>OZ010721.1:16800979-17164317 GCA_963932345.1 Ophion ventricosus | reverse complement strand
AAAATATACTATTATAACATTTTGTAATCATTAAAAAATTATGGGGAAAATCTCACGTGCGGGGGGGGGGGGGGGGGGGGGGGGCTCCAAATTAAAGAAAAAACACCTCACGTAATTAATGGACGTCCCCTAACGAATAGCTATTATTCTTATTTTACAAACAATGAGGCAGAATATGTGCCTCGTTTTGCGAAGCAGTCGAACGCACAGAACTACACAATAATTGATCACGATAATCATTTGTTTTTGTTATTTTTAAGGGCTTAGATACACCAGCAACGGCTAAAAGTAAGGTTATGTCTAAGAATTTTTTTTGTGTATAAAACTGAATTTTATTGAACAACCATGATATATATTTTAAAGTATGACATTTTATTTACATTGTTTGAAAATTTGGTTAAAAAATTTTAAACGGTAAAAAAGTTGCAGTCGTTTTCCTGGGACGTGTTTTTATTGACAGCGTTTGCGGTATCAGACGCGCCTCTGCCATTTTTTATCTAAAGAAAATGTTTGTTTCATAAAGTAGATAGATATAACTAGTACTTATCGAACCAGAATTTAAATTTTCTATTTTTTCGGGTCATGGCAGTCACTGGAATAAAACAGGCGATTTTTCGCCTCAAAATTGTTCAGTACTTATGACGAAAAAAAAAAAACTATCCCAGGTATCGAAAAAACGGCTCTATAAGTACTAGATTATTGTGTGAAGCATAACTGTGCAAAACTTGATCCCGATCGGTCCAGTAGTTGCAGAGATATTTTTGGTACCGATTTTGAAAATACTGTTTCGAGTAAAACGCGTCTAAAGTTTCGAGTACACTTTACACTGAAATAACTGGTTTGTTTTAAACTTACATGATAATCGTCGATTCCTGGGCCATATGACGGATTTTCCTTAGATGTTGACGCTTCCATTAGATCTTTTTTTTGCTGTGTCAACGCGGCCTTCGTCAAGATGACAAAGGCCGCGTCTACCTGCGCCTCCACCGTTAGTCGTTGCTCACCCGGTCAGTTACAAAACGTTATAACTTCCTCGTTACTGCGAATTTCCTTATGAAAATTTCAGGATAGACACACAAAGGGTTGTACTTTCGATTGAGCACCTTTTTGAAAAATCGATCTCTTTGACCTACCCAGGTGTATGTAAGCCCTCAAAATTCCAATCGGTTTTACCATAAAATGTCGACAAATCCCCCCTCTCCTCTCTAAACGTGGAATTCCGCAAAAATTGTATTCCTCGGTTAATCCGCGTTAAAAGTCAACCCATTAATTTCAATCCATTCCAATTACCTCGTACAAACGTCAAGCATCAGCAACACTGATGATGTTCCCCGATCACTGCGCAGCGAGAAATATCTCGCTTTATTATTTTTCCGCGCTCCATCTACGCGGAGCAAGGTTTTTGTTCGATTCACCGTGTCGGTCTTAATTCTAAGCTCGTAATTACAAAGCGTTCGTATATGAAGTTGATATTGCTCGCAATGTCCCACGACGCGTGCTCCCATGACTGGACGACGCGGATGAAAAGAAAATATCGTTGACCTCGTGGAGCACAAATTGACACGTTAATCCGCAGGGAAGACCACTCCTCCCCCCCCCCCCTCCTTCGTTTCATTCATTCGTCTCACCAACTCGTGCACATTTTCATCGTAGATTGTCGGAGGCGTTTAAGAACAGGGCGAGGCACTATTAGCTATTATGTATTACAAATGTACGAGAGAGGGGGGTGGAGGGGACACGAAGATAGCGAGAAATGTATACACGAAGGTAGTCATTTTTCTTATCGTCGATCGTTTTACGCGCGGAGAAAGCTGCAATTACGCGATGTCAGTCCCGATCGCGTTTTTCGAGCTCGAACCCTCCGAGCTCTACCTACTCCCCTTCCTCGTCCCTCAAGCAGGTCTATAATTCACACACAGGAAAAAAAATCCTACAACCTGAGGATTATTTTACACTGTCCTATTATTTGGCTTATTTCGTTTATTTTTATTCGACGGAGTGATTATTTTTAGTGAGACCTCCGTCGGTATGTTCATTTGGAAAAAAAAGTGACGGTAAAGTTTGCATTTTTGCAATGCAATTAAAGTTTTTTTTTTTCGGTGGATCTAGGCCACGAAAATCACGTAGAGTTTTTTCAGGTTTTGTATTAGAGATCTGGAGTCTAAATGTGTGAAATGATATTTTTGGTTGGTATAAATTTGGGGAAAGGAAAAACGTAGTTTTCGTTTCGTTACAACGCAGACTTCGAGACCGTGGAACATTACGATGAAGAGCTTGAACGGCTACTATTGGGTTTTTATTATTTTTAACAGTTGAACTTGAAGATTTGAATTTCTAATTATTTTTAACAATTTAACTTGAAAAACGAATTTTTTATTATTTTTGGAAATTGAAGTTGAAATTTCTAATTTTTTTCAACGATATAGTACGTTCGATAGTGGAGAATATAGTTGGCATAATTCGAGACGTGGTCTGAAATATGGAAGGAAAGCACATGACAAGAATTCAGATGGTTGCTTATTTTTTCAGTTATTTTTTTTTAAACGAAAGTTTATTTTACCAGCCCCTTTCTTCATTGCAAATTTTGATGTATTATGTTCAATTTTTTCCAATGTGTTCTTTTACATTGGTTTTTTTTCTATACTTTTATATTATTTTTATTTAATGTTTTTTTCTATCAGCATTTTTTAAATACGAATATATAATGTATTGAAGTAAACACATATTTTTTTAATAGATATTATGAGCCTTGTATACTTCATATATATATATTTACGTTTTTCATTACTTTTTTGAAATGGCCAAGCAATATATATCTATATCAAACGCTTGCATCGGTCAACGTTTTTTTTTTAATACTGCCACTTTTTGAAATACCATTTCAGTCTTACTTTTTTTTCACGTAGTCTTTTCATATACCATTTTGGGTTCTCAACCGAAAAAAAGTAAATCCTCCGTCAGAATGGATGACGCGGAGATCGCAGTAAAAAAAAAACGGTGCAGCCTCCTCCGTCGCGACGTGTCCCACCCACGAACGAAATGATCGGTCGAATCGAAAATTAATCGTGCACACAGTCAATCCAGATTCGGCAAATATAGCCTCGCGTTATTCAAATGTTAGCAATTTCCTCGTTACGTACATTTCCTCGCGGTCGTATGTGGCAAACCGCAATGAGTGTTTTCAATCGATACAGGAGAGCGTGAGATAGAGAGAGAGAAAAAGCACACGTATCAATCTCGTCGCGCGATGTGTAACCTGTGATTAATGAGAATCGCGAACACACACGATATTATTCCGCCCGATAATTCTCTATAAATCACAATCCGATAGATTCGTGGCCATTCGGGCTTGACGAGATTTGAACGTTCGGAAAAAAAAAAACAATACGAAATTAAAGGCGATTTCAAGGAAAGCAAAGAATAAAATCATTCCTATAATTATAATATAAAAGTAACGATAATTATAATATAAAAATGATGATAATTAGAATATAAAAATAAAAGTAATAGATAAATGATTTTTTTTTCGGCTAAAATAATTATTCCTTCGCGGATGCTCTCGTGTTTTTTTTTCGATGAGGCATGGCCAAATTCGTCCATGCTTATTCGTACAACGGGCACGCCGCTTCGTGTATACGAACGAATATATACATAACACACACACACACATATATATATATATATTTATAACGTTGAGTTACGACATCCTGTAATGGTGGCCGCGTAAGTTCCGTATCGTATGCGGAATTGAGCTTTGAGGCAGGATGGCAACGCCGGCACGTGTAGCCTCGTGCCCTCACGTACAAAAGTGACGGAGCAAGTCGCCGTAAAACGCGAGGTCGATCGACCTTCCGTCGCGAGAAACGAAAAAATTTTATCGCTGTCAATTCGCATCACCAGCAATTGTGACCGATCGATCGGAGACGCAATCACCCGACAAAATAATGACAGATTAGATCTCGAATAAAAAATCTCGCGATTTTCGTAGGATTAATCGCGGCGGAAAGAAAAAACATTGAGGATTTTTTTAAAAAATCCATTGCAATCCAAAAAAAACATTTAAAAAAAATATAGTTACCAAAAAATATGTACCTTATATAGTTAAAAAAGAAACATATTTTGTTACGTGTATAATAAAACCCCTATTTTGTAATTCCGATTTATTTTATGGTTTCGCTGAAAAAAAAATCACAAAATATGCCCTTTTTTTGGCCTCTAGAGTGGCCTAAAGCCTTAAAGAGTAATCTTTCGTTGCGTTCCAAACATGCAAACTTCAGCATCATAACATTTTTTTAAATGATCGACACTGTCTCAACATCGTATTCTAACCCATCCAGCTTAATTTCCGCCTAAAAAACGAATGTACGTACCGACACTGTAATTTTTTATTAGCAAAAAAAACCGCCAAAAAACTATAGTTTATTATTTCTTTTTATATATCATGAGCTACCAAATAATAACCATTTTCTAAATTACGTCGGTCGTTCACTTTCAACATAAAATTAATTAAATTATTCCGCGTCCGTAACACCCATGGCTTTGTAACACGATCGATTATATCTCTCGGGCTGTCCTTCAGAGGGGTATATATGTACGATGGCGAAGTACATGTTTCTAAAAATATTTATTTCGGCATTTTAAGTTGGTGCTCGATGACCTCGTTGCTGTAGCTCTGTGTACCCCCCCCCCCCCTCTCTATCGCTGAATTCGGTCTGCTTATCGACCGGCTATATACACTGTAATATACGGTACCATGCAGCTGGCATTTTTTATATTAAAGTATACAAGGGGGAGTGTGTGTGTGTGTGGGTGAGTTTGAAGCGACGATAGCCCCTGGCACTGCGCTAAATATCACCACGAGAAAACCGCAGGAAACCGTGGCTACACATAATTCGGGATTCTTACACGCTTTTTAAATCCACGTTCCACATAAATATTTCGACGCCGTACAAACTTCTCGTAGCTTCGTTCAACTTATCGAAAATTCCTTTACCAAAGAATTATTTTTATCATTTTTATATGATTATGATTATTATTATTATTATTAGTTATCAATGAATTACGATTTCATCGTAATTCATTGATAACTAATATTTATCTAATTATTTTTCCGACTCTGCGCCTCCGAATTTATACTCAGAGCGAGCCTAAACGAAAAAAGAGATTCATTTGCATCATCACCAAATCGAACAAATTAATCAAATATTATATCAATCTGAACGACGAATTTTATCGTTCGATTGAAGGATCAAGCAAAAATGAAAATAAAAGCCTAATAATTCGACATGATGAACATTCGATTGGATGGTTCGGAAAATGATTGATTTGGTGTACCGCGTTTTCCGCTAAGCCTTTCTGCTTTCGGTGCACGACTCGCGGTCGGTCCTCAATCGCATTTTCAACAAAGCGCAATTCGTCAATCCGAAGCCACATCAATGTTTACGTAACTTTGGTATTTCCAGTCCCATTTTGTTGTTTGTGTGCAAGTGTGCGAGTGCTCGCGCGTGCAATAGCCAGTCGCTGCAAAAGCGAGCGTGATCGTATGTGCTGGAATTACGCGTAGGCTCCTTCCCCCTTTAGCACCGCGTATGTACTATTCTCTAATGTTTCTATGCACATAAACAAACGTAGAGATACACGCACGCATACGTGTATACGTACGGGAAAGTTTAATATACTTTTCAAATGAGATACATGTAGCGAATTGAGTTCAACAACGGAGCCATGTATTTGCAACTGTAGAAAGTTCATTTCCAATAACAACTTCGCCGAATCAGGCTCATTATTGGTCTACAAACCGTATTCTACAACAAGGAAAGTAGAGGCGAGCTATATGCGAAATAATTGTATGTATGTGTAGTGCCAAAGTTAAAATTGGATAGGGATAATATTCACGAAAGTTCTGTGCTACTAATATTATGCATTTATATAAAGGGTGTCGCTAAATGATCTGACATTTTAAATTGCGCGCCATTTTTTTCTTCTGTGGCGAACACAGAGTACTAATCTTTGACAACTGGCATCAGGAAGTATTGAGGTTTAGTCATGGAGAATTACACGATCGAGCAATGCATAGAAATTATGAAAATTCACTGCGTAAGAATGCAGTTATTGCAGACGAAGTTTCGTGCGGACTAATGAAATTAGTCCGCAATTATGTCACAATGGGTATCGTTAATTCCAGTAGGGGCGTCGCGACGGCTTTTTCTTTTTCGAGGCTTGTGTGCAGAGTCTAAATTTTACTAGAGCTTCGCGTTATCAGTGGACATTAAAGCTTTTGCCTTTAGGACAGAATTGTAAATGTCCTACGCTCTCGTGTTACGCATATTTCAACGTCCCGGGAAAATTTCACTGGAAAACGTCATACTCGCGTCTCTATTGCGCGATGCGGTTATTTATTTTGGTTTTTTTTTCTTCCTTTCTCGTTCGATATAAAAGCTTCGGTGAACGAATGCTCCACGGGAACTCGAGGGCAGACCGACCTCGCAATTTACCCGACGAGCGATGACCACGAGCATTCAATCCACTCGGTTTACCACTGCTTTTTTTTGGACCTCTGTAAAAAAAAAAAGGAAAAGCGAACAAAAAGTCTCTCTGAAATGAATATTTTCATGCTCTCTCCTCACTGAAGGGGATTCGCGATTAAATATTGCTAAGCCTATATACGACATCCAGTTGGAGCGACATCAACGATATTCACATTATATTTCGTCCTGGGTCTGACAGCCTCGACCATACTTCACGGTATTTTTTTTCAACTGATACTCATAGTTATTATTTTTTTTTTTTAGTCAGCTGGAATCTATTTTATTGCATATGATATTGAAGTTTGCATCGTAGGAACGCAACGAAAGTTTAGTAGGCCCGAACTTTTTTTCGACAAATTTGGGCTTCGAGAATCGAGAATATATAGGGGGTCTGATTTAGCGAGATGTCAGACAAAACTAAAGCTGCCCCCACTCCACTGCCGCTGTGTTGTAGCAGGGTGGGGGAGCTGCGACATGCTAAATGCCTGCGACTTGCTGAAAAATGTTGCGTTACATGTGGAATCATTTGTGGTTACAAGTCGTAAGTTTGACGAGGTTGAAGTTTGCATCGTTGAAATGCAACGAAAATTCTTTTCAATTTTGTATTTTAACTATTATTCAAAATCATATTTTGCAGATGTAGGTTGTAGATCGCTGAATAGATATCCTAAAAAGAGTTTGCGTGATTTTCGTAGCGCAAAATTGACTTGGGACATTTGGGAAATTAAAAAAAAAATTATTTTCGTTGCATTCCAACGATGCAAACTTCGTTATTAAGTTTCAATTTTGGTGTGTACATTACAATGTTGGTGGGCTTGGGTCGGCGTTCGTTTTTGGGTTTGGGTTTAAGTTGGGTTTTTTTTGGGGTTAAGTCGGGTTTCTTTGGGTTTAAGTTTGGTTTGTTTGGGGTTAAGTTGGGTTTGTTTGCTTGTTTGTTTGTTTGGGTTTGTTTGTTTGTTCGTTTGGGTTTGATGGATGGATGGATGGGTAGTGAGGGAGTGAGAATGTGAGAATGTGTGTGACAGACCAGGAGAGTAAGAATGTGAGAAGAGAGTGAGAGAGTGACAATATGAGAAGAGAGTGAGAGAGTGTGTGAGAGAGAGAGAGCCGCAACTTTTTTTATTGCCCGAAAAGTCTGATTACATTTCCAATGCCATAAAATAGTTGCACTTTGTGTAATATTTGTAGATTTTTCTATAGATTTTGAAATTTATTTTCACGATCCATTCAGGATACTATCAAGTGACCTGCAAAATTTCAAAAGGATTCACCGTTGTGTATTCGAGATATTGGCAGTCAAAGATTGCACGGTTTTACACGTGATCTTATGGGGAGCAGTGGAAAATTTCGTATTTCACACAATAACTTCGAAACTTTTCTACAGATTTTTTTTTTAATTCTCAATTACAGAGGGACATATGACGAAGTGGGTAAAAAAAATGATGAATTTTGCCCGTCTAGTTTCAAAGATATAGCGATTTACATTAAGCAATGTCTAGCGACGCTAGCGCCACGAAGCGACTGGAGCAGAATAGAACTGGATTACAGTAGTGTGTGCATATACGTATACGCGGAGTATCTACGTATTAGTAGCCGAAATGGATAGTCTGATACAAAAGTGAGGGTCAGGTAAACATTATATTAGGCGTTTTCATCATTACTTTATAAGTTTTTACATCCCGATAAGACGTACAACCTACGTTATAAGAATATTTCGCAATATTTCGGAGCTTTCATCGATTGAGCGGAGAATAAACTTTTCAACGTGACTGTGTCGAGGCTACTACCTTGAATGTTTTTCAGGATCCTTATCAGAAAAATTTTTACAGGCCGAACCTGCAGGACAAGATTTCAGATGACGAAGAAATACAAATTAAGAAAGAATTTTCGTTGCATTCCAACAATTCAAACATTGTTATTGCTTTATTTTTTCATAGCTGGCATTTTTTGACAATCCCAAACCTTTCACTTTTACGCTCATACCCGTCACTTCATTATTCCCAGTTCCTTGGAGACCTCTAGATCGTTGCCCACAGTCACTCGTTTTCCAATGCACGCACGAGGGCACCGATAAACCGTGGAAAACCCGCTACAGATGGCTTCCACTGGGTTTTCGGTTGCTTTCACCCTAGGAAACTCGGTAAAACTGCCAGCTCGGTTAGTTGGCGGTAGACCGGTCACCTATCCGAGTATCGACAGTAAACCATTTTATACGCTTTTATTTGCCCGAGACATTTGTCGTTTTTTTTTTAAATTTATTATTCTGATATACAGTTAGTGCAACATGTGCGTCGGCAAATTTCTCGCCTGCGGGTCAGCCCATCCAGGCTCCAATATGGCAAGGGTCTAATTGGATTGGGCGAGCAGCTTGCCGAAACTGATTTTCTACTTCGACAGAAGGAGGTTAGACTGGATGCAGGTCTATAATGATATTGGTGCTTCTAGCCCCCCTCCTGCTTTATCCGTAACGAACTTAGACACATTCCTACGACAACCTAAACTGCTGCAGGAGCGGATGGAAAAATTGGCCTCAAATATTCATAAAAAGACATGCAATTGTATTGTAACAATAAATTCAAAGTCAATTGCTTTAGAAACGTTTGCGAATTAATTGATTCTTCATTGTAAAACGGTATCCCATCACATTGCAAATTCATGTGTGTTATTAGTTTACGTGTAAGGTGTGCAATTTCTAATATAAAAAATCATTTCAGGACGTTTGGAAATGCCGAATTATAATAAAACACCATTGATGTAAAACTCTGAATTGAGTACTTCATTTAATTTTGCATTCATATTCCATGCATTTAGTAGATGGGTAGCATTTAGTAGATATAATCAAATAACACAGCAAATATGTATAGAAATAATACACTGAAGTGTTTAAGGGGGGAAGACCATTTAGGAGCTCTAAAATTAGGAGTTAAAAATTTTTTTTTTCAGGAAAAGAATGGAAATTTGTAACTTTGTGTGTGTTTCATTTAATATTTTAAGTATGCAAAAGCATATATATTTTGTTTTCAATGCAAATTGCCAGTCCTGTACATTGATGTTCAGAGGATGTCGCTGAAAAAGCTTCCGCACTGCTGCAGTTTTCCCTCAAGCTGCAATTGTCTGAAATAAAAAAAAATCAAAATGATTCTTAAAGATAACACCCATACGCTGTCGGTGAACCAGAATTTTGGAAATATATGCAAAATTCACGAAATGGCAGCTTAATAAAGTTAATTTTGTGATTTTTCATGAAATTTTTGCTATATTTAAGGGCAAAAGTACGTTTTATTTTTGGAATTAAAATATTATTTAGGTGCACCGACAAGCTGCTGGTATAAGGAAGATGTGTGACTAATTTCATCAAAATCGGTTGAATAGTTGTTGCGTAATCACCCGAGCAGTTGAGAAAAATACAGTTTTGAGAGAAGCGCGCTCAAAGTTTCAACAAGGCAAAACTTAATGATTTTGATGTCTTACCGGCTAATCAGCAATTTCGGCGCCATACAGGACTCCTACGGCTTCCTCGTAAAAACGATTTTTCTGCTGCTGCTGCTCTCTACGGGCTTTCCGACCCTTCTTGGGCGATAAAGAGCTGCGAATTTCTTCGATTGCCTCCCAATGCTGATGTCCAGAGCGCTCATAACTCTTAAAATTGCAGAATTTCCCACGTTGAATATGTTGGCTGTAATGTAAGCTGCAATTTCGATGATACTCAAGCCTGAATGCAAATGGTTCGGAGCTAAGCGCCATACGGTGGAGTTGAAACTTTCGTTTGTATTTTGCGTGTGGCCACCCAAGCATCTCTCCAATAGATGGTGGTTGGATAAATCCGTGTATATCAGCAAGAGATAATTCTGGACATCAGGATGGAGAGGCGCAGGGTGTGTAAAAGTTTCACCAGTAGTCTGAGCTTTTTGCCACTAGCATCAGCTATGATTATATTGGTTTCCAAAAAATATGCTCTTCCGTGGAGGTCCCTTAGGTGTTGCATGAGAATGTTTTGGGTACGCGGACATTTTGAGAAGCAGTACACTTGGATTTGCAGAGCAATGGTGATCATCAACGGTATTTGGAGCGTATTATTTTCTTCCAGAGTCAAATATATGTCAGTTTTATCTAGTCAAATTGCTAAATATGAAAATAATCCGAAACAATTGTGAATCCATTATTTCTGGGAACATCAGATGGGAGCAGCGAGAGAAATGAAACGTCCGCCCACCGGGGACAGCGACCCAATTAGCAAAAGAAACGAGTTGATCATTAGGAGAATCGCGTTGGCGTATGTTGGAATTAAAAAAAAAGGTCATGGAGACGAGAGAAAGAACAAAAAAGGACAAAAAGCAAGTGCAATGGAAGAGATCTTCTTTTTTTTTTTGCAAGCTCATTTTCTCGCTGAGTTCCAACAATGACGAGAACTCGGAATAACCTTTACTTTCATCGCCATTTTGCTGAATACGTATATCGGTATATACGTATAGTTGTCTCTTCACTTGTATGCTCGGGCTACATAATGCACATGCCCCCAAGGAGCCAAGATCGCTTTCAAGGCCACGCTGCTCGTACCTACGTCTTACCTATCTCTACATTGCTTTCCATTTCCTTTTCACTGCCTTCACTTTGCACACTCGTGAATCTCGAAGAAAGTGTGATAATAGTACCGTCCTTGAAGGAAAAAAAATCACGACGATGCAGAAGCACATTTGCGGAGACCGGAAACTCATCGCAAGTTTATGCGCCTCATTGTTTTCGTACTTTCCAATACCTCAGATGATTTCAAATGCACGACCAAGAGCGCAATATCAATTTAGGAGGTTGCGTTTGTTGAGAACAAAAATTTAGACCGCGTTGCGCGCGTCGTTCTACGCAGCTACGGCCCTGTAGCCAGCCGTGACGCGATTGGCGCGGCGCAATCCCTTCCATTGCGAGCTACACCGCGACTGGCGCAGCGCCTCCCCCTACCGCGAGTCGCGCCGCGAGCCACGCCCATTGCCGTGTGGGTGGGAGGTCTCGTGGCCGCTGTAAGCTTTCCAATCGAGGTCCTACTGTATCGTGAAGACCTATCTTTTTGGATGCTCCTTTCTAGTAGCTCAACGCCTGCCTGTCTGACTGCCCGCGACCTTTTCAATACACTTTTATATTATGAAAAAGAAAATTATGCAATACCGTACTCTTCAAATAATAAAAATAATATATAGTTGAAATAATAAAGTTAAATTACAATAACAATAAAAATAATTATATGGGTAGATAAAAACAATAATAAAAAATTGCTGTAATAAATTGCAAATACATACAACAATGATTCGAAAAAAATATAGTAATAAATAATACATTCTAAAGTTGCTATAATAAATTATAAATACATATTGTTACAATAACAAAATATGTTTATTATGATGAAAAATACATAAAAAATCGCTATAATGATCGCGATATTTTGGTCATCGAAAATACTACCAAGTTTCGTAACTGCATTGATTCTCTAAAAAAAATACCGTTCGATCAATGAAAAAAAATTCGGAGTGAAAATAATGTTTGATTTTTCGTTTCTTGCGCACTTGTTGATCCGTCAACGTTTTTATCCGAGGTTGACGTACGAGCTGCGTTTATTATTAGAATTCAAAGTAACCACACACACACGCACACATACATTGGCGCGCGTACTCGCGTATTACGACTTCATCGCATTGATCGATTTGTCACTTATTCGGAGCTTCGCTCACGCAACTTGTATACCGCGTTGTCGGGAGTCCAAGCAAGGCTAAATATAGTGCGGACCATTATAATCTCTCCGGTGACTTTCTTTTGTCGCTTGTATTTTTTTTTTTTTTTTTCGTCGCCTCTGCGGTGAGTACGTATTACACCCTGGAAACATGTACTACGCAACCTGCGGCGACAATTTCACGATAGAGCGAAAAACACACGTTGCCCTAATCGCATCCGGACTCGACAATGTTGAAAATAAATTTGTCGTGAACGCCTCTGTTGCTTCTTATCTGACATAGTCGATCGACACGTGCGCTATAGAAATCATAAAAATTTTCGTCCGCTTTCGAGTAAACGTCACAGTTGCGTGATATCGCCGGAACAAAAAAAAACGGAATTTGTCGGCTTTTGAAATATATAATTCGCGAGTTGTTGGGTTGGATTATTTTTCGTGTAAATTGATGAAAAGTCCTTGACTAATATAGTTTATTCGTGTAGTAGCGCGAGGATCATAGAATGGCAAATATTCGTTAATGAAACTCCTTCATCATTTTACAAGTCACTTCTTTAGAGATCTAAAACTGAAATATGACAAAAAATATTTTGTAAAATGATAAAGAAAAGGAAATAATAATATAAAAAAGGACTTTCGTTGCATTGCAAAGATGCAAAATTGGACCGTAATAATAAATAATAGACCGCAATACTCTTGGATCCATTTTTGGTTTCTTTTTTTTTTTTGTAATTCGTAGACTGCTTTTAATAAAAATGCTTTTGAAGCTTCTTTGTGAATTATCTTTTCACGACGCAGACACAAAAGAATCGTGACGGCGCTATTAAAACGTCGATTGATTGAATATATATATATATAGATACTGGATGTCCCGAACAGTGACGATCAAACGGAAAATGTGGGTGCTTGGTATACCGATCCGAATCACACCCTACGATGTTCTACGATCTTTTCTAAACTTCCAAGAAAAAATAATTTTTCGAGTTTTCCTCTAGCGTAGGTTTTTATTTTTTTCTCTTTTGTGTATTTACTTTCCTCTTCTAAGTACATAGGGATTGTCAGTCATTCAGATTGGTTAAGTATTTTTTTTGTCATCTGAACTCTACTGACCGATCATCTCGAAATCTATTTTTTTTTTAACTTTTGATCAGAATCTAAGGCATCTACGTTAGTGTTATGTTGGTCATTCAATTATTGCTCAACAATGCACTTAACAACGATAACACGAGTGAAAAAAATTGCGAGGAAAGTACGTAGACAAAAGAGAATTTTTTAAATGCTTTTTTCTCGACAGGTAAACAAGATCGTAGAACATCCATGAAGGTGATGCGGACAGGTATTGATACGAAGCATTTAGGTTTATAGAATTTAAGTTTTCATCGTTGGAATCCAATGAAAATTAATTTTTCTCAATTCCTTAAATTTCTCTTGGCAGAGTCTGCCCACAAAAATGTCTCAAACATTGTTTAAGGTGCTTGTTCAAAGCTATACAATCTAAATCCACAAAAAAAGATTTTCTATTATAACAGGATGTCCACCGACCTGAAAAGTCATGAAAAGTTTGTTTCATTACATTCGACCCTGAAAAGTCATGAAATTACATTCACAGTAATTCACAGTAATGAGATTACATTCCACCCTGAAAAAGTCATGAAATGTCATGAGAAATTACCAGTCTGCCTGACTTTTTTTTTAATCTCTGCAGCGCTCATTATCATGGCCAATTTTTGTATTCATTTATCCAAAAAAAATTCAAATTTTCGCGGGTTTTCGACAATCTACGGTATTAGAAAAAAAGGTAGTAGAAAAAAATTATTCGTTATCTCAACATATTAGTTTTTCTTTGTTATTCGTATAAAGCGAGTAGATTACATTATTCAAAGTTCCTTTTATGTAATATTTTTCCAGATGTTCCCAAAATATATTTCTTTACAGCAAACTTGAAATGCTGTTTATCTCACATTTTTTACTACACATGGAATTGTACAGTTTGGTGACTTTTCGTTTATTTCGTATACTTTTTATTGGCATACGACACACATCTGTTTCAAAGAACAGAATATAAATTAAAAATTTTTCAAAATTAGTCGCACTAAAGAATTATAAAGTATACTTTTATACCAGAAAGTCATACTAAAAGTCACGAAAAAAATTCCTATGTCGTGCTTTAAAAATCCTTAAATGTCATGAAATTTCTTTTCTGGTCAAAATTCGACACCCTGCATCATCAAAATGGATTGATATATTTTTTAAAAAAATCTTCGTTGCATTCCAACGATGCAAACTTCAAAAGCATCTATATTTTCCTTTTGGACGTCACTTTTCAAGCCACCATGTGTGTACCTGTATACCGCGCGGTAAGGTTTCGTGGACGGTCGTCAACTTTTTTTTCTTCTATTGAACCGTTGATTTTGAGAGTCCGAATGCTCACATCTATCCAAAGATGATTTTGAAGACATTCGGTTTTCCTTAATGTCGAGCATGACAAGTAGCTACTATGAGGAAAGTGCTCCAAGTCAAATATTTTTAACCATCATCGTCTCGTTATGTACACCCACGCACACGCATATATAGTCGATAACGAAGTTCTGGAGCTTTCAGGACGAAAAAGCTGAGTTTTCCTTTCTCCGTCCACCTCGCCCTCTTCCTCTGCCTATGGCACTCTATCGCTCTATCCCTATGGCCCGAATCGTGATGTCGTCGAAAACCAAAATTGTGCGGAGGTGGTAGAGCACACACCTGTCGCAAAGTTTCCGCTTCTACGATATGTTCCCGATACTTGCGCCATTTATGTTCTCGCAGCTCACCCACGTTGAATATGTACCTTTCCTATGTATTGCCTCTCACCTATCTGTGTGTAGTTTCACCATGCATTGAGGAAGGTTTGCCTGAAGCTGAGAGGGGGGGGGGGGGGGTTGAACATCGATGCGCGATAGATAGAAGGGGAATCCCCGCGAGTCATAACGAATGGTGGCAAGAGAGAGAGAGAGAGAGGGGGAGAACAACCAAAAGGGAGTGAGAGCGTTATCACGGAGAATCGATGTTAACGGACGTGCAGTGGTAGAAAATGATTGAAAAAAAAAAGTACAAAACTCTCGGTCTATCGAGACTGCATCGAAGAGTACCAGCCGCTCTCCGATATACCTCTATATTGATTTTATCCATCGTTATTTTGAAATTCAATTTTCTTTTCGTTCGCCGCCCATCGGGACGGGCAACGAAAAAAAAAAGAAATCTCGAGAGTCATTTTTTTTTTTCCTCGGCAATATTTGACCCAGTTCTCATCATTATATCGTGCATCACGAAAGCACGGTGAGAGTGGTGAAAGACTCGGTTCTTTTTTACTCTCTGTTCGATCGAAGAAGGACTCGCGATTTATCGCGAAAAATTGATTGGCTCTCAAGCCAATGTTATGCTTTTATTTTTTTTATTATTTTTATACATTTTTTTGTATGCGTAACTTATTTTTAATCGGTACGATTTTATATTATTATTATTTTGTTGATCGATTGAAATTGATTGGCTGTGAAAAAATGTTATGCTTTTATTGCTATAATTAAGCATTTTTTTTTGTATGCGTAACGCATTTTCAACGTGCACGAATATTATTATTATTTTATTAATAATTTCAACACTTTATGCAAGTCTCGGCATCTAGCCGGCACCAATGAGAGAAGCCTATGGACGTATATCAAGTTGGATTATTATTATTATTGATTATTATTATCATTATTATTGTTGTTGTATAAGATTTTATTGCTCCGAGCAACGCACTCTCTCAATTTGCGCTGGGAAACATTCACCTGCCTCGGTGGATTAGGCTCCATTTTCATCAATTGTTATTATTATTAATTTGATTTTTGTTTTTTTTTCTGTATTTGGCTAATTTTGGAGCTGTACGATTTTTACTAGTAGTAGTTGGAGTAGTGCATTTATTCCATGTATTCTATGTAAAACCCTCGCGGGTTTTTTACATTTTTCTCCTTCCTTCACATCTTTTTTCATCGCTAGTTATTTACATTAAATTAATAAATTGCATACATAAAATCAGCCAGTACACGTGGAATAGAAAAAGTGCATAATTATATATACGTACGCGTATATCCACTTAACATAATATTTTCCTAATACTTTACATATAATTTCGGTCCTTATTACTCTGTTTCCACTTAACTCTATATTCGCATTTAAGGACTTAGGCCACTCTAGGATTTTCCAAAAATCGATTTTTATTATTAAAATGTATCGTACTATAAATTATATTCCGGAAAGATTATGGGTGTGAAAAATCTCTAAGTGCTCGATTTTCGAATTCTAGCGCAACCCCTCTTGATTCATGTTGTGACTTTCTACTAACTTTAAACGCGTTTATCTCAAAACTACATTTTTCAAGTCGGCCGGACTCATAATTCAAACAAATTTCAACCGATTCACTTGACATTTTAACTGTATATTTAGAATTACATTTTCTGAGGCACTACTTCAAATTTTTTAATTATATTGCATAGTTCCTTTTATAAACAATTTTCTGACGATTTACTCGTGGCATTTTATACTTTTTGTTTTATAAATGCGGCATTTTGACAAAAAACAATATATCAAAAAAATACTACGTACTTCTATAGCTATTCTTATATATAATCGAAAAAACTTTAGTGTCTCATCATAACTCAAAAATTATAGGAGCTGTTGGTCAGGCCGTTGACCTTCCAGAAATAAGGGCGTCGTCGGAAAAATGCTGCACAGTCGCCATTTTGACATGTATAGCTGTAAAAAAATAATGTTGCATAGTCAATTACGTGTATAATAATACCCCTATTTTGTAATTCCGATTTATTTTATGGTTTCGCTGAAAAAAAAACACAAAATATGCCCTTTTTTTGGCCTCTAGAGTGGCCTAAGGCCTTAATGCTTATTGCTGCCTTCCCCTTTCCTTGTTATATCGTTTATTCTCCTCCCTCCCTTTTTCTCTTCTTTTTTATCGCTAGTTTTTCGAATTGTCGCGCTATTTCGCACATTTCTTCCACTCTAACGCCTTTTTCCAACCCCCTTCCAGTTATTTTCTTCGTTGTTTCCACCATTGTTCGAAATTTCTTAGTTTCTGATTCTCCATTTGGCGCTTCGCCTCCTCACATTCACAAATGTGTGCCACCGTTTTCCCCGTTCTCCTGCATACTCTGCGTCTTGTTTCTCCAAACCCGTTCTCCGCCTCTCTCCCTACGCTCCCGCACCTCATTTTTGCCCAAATTTCTCTTATTTTCCCCCTTGTTGTTTTCCTTTGTCCCAGTACTCTTCCATTCCCACCTCTTTTTTTCCTTTCCTTGTATTCCTTGCAAAAATTGGACCTGGCAATTTCACCCCAGTAGCTCGGTGTTTCTTGCTCCGTTAGCTTATGCGCTTCTCTCTCTATCTTCATTTTCCATTCCTCTTTGCATCGTGTCTCCTATTTGTACGATCTTTACTATTATTTTATTATTACTATTATTATTCTTTTCTATACTTGGCCTATTTTCTACGCGTACAATTTATATTTCTAGTTTATTATTAATATTCTCTTTTATACGTGACGTAATACCAACGACCACGAAGGGTCGTGGTATTATATATATATATATATATATATATATATACACGTGCGCGTTGCGACAATAAACCGACGATGATCGTCCGTGCAATCAAGTGGAAGTAGGAGATGTGTCCACGTTGCGCGGACAGATCTCATACACAGCGCCTACTGTGCTATTCGCCCGCAACGAGAGACCTGGACTGACGAACAATCGTCCCTGGCTCGCGCGCCGGAAGTCAAAAGCACACACGACGGAAGTGAGCGCCCCGGCGCGCGTATACGTTTCCTGCAACGTGTATGCGGCACGAGAGAACTTGTGAGAAATTTATAACGGAGTCAGAGAAGCGGAGAGGAAAAAAAAAAAAGTACACGAGCACTCTCGAGTATCCGGATTTTCTTTCGTCGCGCATCGAACAGCCTCATTTACAGCACTCTCACTTTGCTCTTTATTTTTTTGTCTTTTGGAAACTTTGACAAATCAATCGACAAATCGATTGCTCGTTTTTTTTAACGTTCACAATTTATACCGTGATTTTTTTCTATATTGAATTATTCGTTGATGCGGAATTGGGACAATGAAAATTATTTTATTTTCGACTCGTCGTTTTTGCTCCTCGCAGTTCGAGGCTGCGAAAAATTTCTGGAATGCTTTTTTCGGTGGTTCGTCAGAGTTTTATAATCCAAATTTGCAACAACAAAAAATCTCTAAAATTGAGTTGACTTTTGCAAAAGCCTTTTTATTTTTAAGAAAAACGAAACCAGATCGTAAGTTAACGCGCGAAAAACGTACCTATCTTCTCGAAGTTGGAAAGAATTTTCCGGACGATCCAATCATGCGTCATTCGAGTTTTAATCGACCCGTGGGAAAAGTTCTTGCGAGAAAAAAAAAGATCGTTTTCACGAAGCGGCAGGAAAATTCTCAAACGGAGAAAAAGTTTCGAGAAGATTTAGCATGGACGCCGAGTTTCTTATCTTCCCGCAACGATGGATTGAAAAACCGACTTTTCTTTACGTTTCCATAAATCGTCCGTTTTTTTTTTTAATCATAATCAATTCCAGGTGAAAACTCTTTTGAATAAAATTTATTGGCATTTTTCCCTTGCACTGTCCGAGAAATTTATGGATCCGTGTCATAGGATTCAATTGTAAAAAAAATGGGCATTGTGCGGGTCTAGAGATTTTCTAGACCTAATATCAGAACGCTGCCAACAACGCTTCAGCATCGCGTTTTCCATCGTACCCTGTCGTCTTTTTGCTTGATCAAATCTCTCTCTCTCTCTCTCTCTCTCTCTCTCTCTCTCTCTCTCTCTCTCTCTCTCTCTCTTTCTCTCTCCTGCCATCTCTCTCCAGCTTTGCGGGACTGCGCGCGACACAGTGCGAGAACGACGCGGCCCTGATGCGGTCGTGGAGCACACCCGCCGTTGGATAAAGATGTGAATGGTGCCGGTCTCCCGTTCATTATCAGGCGTTACACCATATCCTGCCGACCTGTTATCTAGTCAGGATATAGCAGCGTGCCCGCAGCTACAGAAAACAGCGGCGTGCTAACGTTCCTTGGCACGATCGAGCAGAACTGGCAGCTGGCAATATATATATATATATATATATATATATATATATATATATAGGATGGAAATTATAAAGTAGCCATATGTTTTTCAAGGATCTTGCGCGGACATTTTGCTACCAAGAAAAATATGATTTTCAATGATTTTTCAACTCGTCTTCGAAAAAAATATAGGGTATTTTTGTAATGAGTAATATTTGCCAGAGAAGTTTGAGCATTCTGGCAATAAATAAAAATTTCATTTTTAGTACAGCCGAATTTTGATAATTTAATTCCGTATACGAAACACTCCGGAGAAACTTTTTTTTTATGCATCCCGTCATCGAGAAAAAAAAATTATCAATGATTTTAAAGTGGATAAATTGAATTAAATTTCATTTTTGTAAAGTTTTTTTTAGCATTGCCTACCGAATTTAATTTTCATTATTCTGCTGAACTTTAAATGGAATTACGATTTTTTTTCAAAAAGGCTCATTTTTTTCTTGGAAATACTACTCATCACGAAAATACGCTATATTATTTTTCGAATAGGACTCGAAAAACCATTAAATATCATATTTATCTCGGTGGGAAAACTTCCGCGCCAGACCCTCAAAAACACATGGTCACCTCATGATTGTCAGCCTGCACGCACACCCGCGTGCGCGCGTGCATACACACCCACAAACACACAGCTTTTCCTAGGTTCATTTCCCAAGACTCGCATTCAATGGGCGACAAAACAGCAGCTCATTTAAGTAACTTGCCAGCCGTTTGGTGAGTCAACGTGACATTGCCCTGTCGCCACTCACATATGGTAATTTAATGAAAAGCCGCTGCTCTTCACTGTCCACGAAATATCCACGAACCCAAGTCGAACTTTTATTTTTCCTATAACTACGTAAAAAAAAATAAAGATCGATAGCCCGCCAACGTTAAACGGTGAAACCCTCGACCCCCCTTAATATATAGGACATCCTCACGTCCTCGTAATTTTCACATGCTTACGATAAACTCAATAAACTTCACGTGGCGGGTTTTCATTCAATTGCGTGCGCGCGCGCGCGCGCATTCTCATTGTTCTGGTAAACAATAGCTCCGCGGCGATTCTCACTGCGGGAACGGGGTCCTCGTGATTATTATTCATACAGTCTCGTTTAGTTTCGATTATGAGAGATCTGATGAACTTAATCAATTTTCTGCAATCTGACAAATATTGTGATGTTTTTTTTTTTCATACCGCCTCATTCAGTTTGTTTATTAGAGATGCGTTGAATTTAATGAATTCATAAGATTTATCAAATTTAAATTCAATATTCAATTTTATAAAATTCACAAAATACGATTTGAAAACTCAATTTAAATTGATTGAATTTGTGAAATTTAAAATTCAATGCAAATTAAATAAAAATTCATAGAATTGAAATTCAAAATTCTATTGAAATTTAAAACTCGTTCAAAATTTTTTAACGCATCGAATAAAAATAGTTAAAATAAATATAATTAATGATATTCAATTCAGTAATACGCGATACATATTTCAACAGAGGGAAATTCCTTTCGGTGCTTCCGAAACGAAAATTATTTCTCCCACATCTGTCTACAGAAATGCCTAAGCGCAAATTCGGCCGTTATGTCTCTGCGTGTTATGTTTTTCACTGCGTAGAAGTTTCCATCGTTGAAATGCAACGAAAATTCTTTTTTATTTCCTTTTATTATCGAAAATTTTTCATTGGCAGATCGAGATCGTAGATCTATAATGATGATAAAAAAAAAACAAACGTACGCGCGATTTTCGAAGGCTAAATCGACGGAAAAAAAAATGGAGGAATGAAAAGAAATTAATTTCCGTTGCACTCCAACGATGCAAACGCGAACAGTTTTATTTCCCCGTCCTCGTATGTACTTGGTGTATGAATGGGGATAAAAAAAATCTTTCACACACATGTATATATAAAAAATCTTTTCACCCTCGGCATTTCGCGAGCCTTGAAACCAATTCAAAATCCCAGCCCTCCTCCCCCCCCCCTTCCCCACCTTTTGAATTCTCCGCGTATATTCTGGTATTTTAATATCGTAACTAGCGACAGGACGAAGACAGTTTTTTTTAAAACTTGTCGTGCCGTAGAAGGAATTGAACGGATATCAACATGCAGGAATATATTCCGGTAGAGTAATGAAGGCAAAAATATTTCGAGAGATGAACGCGGTACGAGCGCCGAGAAACTCTAAACATATATATATCTATATATCTATATATATATATATATATATATATATATATATATGCGCGTGTATATGTGCGCTGGTATGCGGGAAGCATCAAACACGTCAGCGCCCACGAAGCACCCGGAAATGCCAGACGGGACGATATCTATATGCATACCGTACGTAGCGAATGAGAAAAAAAAAACGCGAGAGCCAGAGCGAGGCAGGGAGAAATATACAGCAGTAAAATCGCGACTCGTTTTTCCTCTGGAATTCCAACTCATCGCGACGTCTCGACCCCATCCCCGATAGACTGCCTGCTGACACTTTTCCACTCTTTCGTTTGACCGAACCGACTAAATCGACAATTCGATCCTATTTAATTCGAATATCATATCGTGGAACGAAAAAAAGAGACGTCTGTTCTTCGGTGCTGGGATACGTTTATCCGGAGGAAAAAAAAATATCCAGGAAGATACTTCGCTATCGTACATTTTGGGCTTGAGGGAAAAAAAAAATTCTTCGTGTACTCGCGCTGTTAATGATCCAATCGTCGCTCCTTGTCCCACGATGCTGCTTTTACATAGTTCGAACGTAACGAGTCTTTTTTTATTTTTAATTCTTCGTATTTCCTCATTTTTATTATTTTACAAATTATTATTTTTTGACAAATTTGCACCGTAGATTTTCACAATAATTTTCTTCACTGGTTTTGGGATAACCGTAGCTAAAATCTGTCGAGAGAAATTCGAGCAATAAAAGAAGAAAAAAAAAAAATTTACATTGCATTTGAACGATGCAAATTTCAATATCATATTTTTCCGCGTCTAAATATAACGAATTATGATGGGATGATTTGTGCACCGGTATGCTTTGCTCGCGGGAGAGTATATTGAGAATTAAACGCGGCAGGTTCAAATTTCCACCAAATAATCCGCTCTATAGTTCGGATCGATAATCCTTGATAGCAAGGTAAAAAATGCTAGTCGCGTTTCCCAGGAAACGAGAAATTTTATATTATGGTTCATTAACTATATCATGTATTATCGGCGCATCGCCATTCGCAATCCATAATCTCGTTAGAAACACTGTTGATCGGTTGCGTCTCTTTCTCTCTACACACACACACACATATATAGTTTCCTTCCCACTCCTATCGGTATACAGGGTGGATCAATAACTATTAGCACCTTGGATATCTTCGAAACCATAAGGTTCACAGAAATATTTGCTGAAATGAAATTGCACAGTACGAAAGGGGCCATCCGATAGCGAAAATAGTTTTTTTGCAGGTGGAGGTACTTCGGACATTCGAAGGTCAACTCCATTTTTTTTTAATGGATCGGTATGTTTTTTTTCTGTATCATGATAGAGGAGCTTAAAACGAGTTCAACGACCTATAACATAAGGTCATTGAAAGTCATAGAAAGTACAGAAAGGCGTTTATCTTACTATAAACGTAGTAATTTTATTTACTACCGAAACTGTAAGTATTATCGCCTTTCTGTAAGTTCTATGACCTTCAATGACCTTATATAATTGAACCTTTATATACATACCGTCAGAAGGAATCCGAATATTGTTTTGAAATTTTCCATTTATGAAATAATCGATTAATGAAATTTAAAAAAAAATGGATTTTTTGAAGCATCTAAAGTGGTTGCTCACCTTAAAAACAACTAGGAGTCATTTAGACCAGTATAAGTATTTTTTTTATCATCCAAACTTTAATGACTGATCCTCTCGAACGTATTTTTTAAACCTTTGATAAAAATCTAAGGCAATTACGATGGTGTTCAGTTGGTCATTCATTCATTGTACAGTACATACACAAGAGAGAAAAATAAGAAAATCCTTTTTTCTCGAGAAGTAAAAAAAGATCGTAGAACAAACATGGCGGTGATTCGAATAAGTATACGAATCGATACGAGGCATCTAGATTTTCCTTTCAGACGTCACTTTTCGGGTCACCCTGTATATATATATATATATATATATATATATATATATATATACAGATCTGTGTATGTTTTATTTTCGAACCCCCACACTCGTACCTTTGCGAACCGCGCGTAACGCCCATCATCATTGTCCTGGGAATTATTAGATTGTAAATTATGACAATGTCGCATATTTCTATAGCGTTGATAAAGCTGGACGTGACACGAACACGTAACGTCACGATTGTCAACGGTCTAAGCCCGAGGCTTTGTAAAACAAAAATAATCGTACACGCCCTACCAAAATCTCATTAACCTTAAAGTTATTTTTATTCAAATTTCTTCGTAACCAACGAATCCTCGATGTTCGAAAATTTTCCCCAATATAATTACGCGCCCCTCAATAATCAATTACCAAAATAGAGAGAATCATTGAAGTATAAGTTTATTGTGCAAGTTATGGAAAATTTTTGCAGCTGCGCCAATCGTTGCGAATGGCAATCGATATGACAATTTTCTCGACAAACAAAGAATTGAAGAAGACAAAAAACGTTGGCTCGAAAAACCTGGCTTTCGCGAATTCGAAAAGAGACACTTGGAGTCCTTGCCAGAGAAAAGTTTTGTGCATGCCGAGTCTCTCTCTCCGCAATGTGTCTCTGTATCTCGCCTCTTCGTTTTAGCACGTGATGAGAAGAAGCACTTCGTTGAGAAAACTTTTCGTCACTTTAGCGGCTGGAAAACGTTAATTTCCCTTCGTCGACGTTCCTTGACCTCCTCCACTACGAATGAGCGGCGTGATCATACACCCACACAAATATATATATATATGTATCCATATGCGCCTGGCTCGACCGAGTGTAACGAGAATAATTAGCAACCGGCGTTCTCTTGCTCTCGGGTCACGAGACATCGTTGTCTAAGCTTGAGGATAGCCACAACGAGGCGATGTTCGCACGAGGATATATATATATATATATATATATAATACTTTTTATATGCAAAGTAGAAAAAATGTATAAGACTAGCGGGCGTGACTGTGAAATATCGGGCGAAAATAACGAAGCGGCGAGAGGACCGGCCGAGGGTATGGCGCATACAAACGAGTAAACTTCCGCGTTTGCTGTAGCGAAATCTCCGAGACACACGCAGGCAGGGTTCCATCCAAGAAAATTAATGGTCTCTCGAGCACGCGTCATTTTTTTTTCTCTTTCGTGTTTTTTTTTTCTTTTTAATATGCGTCCTGTACAGGGGTGTAATTAAGATCAAACACGTTGCCGCGAGGTATGTACGATGAAAACGTGGTGTAGTGTTCTTGGGGGACTTTATTACGGCGATAAAGTGGAGCCGCACTTACCGGGTAAATTGCTGTGCGATATAATGTAGGTCGGTGAACAATATTGAATGATTTTGTCTTTCGTTGAGTTGACTAGAGACGACAATGAAGCAATTGAAAGAGGGAAAGCAATGGTTTGGACAGGTGTCTCTTGTCTAAATTGCGATCGTATCGAGCGCAAAACTCTTCTGGCCGCTATTATTGCTGCGGGTCGAGCATAGAAGCTCAACCCTTCGTGGATCGATCAAACGGCCCGGGCATATTCGCACAGATATCGCATGTATTGATACAGGGTGTCCCGAGAGACACGTTGAAATTTAGCCCGATCGAAAGATCGTCGAATTCTGAGAAGAAAAGTCCTTATCGGTTTTTATAACCGATGCACCGTTGTCGAGATATTCGTCAATTAACGACGGCTAATTTCGTGTGCTCGAGCCCGCGTGCTCCTGCTAGAAGGGGCGGGGCGCGGCTTCCCACCGCACGCTCACAGTCCCCCCCCCCCCCCCACCTACGCGATCAACCGCGCGGACGATTCGGATTGGCGATCGCTTATTAATCAATAACTCAGCAACGATGCGTCGGAGAGGGAATCCGATAAGAACATTTCTCTTCGAAATTTTATCCTCTACCTACACTCTGAAAATCGAGCTCCACTTCGGAGACACCCTCTACCATACATCGTTCTGTAAGGTAGCGAATACTTGGGCATATAATCCACAGACGAGACGTACCACATACTCGGGCGACCGCAATTTGTATCTAGAAGAGACAATATTCCTGAAAGATCCACGGTTCTCTAAGCTCTGCGCGCCTCTATGAAACTGTGTTCCCTCTCAAAGCTCTGTACATTTCATGCAAGAGATGTCAAATCGAATGGGCGTCTATATGCCGATTTCAACCAGTATCAGAATGTTCGAATAAACGTATTCGCTCGTGTATCTGTATATATGGAGCGAGATATTAGTCAATACCAAATCGTACAGAAGAGCAAAGCATACATGACGTATGCGCGCATACGCTCGTAACTGAGCCGCGGAACGCCCACGAAAATTTGCGCGTTCTTCGCCTTTCGTGGCACCGATGGAGAAATAAAAACAGGATGGAAAGAGATCGGATATAAAGAGGATATAAAGAGTTTTGCAGAGCAGAGGAGGAGAGAGAGAGAGAGAGAGAGAGAGAGAGAGAGAGAGAGAGAGAGAGAGAGAGAGAGAGAGAGAGAGAGAGAGAGAGAGAGAGAGCGAGGGGCTCTAAAACAGAAGTGGGCGTCAGCTACTCTGAAGATATTCGTATTTATACGTTCATACAGTTTATCCATGGGTTCCCCCTGACTCAGCAAGCTCACACTCTTTTCTTGCTCTCGTTTCTTCTCTCATGGCTCATATTCTCCGCGTATCATCCGCCTATGTAAGGATAAACGACACGAGAGGGTTCCCGGATGACGAGCAAGACCAATTCACCGCGATGTCATCGGCGGAAATATTGCTCAGGTCGCGTATGTGGCTCTGAATCTAGCTTTTACGTTGTTTCGATAAAACATCGTGTACATCTGGTAATGTAAAGGGCAAAAACCGTGTTGAAGTTTTCATTGTTGGAGCGCAACGAAAGTTCTTCTTTACAATTCTTTTTTTTTTGTAGATTTGTGTAGTAGATCGCTAAATACGTATCTCGAAATATTAGAGTGGAATTTTTGTAGGCGATATTTGTCAAAACAAATTAAAGGAATTCGGAAATATTAATTTTCATTGCATTTCAACGATGCAAACTTCAACCTCGTAAATATATTAGTTGGCTTGATCAACGGAAGGTCAAATTTGAAGTCGATCGGTTGAATAAAACTCGAGATTTTATGTCAACCAGGTTGAAAAAAGTATTTTCGAGAAAAACGCGTTTGGTAGTAGTCTCTCTAAGGCGTTTTTCTATTGATTTTTTTAAATTTATTTTGAAGACTTACGTGATTAACTACTGTGCCATTGTTCACTCAGTTTCGGACTTTGAACGCGAATATCTCGGCCAATTTTCGTCGCTCGACATTTTTGAAAAAGCAATTTGCTCGCGAAGAAACCGCCCTATATGCTCACCGAAGGAATCCTGATAGTTGTGAATCATCCTGTACATACACATCAACCATCATCACTGGCCTGCCTTCATTGATCATTATTCCGCTTCACCAAAACGTCCGAACGATTTTATCATCATCTACCTTTTTTTCCCGTCATCTTTCACGCGGAAGCGAGTCACCTGTCTCCTAGCAATTCGTTTTTCAATTAAATTAACGCGTTTTTTTTCTACATTGGGAACGTGACATCGAGAGGCTCTAGACGATCGTGATTGACGTGCGATGAAACACGTCGTCATACTTCGTTCACCGCTATGCATTTTCATATCTCGAAATAATCGCTTCGTATATATTTAAAAAAAAATAGTCCCGTTGAACGAAACGTGCTCGTCCCAATGTACACGTACATCAATTGATTGTCCAATTGAATCGTTACGTCCGACCATAGTCGGCAGTGGGACAGTGCGACGAGCATCGGGCACAGTAGTGGGACAGTGCGCGGTTTCCTGCCAATTTACTCGTCGCTATAAATCATGAAATTGCGCTGCAGCTGCGCTCTCTGTAACAATGTAGCGTTGAAAGTTGCTGCAGGATTTGGATCGTGCTGATCGTTGCAACAGTGATTACTCGATTGCGGATAACACTGAGATAAGCGATCACGCCGGAATATTAACCAATTAGGGTACGATCGGATAAAATTGCGCGTCGGCAATGCGTGTTTATCATTGAATTGCACGTTTGCACAGTTTAATTGCGCGTGCTATTGATAAATATTGCTTTTTGATACTTTCGAAATGTGATCCTGGGATTTATTATATTTCAAAGTTAAGAGTTAACGAGATGAACTTTACACATATATAATAATAATTATAATAAGAAAAAGACTAACCCACCGGGAAAGGTGAATGTTTTCCAATGCAAACCGAGGATGTGCGTTTTCCGGAGCAATAAAATGTTATTAAAAAAAAATTAAACTGTACGATCCGTATGTTTATTTATAACACGAAAACTACTGACTCAATTTCGATTAATCGTTCCCAAAGGCACAGCTTGAAGTCTGCAATAGGATTTAGGCTGAAGGGTTAATTAGCCTCAATCATATTCTAAGTGTAGTTAATTACAATTACAATAAACAAACATAACAAAGTTGAGCTATGTAGTTAATTACAATTACGAAGATTAATTACAATTGCAAAGTTTATTGCAATTACGAAGATTAATTACAATTACGGAGTTAACTATAATTTAAAAAAACATAAAAAAGATCATGTAAGAATGAACAAACGAAGAATCACAATTGACGAATACTTTATGTTTGTTGTAATTTTTTAAATTTTTATAAATAGTCTCTGCAATTCGTTATTTTTTCAAATAAGTCATATACAGTGGGTAAAAAAAGTATTGGTACACCGCGTGTTTTTCAAATTATCCTGCAAAGATAAATATAAAATACTTTAGCATTTTTTTTCGAAGAAAATAAGATGTTCGATAAAAATTTTCGAAAAAAAATAAAACGCTTTAACATTTTTTTAGTAGGAATTTTTAAAATTAGTAGGACATTTTGAAATTAGTAGGACATTTTGAAAAATACGCGGTGCACAAATACTTTTATTTCACTCGGTACGAGAAAGGACGTTTTAGGCACGGTTCGTGTGCGTAAAACCCCCATTTTCACACCGCATGCAAAAAAATTTCGTATAATACTCGACGAAAAAACTGTTTCTAACCCCGTGTGAGTTTGCAGCACGAGCCGAAGGCGAGTGTTGCAAAAAAAGTTTTTTTCGTCCTCGTGTCATAATGTACTTTTTTTGCCCACTGTACATCAGAAATGAAAGAAAAAAACTTTAAACAAAATACGTAAGTGAATAATCGAGAAAAAAATATTTGGAAATTTCTATTATTAAAAAAAATGTCTCTTAAGGCAGTAGTCTGCTTTAGGAGCCGAAAAAAAGCGTTTTTTCAACAATTTTTTTGAAAGGGAAGGAAATGATTGCGGTAAACGAAATTTTGAGACGATAGTATATTATATTCAAGCTTTAAAAAACAATTTTTATTATTACAAATTATTGAAATTTGCCAAAGTTGTAACGATTTTTCTGGGGCGCCTGGAGTGTGCACTCGTAAATCGGTGCCGGTGATGGAGGTCGTGCGATGCATCTGAAACAGTGGAACCAAATTTTTTTTTAGTTTTTATAAGTTCCTTTTCTATATGAACTAAAAAAATACCGAAGAAATGACGAAATTCCAAATTTTTTCGAAGTTTGAAAAAAAAATTCACTTTTTTGAAAAAAAAAATTCACTTTAAGTTGCAAAACAAGTAATTTAAATAGTACTTTTGTCCAACTTTTTTAGTTCAAATAGAAGATAATTCAATACTGAAGCTAGATCACTTTGGTTTTTTTCGATCGGACATATATTGTTTTTACTATCGCCGGCACCGTTTTCCAAAACTTGTGAAAATGAAAACTCGAGAAAACGGGCTGTAAAGTTCTGCCCGAGCATTCGCACCTGCTCGACGCTCGGCCACTAAAACTGATCTAGCTTCGAAAATATGTCGAATTGGCCTCTAAAATTTTGAACACATATTCTTGGATAGTTTTGGAATAGATTTAAGACAAAAACGAAAAATCGATTTTTTGAAGCCTGTAAAGCAGACTACTGCCTTAATTCATTTTCTTATATCGAGAAATTAACGAAGAAAACTTACAAATAATACGGCACACTTTGCCTGTAAATCTCTACATAAGAATCGTAAGAGGTGCTTTGTCTGTAACTTTTGCTTTTAGAAAATTTTGTTGTCGATCGTTTGCATAAACTAAATCAATTGGAAGTACGGAAAGGGGAGGGTGCGAGCAAGGGGAATATCAGTGGGAGAAAGAGATTGGAATACATTATGTTTATTTGTGCTTTAGGACAAAAACGTCCTATAGCACACACCGCCCTCATACTCCCAACAGTGAAATAGTAGAAAAAAGTACAAGAAAACGAAGAAGCGGCTCGATACAAGAAAAAAAGAAAAAGGACTCTTTATGAATACAATAAAAATAAAATTAAGAAGGGAAACAAAAAATCGCATAAAAAACCAATAAAAAAAATGCAAATAAACTAAAAGTGTAAATAAACAAAATAGCAAGTATACAAAGGTAAGCAGTTGGAATAGAAGTAAGAATTCAGGAGAGACAGAGAGGAGCTTCTGGTGGGTAAGAATTCCACATAGCAGGGTAATGCCCACCTTTCTCAGCATCTCAGTCAAAATGTTCCACAATCCCACGAAAAATAACCAGAAATACACAATAGCGAGTTTGGACTCGAACCATGAATCGCGTATTTACGAAATAGCGAATTTTTCGAGCGTTCGCCTCTCTCACAACCGTACGAAACCATTTCTCTCGCACGAGCTTCATTTTTCGCGCTTTTATTTACCGTAATCTTTCCCCCTTCGTGTTATCCTCAAAGCTCGACGAACCTTCGCGACTTTTCTATTGTTTCGAGTGTAGCGGAAGAACCGTGTGTGTGTGTGTGTGTGTGCGTGTGTGTACGTCTCGCCCGAATTATTTACGGATGAATTTTAATACGCGGTACAATTTATGCGTGTATACAGCCACGCGCGACGTATACACAAATGCGTACGTAAACTCAACGTATACTACAACACGAGCTCTTGCCTCGTTCTCACTTGAATATATGGCTGACCTACTTTTTCACCCTTCTTCATTGTGCGATACATAGTGCAAACAATGTTCGGATTCGCATCACGTACTGAAAAATCCCTCTCGCTCACCAGTCTTGTCTTTCTTTCTTGTTTCACTTTTTTTTTCTTTTTCAAATTCACACGTTGCGAGCATGCGTTTCAGCTATTCGCCCTTTCTCTTTCTCTCTCTCTCTCTCTCTGTCTCTTTCTTTCTTTATTTCTCATTCCATCTCTCACGTGTGCATACTGACCTACCTTTAATCGCTACTCAAGCATCTTAAACTTCCAACTCTTTCTCATCCATCTCGCAGTCTTCGTGCTCTTGATTGAACTTTGTTCGCGTTCTCTTCTGTACACGTTTTTCACCCGTGTTCCAACCTACATACCTACACAGAGTGTCTATCGACCTGAAAAGTCATGACAAGTCTTAAATATCATGAAATTACACTCGACCCTGAAAATGTCATGAAACCTCATGAAAACCTGATTTTTTAAAAGATTTCTGCAGCGCTCATCGTTGTGGCCGTTTTTTGTATTAATTTATCCAAAAGAATTTCAAATTTTCGCGGGTTTGCGACGATCTGCGGTATTAGCAAAAAAGGTGGTAGAAAAAAAAACTAATTCGTTATCTCAACATATTAGTTTTTCTTTGTTATTCGTGTAAAGCGACTACATGATATTAATCAAAGTTCCTAAATGTATGTAATATTTTTCCAGATGTTCCCAAAATATATTTCTTTACAGCAAACTTGAAATAATGTTTGTCTTACATTTTTTGACTACACATGAAATTGTACAGTTTGGTAACTTTTCGTTTATTTCGTATACTTTTTATTGGCATACAACACACATACGTTTCAAAGAGCAGAATATAAATATAAAAATTTAGAAGGTTAGTCGCACTAGAGAACTATCAATTATACTTTTATACCAGAAAGTCATACTGAAAGTTGTGAAAAAATTCCCGATTCCTTGCCTTGAAAGTCCTTAAATGTCATGAAAATTCAGTTCTGGCCAAAATTAGACACCTCGGGTACAACTTGCCATATATTGTGGAAATATATGACTGGTTAGATGAGGCCGGAAACGTTTTTGAAATCTTCGCCGGAGGGATGAAGCGACTAATGACACCTGCTACTTGCTTTCATGTGAAATGATCTTCGTTAATGTTCAATTGCGTTTCATTATATATATTCATATGTACGTACTGGAAATACAATAATACCGCGAAGTTAAGTCCTAAGTGGGACCAAAGAGAATCGTTTAAGTTGTACAACTTTTACTGTCGTACAGCTCGAGGAGCATATCTTTGAAGATCAAAATAAAACATCAGTTTAGCCAATGGCACTGCTGCCGAACAAAACAATCAGTAGACTGCTATGGACGCAACAGGAGTTAGGTTGGATTAGCGAAGTGCGGTTGAGAACTAATACGAAAGGGTTCGATTAGAAAGGGTAACGTAAAGAGCCGCAAGGATTTTTGGGTTGGTAAATTACCAATGGGCGATTCGTCCAGACCTTTAAGAATTTGTGTAGAATCGTCTAGAAGCTTCGACGGCAGAAGGGGCTTTGTCTACACGATGGTAGTTTATGATAATTGATTGTAATTATTTAATTGACAAATAAAATATATTTTCCATACAATCGCTCTTTCAGTCACTTACGTGTCTCATAGTTCCGTATGTGTCAACCTAATTTATATACAGTGAAAACCGGTTATAACGACATTGTAAGGACCACACGGTACTGACTTTATAGCCGATACTCGTTATAAGCAGGTTCGACTGTATTTCAATTATGAATACTCCAAACACAAGCTGTAAAGTTCCAACTGTCACGAATAATCACGCAGGAGCACCTGTTTTCTGCATTGGTTTTTTCTTTTATTTTTTTTTTTTAACTTCAACTTCTCTCTGATCTCATCCCAACAATAGAGCTGCTCAATCCGGCAAAAAAAAACGAAAAAAAAATCAAAGCTTCTCTACAAATTAAATCGTAGCAGAATATTGTGTTCCTTTTTGTTCTTTCGTTTTTTTTTCCTCGTTTCAATTCAATGCAACGTTTCGCTTCCGCGTGAATTAAATACTTAATTGGGACTCGCAATGATAAATTATTCCCTCTCCTGCTTATTCGACCTTTGCGCGCGCGCGCTTTATCTCGTACTCTCTTGAATTATCAAATAAGCCAGGCGCCAACTTTGCGTTCTTTTCGCCCGTCAATATTACTTCCACTATATTATATATAGGGGAATAAAAAGTATCACGGGGAAAATTCTCGTTTCGCTTTGATTAAAAGTTTCGTTTATTTTTCATCTTTTTTTTTTATCATTGTTCGATGACTGCGCGAAGCGAGCCATTTGGTATTTCGATGTACGGGAGTGGGAAACGTCGATTTAACGCGGTTCACTTGATCGTGTTTATTAAATAATTTTCAAATGAATATTGATTTATATATTTATATATTGAACGTTTTTGTAAATTATTTTTTTTTATTATGATTCGAACACTGCTTTTTTTAAAAGAAATGCAACGGAAATCAATTTCCGAAGAGCTCCCTCGCGCTGGTGAAGCATCAACGGGTCCAGTATATCCCGGAAATTCGATTCGCGGTTGCTGCACCATGCACTCTGAGCTACATAGCTACGGGGATTTCGAGGCAAAATCGCGATGGACACAAATTCCAAAAAACTAAAATACGTGTAAGGCCCCGTTGCCAAAACTGCAAAGAATTAACATTATCGAATGTCATCGAACTTCGAACATTCTTTTCGACCAAACATTTTTAGCCGGACACAATTTTGAATTTACTCATGCGATGTTTTCTATCTCTCGTCCCTTGCACATTGCTGGACAATAGTCTAGATATGCGCGTACGGTGGTATATGGGTGTAGAATTCTGGTTGGCGAACGGAACTTCGCGGACCGATTGGATTGTAGTGTATGTGGACGATAAATTGATGGTGGACGACGACCTCTAACGATTATATATCGAATATCTCATCACGCGTACCAATCGAATGATCAATATGTCTTCGTAAATGTGCAGTCAATTTCGATTATTTAAAAAAATATTGAGATATTCTAAAAGCTGAAGTAAAAAAAATCCCGATCAAGTAAATATAAATCAATTATTTAAATATAAATCAAGTATTTACTGAAGTAAAAAAAAAATATGTGCTCTCTTTATTCAGCCGCAATAATTGCAAATAAATTGTATCTCGCTTAATTGTCCACATTACAGAATATTAAAGAACATTGAAATACGAATCTACGAATCTACGAACTCCCGCACCGCGAACTTCCGGAGAAAATAAACAGGCGAAAGGCAAAAAGAAGAAAAAAAATTGAGTAAAAAGGATGCTTCGAGCGGTACACAAAGAATGTACGCGTGTATGGATCGAGTTCGATTATCGATCGGGCCTTTTGTACGTGTGCGACAAATAGGAGAACAACGAAAAATGGGCAAACAAAGCCGTGAAGCTCCGTATCGAGAAAAATTTCCATAAAAAAACAAAAACCGGTTTGAAGGCGTTTTCTCGCGGCGCTTTCATACGCCGAATCGATTCGCGTATACAGCTCTCGATTCGGTGCTCGTAAAGAACAAAAAAAGAAGTCGTAATCCATTACGTATATTCGTGTGAATGAATATTCCGCGAGTTTTTTTTTTTAATTTATAGCTTTATTTATTGCGACGAGGGATTTTCAAAATTGTTTTTTGATCAATCGGACAACTATCGTTGCATAATTCCCGGCCTGTAAACGTAACAATGAAAATACTTAGACGAGCGGGGGAGGGGGGGAGGGACAAGCGGAAGTGAGAGAGAGAGAGAGAGAGAGACAATCTTATAGAGGGAGTGGTCCGGAAAACGCGAGAACAAAAGATCGACAATGCGACAATTGGAAAGTTCGAGCAAAACTACACGGGCCCGTGACTTCTAGAAACGTTGTGACGTAACTAAGCCTTTTTTTTCATTCACTGTTATTCCTTTGATCACGTTGCAGGAAGTTTGCGGCAAATTTCGCGCTGCCTCGTAAGAAAAAAAAAGTAAAAGCTGAAAATAATTGAGCAGTCGTTGCACAATTCTTTTTTTTTGCACGATTTTTTTATTCATTAACAAATGCAAAAATGTCTAGCATTTTACATCGTGCAACTGGTGGAGAAAAGACAGGCTGGTGGGTATGTTGAATAAAAACATGGAAACGCTTTTTTACACGGGTTGAATTTTACGACACGATTTTTTTTTCGTTCGAAGGGTTTTTTTTTTAATTTTCGTATTCAGAAATTTTATTTTTTTAAATAGATTCGTTTGGGTAAAAAATAAATATTACTCGAAATTAAAAAATTATTCTGATGTATCTTTTTGTCGCAGACTTTTTTGGAAACCGGAAAATTCAAAGTGCAATCGGACAATCCATTGTTCAAGAAAAAAAAGAAAAATACGGTTCTGTACAAATTATGAAATATTTTACAAGATCGAAGAAAAATGTGAATGAAACGAGCGTACGAATAATTCCGCCGCTCACGGGGCTTAATAACAATTCGTTAGATGGATACGTGCAGACTACACATATACTATACTAATATATGTATACAGAGTGATTCACAAGTATTGGGGTTTCTTCAGCGAGCATATAGAGTGTGCCACTGCGAGCAAAACGCTTTTTTGTTGTCTTTTTTTAATAATAATTTTTAATGATATTTTTCCTTCAAGTATTAAATAATAAACAAAAATTATTGAATCATATTATCGATTGGCAAAGCGAGTCTCCGTGTTCATTATTTATTACCGAAAAAGAAAAATTTTAAGAAGAAAAGTTCACTTGTCCGTAGTGGATTCGTACCCGCGCTCGATCCGGCTTGCACGTTCTGCGCCTAAGCAACTACGGTGTCATTGTTTGCTACTTGGACTTTGAACGCCACTATCTCGGCCAATTTTAGTCTCACGACACTTTGAAAAAAGCGTTTTACTCGCAATGGCACACCCTATATGCTCACATATGGAAGCTTTATAGTTTTGAATCACCATGTATACGTATACGTACATGTTAAATAATGCGGAGGTGGAGTGAAACGCGCGAATTCGTCGGTATTTCGCGAGGGGTGTCGTTGGACGTCACGGCTCGCGAGCAAGAAGAATGTCCACCGGTAGTACAGCGCATAGCAGCACGAGACTGGATGAAATAAAGGGTCGTGCTAATGTAGTTACCTGTGGCGAGTTTAGCCTCGTGTATTTCTCCGGAGACGGGCACACGCGACGCGGAAAATCACGGAGAGCCAAGAAATCCTCCAGGAGACTTGTGCGCGCAAGTTTACCTCGCGCTATTTTCTCGCCGCGCAATCTCTCCGTAAATTGCGAACAAAGTATATGAGAAGCCAGCCGGAAAAGGTGGAAATTCAACGATAAAACCAAAATTGCGTGAAACGTTCGCTTTAAAGGGTCGAGTGTATTTTTCATTTGGAAGAAAAGACGTTTGAGCGACCAATCGCATCAGGAGATAAAAAATAAAAATCAAAATAAGAATAAATAATGAAAAGTAAAATTATAAATGGAAAATAAAGATTACAAAATGAGATATGAGTCGAAAATAAGAAATAATTAAAGCAGCAGAAAAAAAATTGAAATAAAAAACACGAGAAAAATATAAAATATGAGGAAATAATTAAAATAGAAAATTAATATAATAAGCAAGAAGTGGAAAATAAAAACAAAAGAAAAATGGAAACTAAGAGAAAATAATTCAAACAGAAAATTAATATAAAAAGCAAAATAGGAGTGGAAAATAAAAACAAAATTACAAATTTTGTTTATACAAAAATAAGAAAATTTAAATAAAAAAATAGAAAACTCTTTTTGATCGTCAATAACACTGTGAGCCAAGCACATTTTACAATTTGCCAAATTTTATTCACTCCGCGACTCTCTTTTCTAAGACTGCCATTTTCCATTTCCTTTTTCTCCGAACCGTTACATCGACCAACAGTCACCCCCTCAATAATTGATATCTCCTCCAAAAAATAACCCCCAATTCCACCTGCCGTTTTCGCTGAAAAATAAGGTCCCAATTTGTCGTTCTTAACCCCGTTCTTTGTCGGCTCGCAATAATGACAAATGAGCGCATCTGCGAGTCCACCCACCAACGCGAAAGACGGTACCGAACGACGAGCCAAATCCTTCGCTATGCACTCGCCTCAACGGGGCAAGAATTTGCTAACAATGAGACGGCTCGCACGTACTTGAAAATACGAGCTCGCATGCAGGATTACGCGATATACGGTGGAGCCAGTGGAAGCAATTGTCTCATTGTTGAGTTATGACGAAGAAGGGAAAAGGAAGACTCATCTGCCTCGTGCCAGTGCAGAAGTCCGTCAGGCGACCATCTGACGTCTCACAATATGGTCCGTTGAAAGGGACGTTGGATTTTTTAGAATCCCGAGCGCGAAAGCAGAGCATTGAAGAGAGAAAGAGAGAGAGAGAGAGAGAGAGAGAAAGAAGGCACCAGGAGACTAAAAGCTCTCGCTACTTTTCTTTGAGAGCAAGGATAAAGAGTAACTCCGTGACACACTTTGTCGCACACAATGGACCTTTTCGCCCGGCTGATGCTTGGATTTTCAGCAAACATGTAACCGATATATAGCTTATATATAGCACCAGGATATTTTAAACCTGTCGTATCTATGAAACGCTGGCTATCGGCACATCTAGCAGCTTGGAGGACGATCCTTGAAACGACCTCTACGCAAATATGCTCACGTTTTACCAAAGGTGGTTTCGAAGACAATCGAGGGTTTGGGTATAGTTGAATATAAGTACAATTGGCCAGTTTGAGGGCTCGAATTCGAATGCTTCGAAATCATCTTCTACATGGCTGTATATACGTATTGTGCTATCATTCGTCTTGCACTCTTCTTCCAGCATTCATTCACGCTCTCGACTGGTAAGGGTCCGATTACCAGTTCGTCTTTCGAATACATATATTTATATATATATTCTTTAGAGTACCTTCGATTCTTTCTCTGTTTTCCTTTCATACGATCCAGGATCGCGGAATTCTCTGAAGGGCCATTGTGCCATAATCATACTGATATACATATACATGCATGTGTATGTGTATACAGGGTGTTGGGAGCATCGATCCAAACAATTTTTTGGGCGATTGGGCTGGGGGAGGGGGGGGTCATTCGCTTAATTTTTTCACCCCAGACCCTATGTCCTACGTGTCACGGTAATTGAGATATGATTTTTTTTTGCGTTTTGTGTTAATTTCCCGAAATTTCGCCTTTAAATCGTCGTAACTTTTTTGTTCGTGGTTGTAATATCATGAAATAACTTCTGTTCTATTCTGCAATGTATGCATATAAATAAAATCATTATTTGATACAATTGGTTTCAAGAAAATGGACCATTAGCTTCCAAAATCTTAAAAATGTGTAAATGTATGAAAAACGTCAACTTCTAAATTCATTATAAAAATAAGAGATACTAGTTTGCGAGGGTCAGGGTTAAGAAAATACTTGTTATGTTTCTCATGTTTTTATTAAACTTGAATTATAAATTTTACTCAAATTGACCTCTCCTTTACTCCGTATGCGTGCGAGAAAAGTTATTTCGTGCTATTACAAACACAAACATAAAAGTTATAACGATTTATCTCGAAATTTCAGGCAATTAAAAAAATCGTATAAAAATCATATCTTAATTACCGTGACACTTAGGACATAGGGTCTCTAAGGGTGAAAAAAACTAGCAAATGACTCAAATTGCAAATGAATTAGCAGCAAAGTTTAAAGCTACTATTCCAACAATTTTCAAACATTTGATAAAAAAAATCGGTAAGGTTGAGAAGCTGGAATTCAGTCATTTTATACCTAATGACCTAATGTTTGCTAATCGATTATCTTTATTCGGATGGTGATCTTGCACGACTATTAAGGAAATACCTTTTTTGTGAAACCTTTCAAGGGCGTAAAATACATTGTGGTAAAAACACAGTAATTTATTTGAGAACGTATGTTCCTTCTCTCAGCCCCCCCCCCCCCCGCCCCTGTCCACTCTCTCTCTCTGTTTTTTTTTTCAGAAATAGAAGGGGGATGATGCGAATTTCTTTTCTCTTTTTCGCTCTTTTCTTTATCTCACTCAAAGACGAGAAGGGAGGCTGCGAACTCTCCTTCCCTCTCTGTCCCTCTCTCTCTCTTAAGAAGGGTAGGCTGTGAGGTTTTTCCCTTCCTCGCTCTTCCTCTTTTTTGCTTTATCCCACTCAGAGATGAGAAGGGAGGCTGTGAAGTATCCCCTTCTCTCTCTCTCCCTCCTTTCTTGCTTTATCTCGCTCTTTCTCCTTCACCATCTTTCCTTCTCTCTCTCTCTCTCTCTCTCTCTCTCTCTCTCTCTCTCTCTCTCTCTCTCTCTCTCTTTCTATCTCCCCCTTCCACTTCCTCGTTCTCTCAGGAACAAGAGAGGGATGCCGCCCATTTCGTCTCGGTCTCCATTTCGCTCTTTTTTGTTCTCCGAGACGAGGAGGGTACGAGCGTTGACAGAGATCGTCGAGCGAGAGAAAACTCGTGCGCTCCAATTGCTTTTGGTGTCGATGACCATGTTGACCCATCGACCTATCGCTTCGTACGTAATATTCTTCGTCATTTCTCAACCCTCAACGCCGCACTCTTACGATATACTCGCGCGCTCTTCAACCGCGCACTTCCGGTTATGTACACGCTATGCTCGGGCAAATTCTCATTTCTTTCATATATATATATATATATATATATATATATACCCACACGCTCTGTCAGTACCCCTTAAGCCTCAAATAACTTTGTAGCCTTGTGCCAAATGGCCAAAAATAAAAGAAAGGAGAAAAATAACGAGATCGCTGCCGCGATGGTGATCGAGGGCGGAAAAGTGCAGAGCGTTCTATCGACGCCTGCGGGAAATACGTCCGAGGGATAAAGGGAAAGTCAATGCCTGCCGGGATTTTTCGAGAGAGACCCCCGATTCCCCGACAACCGTGAATAAAATACATCCCCACGGTCGTGGAATCGGTCGGTAGAGCGAAGACTGCGCCTGGCCAAAGAGTGCGAGGGAGAGAAAGAGAGAGAAAGAGGGGGGTGGGTGGGGGTGGCTGGAGTGTAAAGGGATGATAATGGAGCAGGGGGTGAAGTCTCTCGACGCTGAGGCGCGACCGAGTGCGATCAAGTGTATCGGGATTCAATGGAGCAGATAACGTATTTACAGCTCAAAGTGGACGTCCAACATCTATACGTGATGCCTTTCCCCACGTGTACAAACGCTGACCGTAAATTCCAGGGGCGCAGACGTGACAATTCCCCGTTACCGAAATCTATCGTGTGTAAAGAGTTAGACGTTTTGCCCAATTTGCTAATTACTGTGTCCTGTGCAATGTGACGTTGACAATAGACGAGCATTTACAATTAAATATAGAGGAATTCCAGCGCTTCTGGGGGGAAGGAGGGGGAGGAATCGTTCAATACATCATTAAAAATATTAATGATAAAAATAAAAATTCATACAATATATCATTCTAATGATATAAGAAGGTATGTCGATTCGAAAGTGATCATTACAACAAAAAACAAACGATTTTTCCGCGTTAAATTGAATGTTTTAATTAATGTAAGCGTTGAGTAATTGAAAAATTTGTAATTAAAAAACGTCGATGTCACGCGGTATTACGAACGGACACGCCATTGATCGATCACCTCCAAAAAGCCGTTGATTATTTTTTTCCAGAATTTTGCATCTACGCGTTCAATCATGAGCCAATGCAAATTTTCTCTGCTCATCCGTGCCCACGTCACCGCTAAACATTTTTGCACGTGAGATCGCGTAATATCTTGTCGAGTGACGGAATCTCGCGAATAAAAATAATAACGCGATTTATTCGCTCGTGAAAGTGATTTTTATACTTCGAAACTTCTGCGATTTTAATTTTTCTCAATTTCTTTTTATCTTTCTTGATTTTTCTTACTGTCCAAAATTATTTTCCACGATTTCCAGTCCGAAATCACAGGTTTGGGTTGGAGACGAGGCTTCCAAAAAAAAAATGTTCGTGCGATTTTCACCACGTGAGTTGCCGATAAAAAATTTAGTCGATAGAAATAGAAAAGTAAATAATGATTTCCATTGCAATATTCCAATGATGCAAATTGTCGTGTCGCACGGTGGTGCCCAAGGAAAACGGAAGCAGCACGGATTCGAAATTGCCTATGCGCGCCTCGGTGACTCGACACACACGCCCTCCGCGAGATACGTGAATCACTGCACTTTTTTTTCATCTATAATTTCGTAATGAGTCACGTCCCGAGAGAGAGAGAGAGAGAGAGAGAGAGAGAGAGAGAGAGAGAGAGAGAGAGAGAGAGAGAACGCGTTGCCGTCCACTAGGCTCCCCCCCCGCGCCTGAACTTCGTCAAAACCGGAAGTGATCTCTCGCGGGCTTCTTAGGTTCCCTCGAATATTCCTGCCTCGTGCCTCGAAGGATATCGAATTTTTTTTCGCCTCCTTTCCGCACCTCTGGGTGGGTAAAGCTTGCGAGCTGACACGCCGAAAAAAAAAAACGCACTTGAACCTTCGCTGTGACGAGCCTTGTGCTCTAAATAATTTTTGCACGAAATAAAAAAAAAAAACACATCGAGAACGTAATTTTTCAGTCGTTTATGTGTATCGTGGCTCATAGACGCCCCCGCAATTTTTCGCGTTCGAGACGTTTTTGTGGAACACGTGCGTAAATTTATCGCGGTTTTATCATTTTTTATTTTCATGGCGTTGAAGTTTGCATCGTTGGAATGCAACGAAAGTTTTTTTTTTTAATTTTCTTATTTTCGTATTTTTAAATATTATTGCACGAAATGTTTATCGGCAGATTTTAATTGTACATCCCTCGATAAGTGTCTCAGAATTTGACACTAAGATGCCTCTAAATTCAGAAATATGAATTTTCATTATATTCCAGGGACGCAAACTCCAGTCTCGTTAATTTTTTTTTTCTGTAACTTCGTATGTCCTCGCGGACTTTTACGGTCTCGAATCCTTTCACGTTTCACACGAAGTGTTGCTCACAATTGGTCGTCTCTCGACGCACGACTGTATCACATTTGCGCACGAGGGTACACGGAAACTCGATAAAACCACCGTCTCGCTCGACGTGCAAGACAGTACGCGGCTGAGCGGTCACCCATCTGAGTATCGGTCTATATCACGCGCCAGATACTGTCAGAGTCCTTGAGTAACGAAAAAACGAGTGGAGTCGTGCAAACGAGAGAGACGTCGAGTCCTCTAACGAGGAATCGTTGTTCCGCATCGGCGAGCTTCTCGTTCACGATTGAAGCCTAGCCCCGACCCTTTCATCAGTGCCTACAACTTGCCAACGTTCGTATCGATAGAGAGAGAAAGAGCGAGAGAGAGAGAGGGAGAGAGAGAAGCAGCAACTTGCGTGTGCGGAACGAATGCGGGGAATGATGCGAAGCAAAAGCCAATTGAAAAAATGCCCTCTGGAACTCCGCGTCCAGAGCGAGTCCAATTTATTCGAGTTTCGTGCTCTTTTTCCCCATTCAATTCTATTGAATCATCCGAAGGGAGGACAACATTCGCTCGGACAAATACCGAGCCTTGATTTTTCCTTTGCCATATACAGGATGATCCACAACTACTAGTTCCCTTTGTGCGCATATAGGGTGTGTAATTGCGAGCAAAACGCTTTTTTTTTTCAATGTCTTGCGACAAAAATTGGCCGAGCTATTCGCGTTCAAAGTCCAAGTAGTAAACAATGGCACGGTACTTGCTCACAATGAGGCGCTGACGTTTACATCGTTGGAATGCAATGAAAATATTTCTGAATTCCTTTAATTTCATTCGCCAGATTGTGCTTACGAAAATACCTCAAACATTTTTCAAGATATTTATTTAGCGATCTACAACATAAATTTATGAAGAAACATCTGCTATAATAATAACAAAATAATGAGAATAAAATGTAAAAAAAAGAGCTTTCGTTGCGTTCCAACGATGCAAATTTCAAGACCATTGCTCACGCGCAGAACGTACAAGCCGGATCGAGCGCGAGTTCGAATCCACCCTCGAAAAAGTTAATTTTTTTTTTACTAAACATTTTTTTCCCGATAAATGAAGAAGAAAAAAATCGAGCTTTGAATGCGAATATCACGGCCAATTTTTGTCGCACGATATTTAAAAAAAAAGCCTTTTGCTCGCAATGACAAACCCTATATGCTCACCAGGGGAATCCTGATAGTTGTGAATGACCCTGTATATACAATGTGATTTAGCTGACAAAGCTCTTGGCCCTTTGACTACATTTTTTTTAGGTTCGTCTCGCGGCTCGCCGGAAAATTCGCCGTGGTCGCGATAACCAGCTCTCTCGATTTCACATTTTTCCCGAAGAGTCTTTTGTGAAAAGTTTTCGAAAGATAGCGCGACAGCAGGTTGAGGATCGGAAAAGAGAGAAGAAAACGAGGTCAATATCGCAGAGTTGACAGTGAATGCTAAAAGCTTTCAGAGCCTTTTACACTTCACTGGATAAAACTTGCTTCTTTTTCGCCCGCGAGAAAATTCCCTCAAACGTTTCGAATCTCCTATTACGCGATAATGGCTTCGAGGCATACACAAAGTGACTTCGATATATGCACCGACATACACATACAGTTTCCCCGGTGCATGTACGAACGGAATCGTCCCAGAGCCTAAAGGGTGTCGAACTCTCGCACTCTGTCATTGAGTGTATTACGATTTGACAGGAACGAGACTTGCAAGTTTCATGTCGTACCCAAGGTCCTCGGGCTCGCTTGGATCTTAGAGAGTTTTATTGGGTCGTTGAAGTTTTACGTGCGACGTCCTAGAAAAAACTTGAAAAGCTCGATAAATCGACTTGAACAGCGTTAATGTTCTAGTTATGTTAAGTAAAAAAAAATCTAATGCTCTGAAGTAATTCGCGTACGAGAATATTTTAAACCTATTAAAATTGCACTCAATTATTGTCCGCGAATATTTATGGTGATTATCATTTTCCACTCACAGGATAGAACAATGTATCAGAAAATGACTGGATGGTTGTAATTTTTAAGGAGTCGTATTTGAAATGGATGGGATATTCTTCTTAATGATTAGTCTTCGACCGACAAATTTCTCTCATTTATAAATATAAAGGATAGCTGCGTTACGATTCTTCCAAAGTGGCGGAAATTCAAAAATGATTCAAAGAATTAGCTGAGTAGTTAAATTATTTATCATTGATATTTTATTATTATCTTTCTATATTAATAGTCTTATTAATTTATTATTATTTATAATAATGAATTGTTGTAAATTGTAAATGCTCCATTATCATAAATTATAGAATAAATAAATCATTAAAAATAATTGACAGAATACAGATGAAAATGATAATGAGGATGATTATCATCATCATTATTATTATTATTATTATTATTATTATTATTATTGTTACATAATATTGTTATTCTGTAAATATTGTTATCGTTATACTATTGTTATGACGATATTTGACAATTCTCGTACGATAGATTATAAACTAATGACACGTGGTTGAATTGCCGATTGCAGATCTATCTCGCTGAAAGTAAAGGAGGACAAGACGTGGCGGGTTCGGTGACCCCTCGGCTGTGACGACGAGGACAGTTAGATAGAGACCGAGAGAGAGATGCGCGAATATAAGATAGTAGTTTTGGGAAGCGGGGGTGTCGGCAAATCCGCCCTTACGGTACAATTCGTACAGGGTATATTCGTCGAGAAGTATGATCCAACGATCGAGGACAGCTATCGCAAGCAGGTCGAGGTTGACGGACAACAGTGTATGCTGGAAATCTTGGACACGGCCGGCACGGTAAGATATCAGTTAATGGAGAAAACGTAATGAGGCGAGAATATTTCGGCTTGGGAAGCAACACCAGCGTTGCGAGCCAAAAATGAGTATGGAGACTTTGGAGTCAATTGAAGATAAATTTATGAGCTTTGTTATAAATTTGCAATTGCTTCCTCAAAATGTAGACAACAAATTTCGAAAGGATTGAAAAAACATATTGCAATAAAAAAGAGGTTACACACTAGCGATGGAATTTTTCCAGCTTTTGGGGCAGAATCTTGAGAAAAACACCAAAGCGTTCTTTAATGTAGATATACAAGTCTGGAGAAGTGTTTAGGATTTTTTTAAACTTTATTTTTGAAGAAACTACGCACCGTTGCGTTATTTTTCCAAATAGTTTTTCTTATGAAAATATTATTTACATAAAGATTCAGAAATATTGCGCAAAAGTTCTTTTTTAAATCCTTAGTACAAAAGGCTGGAGAAATTTCCAATGGTTAAAAAAAACCCGACTTGTGAAGAAACGACGCACAGTTGAATTTTTGTTAAAGCATAATTCTTATAGGAACGTTAATTGCGAAAAGATTCTGCATTATTACTTAAAATTCTTGGTACTCCTCCGAAAAATGTACCGAGCGTGTAAAATTTTCACGTTGATCGGATAAAAATTGAAAATTATAGAAATTTGGCCGTGATATGTTGAAAGAAAAAAACGGTATTCCGAGAAAAACGCATTTATAGTTGGGGATCCTTTTTTTTTTCAACGAAATAAAATCGTATTGCCTCCAAAATTAATTTACACTGCTCGTTTAGACTCAAAAACAATTGGATATTATTCTCGAGGCTGCACAGCAAGGATTAAAACAAAAGAAAAATGTATTTTCTTTAAATAAAATTTTTATTTCTCAACCCATTGAGAAATGAATGGGTTCAACCCATTAATTCCCCCCCCCCCCCCCCCCCCCCCCCCGATGAATTCGTGCCTGTGACGCATTGTTCTAACGGAAATTTCACGACTTTTCAGGAACAATTCACAGCCATGAGGGACCTATACATGAAGAATGGCCAGGGCTTCGTTCTCGTTTACTCGATAACGGCACAATCGACCTTCAACGATCTTCAAGATCTCAGGGAACAGATATTACGGGTTAAGGATACGGACGACGTGCCGATGGTCTTGGTCGGCAACAAATGCGACTTGGAGGACGAGAGGGTAGTCGGCAAGGACCAGGGCGTCAATCTTGCGCGGCAATTCAATTGCGCCTTCATGGAGACCTCTGCCAAAGCTAAAATAAATGTTCACGACGTAAGTCATTATCGGTTCTGTGTGGGGCGCGTCGCTTTAACTGCTCAAACTCATTATCGTCGCAAAATTGCGAGAGAGAGAGAGAGAGAGAGAGAGAGAGAGAGAGAGAGAGAGAGAGGGAGAGAGAGAGAGAGAGAGAGAGAGAGAGAGAGAGAGAGAGAGAGAGAGAGAGAGAGAGAGAGAGAACAAAGGCCCCTATTACGGACCTCTCAATTGTCGGATCCAGTGTCTTGGGCGAGTTGGTGGCGTCCTGACGACCCACTTAACCTTTTAAGGACGAGGAAATTTCCATTAAAATCGACTTTTTTTTTACATGAAAGATATCAATAAAATCGCTGAATTTCTCAATTGGAGTCCCAAGCCTAACTGCTGGTCGATATAGCGACCAGCCCCGTCCTTAAAAGGTTAAGCCTGGTTCAATACTACATATATATAGAAGGGGAGAGGATAGTTTGGACCCGTTATATCGATGTAATGTTGGCTATCGGAACATCTTGCTCTTTTAAGAACGGTCCGCAATGGGTTTGCATGACCTTGGCGTTCAAGAAATGGGTCCATTTTCAATATTTTTTTCTGGCGAGAGTATTAGGATGACGAAGTCGGAATTTTATACACAATTAATACTAAGTATTGCCAATTTGAGTTTTTTTTAAATTGAAATACATTAATAAACAATTAAGTTATTATTATTTAAACAAAGTGTCGCCGTTGCTGTATGTGCTTTTAGTATAATAATAAAACTTCAGTATTAGCGGACGGTTTTTTTTATTTAAAAAAATACGACAATGGCAAGCTGTAGAAAAAAGTGTGATTTTCAACAAAATAAACAACTTTAATTATTTGTTATTAACGAATTTCGAAAAATCATCCGGTCATACGATAGAAAATGTAAACTATGCTCTCAATTTGAAGTGGATCGGACGGATAGATTTTGACATACTGTTTACACCGTTTCTGAAAACATTGTTTCGAAAAAAAACGCAAAAGGAAAATGGATAAATCCACAAAAGTCATCATAACTCGATAAATTTTTTGAATATCTACAAAACCTTTATTGCAATTTAAAATTAATACCCTAGGCTATAAAGCTACGCGATAAAAATTTCGTATTTTTGAAATGTCAAGCTTATGCAGGCTCCGTACCATTTTTTTAAACGAGTTGGTAATATCGACGCCTGGACGGTCCTTGGAATGATGTTTATATATTACAAATATGCTACGTTCATCTAAAAGTGATTCTAAATTGGGGCTTTCATAATATTCGATATGAAAGAAAATGACCTACTATGAGGATGGTTCTCGAAGTCCAATATCTTCAAAATCCCCTCTTCCAATATACATATGTATGTACATATAGCGGGCTATTGAAATAGAAATTAGTCATTCGAAAACTCTTATAAATATTTATTTTAGGCAAAAAAGAGAAACGAAATTTCAAGAATTTATTAAGACCTCAGCCATCTCAATTTTTTAAAAGTAGAGGCGTCGCAGCTGATTTGAAGGTCAATTTAACTTTCTTGAATGAGTTTGCCAAGTATTTCATTTCCAGTGACTCACCCGTCGATTATATCCATAGACATATGTATACATATAACGCGAAATAAATTGGTGTGCACATATATATCATTTTCTTTCCATGTAACGCCACGTTCCACTAATGGCCGCGGATTAAAGAAGCCTCTGGACTTGCTGCCCGAAAAAAGAACTATCGCTTTTGTCAATTCCTTCTACGAGCATATTTCAGTATAATAATTCACTCAAAAAAATATGTTCAAATTAAATACCGCTCAAATTTTGTTTTATGCCCGGAAACGCATGATTGTTTTTTTTTTTTAATCAGAGTAATCGCAACAATTCCCTAAATTTGCAAAATTTATCCACCGTCCCGAGTCACGCTCTAACAACGCTCCTTTGCGTTTTCTCAAATTGCAGATATTCTATGACCTCGTACGACAAATCAACAAAAAATCACCGGAGAAGAAGATGAAGCAGAAAAAGAAATCGCTGTGCCTACTGCTGTAAGGTAAACGACACGGGGGCCTTGGCCGTGGATTTACCAGATTTATCAACAGAAACAACAACAACAACAACCAGCCAACAACAACAACAACAACAACCGTGTGCGAACGAGCGTAACGCAGAAGGAGAAGAAAAAAAAAGACGAGAGAAAGGAAAAACGACGAGGGGCAAAAACGATCGAGGAAAAGAAGAAAATATGTTCCCCCCTAAACGAGATGTATGTAACCCAGTGTGTCGGAGTGGCCGAACGGCTGGACACGCGCGACGTGCAAACAAACGGATAATAAGATGCTGAAGAAAAATAAAGCGAAAATAAAAAAAAATTCAATAAACGGAAAACGAACAAAAAAGGGGAAAAAACAATACTAGTGACTGAACAAGGGCCGAAAACGAGAGGATGAGTTCGTAGAGTTCGAAGGAAGGGATAGGGACAAAGAGAGAGCCAGAGAGCGAGAGAGAGAGAGAAAGAGATGGACAGAAAATGCGCGGATGTAGGACGACCCTAACGACGAGACGATCGTTGGCTCGGCGGGAAGAGGCGGGGAGGGGCGGGAGGGGACGGAAATATTGTATATAAGTTGGTCCCGCGGGTGGCTCGTGTGCACGCGCAACAAACAGCGCACAAAGAATACGCGTACGAGGCCCCACCTCCGCTCCCTGCCCCTCCTTCGCTCCGCTCACCCGCGATGTCGGTTATCACTGTAGGAGTTTTTGCATTAAAGAAGTAACAGAGAAAAAAAAGAAACGAGACAAAAAAAGAAAATAAACAAACAAATTGATTAATTAATATTATATATTTAGGTGGAAAGTGAAGGAAAAGAGAGAGAGAGATTGAGACGGAGAAATGTTTGGATGTGCGCGTGCGCAAGCCACCAGCCCCCCAACCCCCCCCAAATGCACGCTCGCCGCGCACCTCTCTTATATAATAATTATTATATATAGACGGTAAAATACATTATTATTATTAATTATTATTAATTATTATCAAAACATCAAAATATTCATAAGTTATCAACCGTTTGTTTCCCAAACAATATATGTTTTTCTATATCTCTCCGTATTGAAGCAAATAATAAAAATTCCGTAAATGTTGAAACGTTCATGAATGGATGAATTTGCGCTTTCTTGATCGCTGTTCGCGAATACGACGTGGGTTTCTTCGTCTACTTGGAGTCTTGTGTCCCAGGCGCCCGTACGTTCGTTCTGGAATGAAATAATGTGTCGGGGAAACGCGAGAGCACCGATGACTCGATGACTGCAAGCTTTGGGGGCTCTTTGATCGCACGAACGGGAGCGTGGAATACTTTTTGCGGGTTTGTAGTACGGGTTGTTTTCTGGTGTTGAGCGTTACGCGAAATTGTAGAAGGTTTTTTTTTTTAGAAAGAGAGAGAGAGTACTCACGAGAGCACGAAATCGTGGGGATTTAGAGCAATTATGAATCTCGGCACTGCCTCGTTCGGATATCAACCATTGAAAGTCGGAAACAAAATGCATTCGAATTGACACAAAAGGCCGATATTTGAAATGCTTAAATGGATGCTATGGAGACAAAGTAAAATTAGTTGTAAGTGGCATTGCGTAGAGTCTTCAATTTTCGGTAAAAGTGTTCTTTTTTTAATGTTGCTTCGGCCGTATTTGTTAATATTTATCTTTGTTAGGGCAACTTCGGGAGAGGGCTGCACCTCGCGAATGCCGCAATTCTCGAGACGCTGAACTTTTTCCCATGTTGCCCGCACATTTTGGTAATGCGCGAAGGCGAAAATAATGAGAATTTACGTTACAATTAATTACACTACAATTATATAGTGAATGATTGTGAAATGTTTCAAAAAGTGTTTTTCATATATAAATTAGCCACACGAAAAATCTTAAACATTCTTTTATTTTGCTTTTTTTCATCACTTCCGAAAGTATGACAACTCACCATAAGCACGCAAACTACGGCCAATTAAAAGTGTTATAAGTCTTCAACGGGCTGGTACATCATTTCCAAATTTTGCATAAATAAATAATCTCTAATATTAATTAAATATTGAATATTATGGTTCGTCGTATATTGAATGATTTAATATTTAATTAAATATTGAATTGCGACACATCAATAGATTCAATTGTTCAATAAATAATTCCGTGGTCGGTCATTATAATATGCCAAAAAGAAAACAATTCGTAAATACGATTAACAAATGTTAGTCAACTATTTTATTGATAAATTTCTCGCAGTATTATCGTCGAAACTTAATATTCTCTGTATCTATCTAACAACGTAATGTTCTATTTCTCAATAATTCTATCGTGTCCCACCGGCCCTTCGAAACTATACAGCCTCGAAGTTCAAGAGGAAGTCCCGACCAGCGGATGGTTCTGGGCGTTCGTTCGTAATCAGACAGCGCCCGGACGTTAATACGAGGTTCACTATCGAGAATAGTGTGGCGGGCCGAGAGGAGCACGTAACGAGCAAACGTCAACGAATGCTCGTTAATGCACGTTTTCATAGTTATCCCGAACACGGACTACACCAAAAGATCATTACTGCGTTTTCTTTTAAGTATTTTTTTTATATGAATTTATATTGATACCAAACAAAATTGTGATGGAGAAGACCATTTGATCTGAAAAAAAGATTACAATAATGTCGACGCTATAAAAAAAGGAGACTACACTTAAAAAAAAAAGTTTTTTTGGATATATGCCGATGCCAAATTAATAATGGTGGGAAAATACTCTTTTTTAACGATGTTGAAGTTTGGATCGTTGGAATGCAACGAAAGTTAATTTTTCTTCTATTGCTCACACTTTTTCTCACGATTTGGGGTACGAAAATCACTCAAATGGTTTTCCTAATCTTCATTACAGATCGACGGTCTTGATCTATTTAAAAAAATGAAGAAATGAAAAAAAATAGAAAATACATTTCGTTGCATTTCAATGATGCAATCTTCAACGGCATCTTTTTAAGGATTTTTCTTAGACAAATATCGCCTTTACTGATAAATGGGTCCTGATTAAAAAAAAAAAGATTTCTATGTAGTTTACAATATATAACAATGTAGAACAAATTGATGGTAGGAAAGGACCATTTTATCAAAAAATAAAATTAAGAAAACCTTGATTTTAAATCTACTTTACCAAAAAAGGCCTCATTTTTACCGATTTTTTAATCGGTGTATCTGTCCAAAAAAAAAAACGAAACAGATGATATATATATATATATGTCGATGCACGAAGTCAAGGCGAGGGCAGAGTACTATTTGCAAAATACAAATGGTCAAAAAAATTCTGGCTGTCTAAAAAATAGAACCTGATTTTTCATAATGGTTTTTTGTGTTTATATATAAATATAAACGTTTCAACGCCAAATAAAATCTTGTTGGGGAGAGGCTCAAATATTCCAATTAATCACTCTTCCGGATATATTCCGATGCGAAACACAAATTGCACAGGTACATTTTATGCCCCGAGCAGATCATCCAAAATTATTATACTCCTATATAATATACGTGATAATTAAAATACCCCAATAAGATCATTGTAAATTCTTAGAGTCCATTTTCAGGTGGAGTCCGTGTTCCGGACGCAAGCCCAACAACCCAATCGAGCCAATTTCCTTGATCCGCCGACCGATACTTGTACCAACAATAAAATATCGTTGTTGATTCACAGTCTGCCGGATTGCAATATGTGGGCGGCGATGAAGCTCGTCGCGACGCAAAATTCGAAAGGGACGTTGGCCCGTGACGAGGCGGAGCTCGTGACGTTGCAACAATTGTTGGTAGCCTCGTCGACGACACGGGGATAATAATCGTTCCAGAATGCCAAAGCGCGAAAATCAACGGCGTGAGATTCGCTCATGTTGATGGAACGATCGATAACGAGGATGCCTGGTTTCTCGTCGGTGTACGCCTCCCAGCGTACGTTGTTGAGAGATGGACTACCGAAGCGAACGAAGTTTGCCATCATCATCATCATGACATCGGCAAGTTTCTTGTCGCTTGCGCTCCAGGGAATTTGGCTTGTGAACGCGTGGGGCAATCCCCAGAAGAATGGAAGTTCGAACATATGAGGGACGTTGGCCCATTCGGGCAGATCGCGGCTGACGTAACTTGTCCGGGCCCGATAGTCGAAACGATAGACGAAGGCTTTTTCGAATTTGGACAACTTGCCGGCGAGGAGTACGAGACCCGCGGCGTAATTTTTCTCAGTCTGAAGGTCGAGATAGCGATCGCGGAGAGTGGCCTCGTCGAGGCTCGGTGGATGAGGCCTGTAAAAGAAAAGGACCGCTTCGGAGACGATTTCCGGTCGGGTCTCGCAAGCTCCAGTCGCGTTGTCGCCTGAGCCTTGAACAGCCGCGATCGCGTCCTCCGTTATCATCGTCTCGAACTTGCCGAGCGACAATTTTCCATCGTCCACGCTGCCGTACGCCTCCTTGTAGACGAGAGCTTGCTCGTTGCTGACGTAGCCGGCGATCAACGGTACCGCATTGTAATTGCCACTGTCGAGTATAAACTTCGGATGCGCTGGTAAAAATGGCTCCGTCGAGTTGGTCGTCTCAGCGTCTATTATCGGGCCCCAAGTCTCAATGTCCGATGTCTCCTTTACCAATAATTCACTTCTCACGCGACGCAAGCAAATCATCAGATCCGAGGTCGGTTGACGATTGCAAGCGAAACGATTCGCAATCGTGTCGATTATCGGTAACTCGAGCTCCGGTGTACGCACCGAACCGATCGCGTCACCGCTCATTGCTATCGCCTTCGCGAATTTACCTCTGCTCAGGGGACTCACGATGTGAAGACCTACACTTATCGCACCCGAACTGTGACCCGCTATAGCCACGTTGCTCGGCGAACCCTCGAACGCCTCGATGTTTCTTTGGATCCAATCGAGGGCCGCTATTTGATCCAACATACCGTAATTTCCCGACGCCTCGGCATCCGCGGTCGTGAAGAAACCGAGGATGTTCAGACGGTAGGCTACCGTGACGACGAGCACCTGCAGAATCAAGACATGAGTGAGGCGCGAAGATTTTGGATTTTTTGTTTGTTTGTAATTGTTGTTTAATGGTATCCTCGTTATACTGAGAGAAATGTATGGTATTTCCAAACATATTTTTTATTTCTCTGAGTGGACAATAATATTTCGTAGCTAAAAATATAGTACTGCTTATTGATATTGTAGCAGTTACATAAATTATGCACATATCTTAAGGTAGTAGTCTCGCCAAGGCGTTTTTCTGTAGATGTTTTTTTTTCATTTTGAGGACTCATTGAGGATACTATTAATTGATTACCTGCAAAATTTCAAAAGTATTCACCGTTCCATTTTCGAGATATTGGCAATAAAAGATTTCATGGTTTTACACGTGTTCTTATGGGGAGCAGTGGAAAATTTCACATTTCACGCAATAACTGCGAAACTTTCTACTTACTAGTAGCCGGAATGGATAGTCTGATACAAAAGTGAGGGCTAGGTAAACATTATATTAGGCGTTTTCATCATTTCTTTATAAGTTTTTACATCCCGATAAGACGTACAACCTACATTATAAGGATTTTCGCAATATTTCGAAGCTTTCATCGATTAAGCGGAGAATATACTTTTTAACGTGACTGTGGCGAGACTTACCTTAATCGCAACCACCAATGTTATAAGCATACGTTGATTCTCCAATGCTATACAATATAGAAGGTTTTCATAAAAAGGATATTCCTTTACCCTATCAAAAATGAACGCCCCCAAGATCCTAGTAGCAACAGGATATATATATATTCTTTGATCGAAAATCGAACTTTTTTTTTCTACCGCTCGGCATTTTTGTAATTTACAAAATTTCCAAATACTTTCCGGTCATTCGAAAGTTTTATTATTATATTAAGAGTACATTTTTTTTATTATTCATTTCAGATGACCCTAGTTGCCAAAACCACCTACGCCGATTGGCCATGCAGCAACGGCGGCACTTTCTTTGCATAATAATAGTTTCATTGTTTATCGATATTTGGCAATAAAAAAACCAAACTTCGCAAGACTAATTGTATTAATTATGTCCAAAATTCAAAGCTCATTTCATTATATATCGTTCTTTATTCTTTATTATAATATTTGATACATCTTACTATACTGTATGTTCCTCCATATTTTCACTGTAATATCCTTCCTTACGTCCTCATTTTTCATCGCGCCAACTGCATTTCAGGCCGCATCAATGCGATTTCTAAAGCGTCCCATTTTTCTTTTCTATCCACAGTAAGTTTTCGTACGACGGAAAGTATATTTTACATTTATGCGCCGTAAAACTTTGGTCTATAGCGCGTACGGCCGGAAGGAAGTCGAATTCATCACGCGCTCGTATAACACGAATTTTATATCCTCCCGTCACGAAACCCGCGATACCTCGATATTCTTTGGTTCTGAGTTATCATGCGCGTATTATTATTGTATATTACGTGTATATACTTGGCTCTCGGATTCAAGGTCTCTGGCAACGTTTCAAATGATCGAGTAATATTGACCGTTGCGGGACAATCATCTGTGATTACCCGCTGCGAATGAAAGAATCCGCATCGGTCTATGATATAGGAAAAAAAAAAAGAAAAAAAGCCGAGCTTGGGTCTTTCCGGGGGTTAAGGGGTCTGCGTAAGCGTGAAATCTCCAAAATACTATTTTTTTATTGTTTAGTTTCATAGCCTAGGATTTTAACTTTAATTTGCAGCAAAGTTGTAAAAATTCTTTTTCTTTTTTCTTTTGCGTTTTTCTCGAAACTATTTTTTCGAAAATGGTGTAAGTCGTATCTCAAAATTTATTTGTCCGATTCACTTCAAATTCGAACGGAGCACAGTTTATGACATTTTGTCGTATGACCGAATGATTTTTTTGATACCTTTATCCATGAGTTAACAAAAAATTATTAAAGTTTTTTTTTCCGAAAATCGAACCGTTTTTTCTTCAGCTTACCATTGTCGTAATTTTCAAGATTTGAAAAAAAGTTATTACACTAAGAGTATATTTTTTTTTTTCAGACGACAAATAATAAAAAGTCCATTGTTTATGAATATTTTTCAATGAAAAAACTCAAACTGACAAGCCTGTATTGAAGAATTCTTTTCACGAGCGGATATTCAACTAATAAACTAATTATTCAACTAATATTCAACTAATTAACTCATTTTTGTCTACAATTAAGTAAAAATACATGCCGGTATACTGGTAAAACTTCAAGTCGAGTTGCCGAACTTTTAACAAAAAATGATGACTTTAGAAATCATCTAATTTATGCAGTACTTTATGGAGATAACATGCTGGACACATTTATATTTGATAATTTATATACTGAATAACTCTAAATGTCTGATATAAACTGCTCTAAGCATGTAAAACATTGTGAAGATTCCGTAACGACGATAAAAACAGGGGATCACCGAATGTTTAATGAAAATATTAATGATAAAACTTAGTAAAATGTGAGTAGGAGAAGAATTGTTATAACCGCGACTTCTTATAGAAAACATGTAAAAATGTCAAAATCTACTAAATTTATGCGATTTTTTTTTATTCCAGTTCATCGTTGGATAAAATAATTGATTGTAACTTAATTTTATTAAGCGCCACTGTAATATACTAATGATTCAATAGGGTCCTGGCTTATGCGCCCACAAAATACGGTCCTCTGCGAAATTTTCCATACCTCAATGGTATGGAAAATTTCGACCGCGTCGTTCCAATGCCCCCATCGAAAAACAGTAGTGCAAACCGATCTATTTTTGTGCCCCAAGCTAGACCAGAGGAACTCTTCCGACTGTCTTCGGACTTCGGACTGACCATGTCAGGCCGAAAACCAGTCTAGGAATTTTAAACATATAGAATTTTAAGAACTCTTTCAAAATTTACCATTGGTCGTTCAAAGTTCAAGCATTTTAGGTCTCTGACCTGACGAAATTTTAAGGGTTGCTCACAGGGTTGTCGTGAGCGCAGGGCCCAGAAAAATATCATAAGCTAAAGAAAGTAGAGATCGATCGTTGACGGAACTGACCGTTTGCTTATTGACGAAAACAGTAGCGTCCCAAATGGCAGGTGTGCCCGTGTTGAAGTCACCGCCGTGAAACCACACCATCACCGGCCATCCATCGGAGGGTGGACTTCCTGAATTAATCATCCATTAATCATGGTATACCGAGGTAAAAGAAATTGGTCACGGGGAATGTCTGAAGGTCTCCTGGGGCTGCTAACGATATACAGGAGCACCCCTCCCCCTCTCCCCCATTCTCAGTGCCCACACCCCCTTCAGTCATTTGCACCCCTACCTGCGCGCGAACAAACGGCTCGTCGTGGTACTTTTACGATGTGAGTACGTGACGTATGTAAATCTACCCCCTGCTGCTTGACAGTCGTTTTTTTTTTTTTTTTTTCGTAACGACGACGACGAAGGAACGCGCAATTTGTCGCCCCACCCACACTTTCGTGGCGGATACATATGCTTGGCTCGCTTTTTCCACCTCGTAAAAATCTCAGTCCTGGTCGTTGGATCAAGTCTCGTATTTCTCGATAGGAGTGCCTGATAACGCATAGACCCGTGCGTCTTTCCACTGACCTTAACCGGCGTTTAAATAAAGGCTAGTCCATCTCAAGGCTGTGCTTAAAAAAATTGAGCTGAGGTTAAGGTGGCGCGAGCACGCACTCGATTATTAGATCGCTGCTCGATCTTTTTTACATGCTATGTACACACATAGCGTGGGCTCGAAAATTCGAGCAACGGTGACAGCCATTGGGGCTAAAGGTAAAACCAACGTTGGGAGATTCAGCGTGGCTTCTTGTGGAAAAGGCGTCATATTTGTCCTCTTTGGTTTCTCTCGTATTTCGCAATTTGATGGATATCGGTACCAAGACCGTAACGTCTTGTGCAGAATTTTGTTGGGGAGTCCCCAGATCCTACCACACATGTAGGGAGTCTACATTGGAATTCAAGTGGATTTCGCGCTATTTCCCGATGGATGTCATTTGCATGGCGTAGCCAGCATTTTTTCCGGGGGCTAGGAGGGGCCTGACAAAAACTGGTTTTAAATCACAATCATCTTTTTCTTTTTAAATAGAATTTATATAATGGTCGGTAATCACGTAACAACATGAAATATGAAACTTGCTCTAATCACACGTTCATGTTAACATCAATATAAAACTCTTGCAATACCTTAACAAATAATCAACTAATTTTTCATCATTCTTTAATCCAGTCACCGGTCTTTAAATTTCACTTTCAAGAGGTACTCAATTAAGTCTTAATTTTTTTTTCTGCAAATCGGCTCACCACTTTTTAGCTGGAAATTTTTAACAATGCTGTTCTTTATGTTCAGCAGTGACATATGAGAGAATCGTTTCTAAAGCATTGTACTTCTTGGCCACATTTTTATCCGCCTCATGGCAGAAAAACTTCTCTCACAGCCAGCAGAGCTCACTGGGAGTACTATTGCTGCTTGGAAAAGTTTATATATGTTAGGGCAGTACTCCATTTTAATATGCTTTCTTAAACTTTCAATATTTATTTTATCATTTTTAAATTGAAGTATCTTTTCCATGACCATCGCTTCAGTTTCAGGATCAATTGTTAGAATTTTTCATAAATTATTGATAAAGTCCTCTTCGTTCTTCATATCCAATGTCAAAAATGTATCAACTGCATGATCTAACGGTAGATTCTTAAAACAGCGTTTTAGATTTACAATGATATTATCTACTACGTGGTAGTAAATGTTGATCTTTCGGAATTCTGCTGGTTTTGTATCGGCTGGCAAATCTAATGTATTACATTTGAGCACACTTCGCCTTAATTGTGAAATTTGAATATTTATTTAATTTACGTAATGAAGTAGTTACTTTTTATACAAATTACGAAATTACACCGAAGGAAATCGCTCAAGTTTTATGAAATTATTTCTTTATGCTTGATTAGGTGAAATTTAAATAAAATTAATCGATTATTTGACATAAATTATGATGGAACGATTATTTTCTGAGGGGGGGGGGGGGGGGGTACTGGGCTAAGAAAATTTCTGCACGTGCTGCTTCAGACATTTCGAGGATGAAAATGTTATTGCAAAAAAAAGCGATTGTTGTGCTCTCCGCTCATTAAAAAAACCAAAACCAGTTGAAAAAAAACATTAAGGCCTTAGGCCACTCTAGAATTTTCCAAAAATCGATGTTTTTTTGTTAAAAATGTACCTTAGTACCTATAAAATTATATTCCCAAAGATTATGGGTGTGAAAAATCTCTAAGTACTTGATTTTCGAATTCTAGCGCAACCCCTATTGATTCATGTCGTGACTTTCTACTAACTTTAAACGCGTTTATCTCAAAACTACATTTTTCAAATCGACCGGACTCATAACTCAAACAAATTTCAACCAATTCACTTAAAATTTTAACTGTATATTTAGAATTACATTTTCTGAGGCACTACGTAGGATTTTTTTTATTATATTGCATAGTTCCTTTTTTATAAACAATTTTCTGACGATTTTCTCACGGCATTTTATACTTTTCGTTTTAGAAATGCGCCATTTTGACAAAAAACAATATATCAAAAAAATCCTACGTACTTCTATAGCTATTCTTATATATAATCGAAAAAACTTTAGTGTCTCATCATAACTCAAAAATTATAGGAGCTGTTGGTCCGGCCGTTGACCTTTCAGAAATAAAGGCTTCATCGGAAAAATGCTGCACTCTCGCCATTTTGACATGTATCGCTGTGAAAAAATAGTTTTGTATAGTCAGTTACGTGTATAATAAAATTCCTATTGTGCAATTCCGATTTATTTTATGGTTTCGCTGAAAAAAAAATTACAAAATATGCCCTTTTTTGGCCTCTAGAGTGGCCTAAGGCCTTAAATGAGAAGAGCTTGAATTTTTCATCAATTCGCAGTTTCGAAACGTCCTCATCAGGCGTCGAACTTACCCGGTAAAAATTCCGCTGCGATTCCGATCTTTTTAAAATATTTCTTCCGAGCAACTTCTCGCAACTCAAACATACAAAATTTTTCTTTTCAATAACTTGAATTTATTCTTAACAGCCGACAATTTTTCTCATTTTATTGCTTCCGTTTCCTGGGTCGTTCTCCCGCTCCGCTCGCGACTTCCGGTCTCTTTCCGGTTGACCATTTTCTCCCGATTTTTACCCCAGTGACCCTGAGCTCTATCAATCGCGGGGAATCCCCGTATATATTCCCTGCGGGTGTATTATACGATGCGATCGCACGAGACCTCGTGAGCGGCAGGGGGTGCGATGGCCCCGTTTCTTCGCGTTTCACTGCTGCGGGGGGCCGCGGCTGTTGAGTTTACGATTCGACGCCGAGCATCGACAGTCGCGCCCTGGTCACGGATATAACGAAGGGTGCGACCGGCGTAATTTTCATCCCTTAACCACACGGGGGATTGGCCTTCACGTTTCCATTTGTCTGACAGTGTTCGCATGTATGGATGAAGACTGAAGGAAAACGAGTTCCTCTCTTGCTACTTTTCTCGCTCTTTATCTCTCTTTGCTCCACTTCCGTTCTTCCTCTGTTCGCCTTTGCCTCCTTTTCTTTCTGTTTTATCGTTCTGACCCGTTTCTTCCTCTCGATGGTTAGACTCTTGTTTTTCATTTTTCTTTCTTCTTCTCTTTTTCTTTGTCTCTTCTTTTCAGTCTTTTCCTCTTTCCCCCTCCTCTCTCTCTCTCTCTCTCTCTCTCTCTCTCTCTCTCTCTTTATCTATCTTCCTTGCTCTCTTGCTTACTCTCTTTTATATTCTTTTTGAAGAATGCTTCGTCTTCCTTTTGGCCTCTTGTTCCTTCGCTCTCTTGCTTCCTGTGTTTCTCTCTGGTTCTTCCTTGCTCTTTCGCTTATTCTCTTTTATGTTCTCTTTGAAGAATGCTTCGTCTTCCTTTTGGTCTCTTGTTCCGTCGCTCTCTTGCTTCCTGTGTTTCTCACTGGTTCTTCCCCTCTCTCGTACTTACGCTCTCTTTCTTCCGTATGTTTTCCCTCTCATCATTTCTTCCGCTCGCGTTCTTCTCCTCTCGCCGGTTCTTTCTTCCTTTTTTTTCCTTCCGTTTCTTTTTCCTCTCCTCCCCCCCCCTCTCTCGCTCTACCTTCCCTCTTTTTGCTGTCTCTTTGCCTTTTGTCTCTTTCTTTCTCTCTTTTGTTTTCTCTCTCATTCTTCATCTTCGTTTCTTCCTCTCTCGTTTTGTTGCTCTCTCTGTCTCGGTGATTCTTCCCCTCTTTTTTCCTTTCTCTCTCTCTTACTTTTCCTACTTATTTATTCCTCTCTCTCTCTCTCTCTCTCTCTCTCTCTCTCTCTCGTTCTTGACGAGTCTCCCTCTTTATTCTTTCTGTTTCCATCTCCCTCTTCATCTTTCTCTCTCTTCCTTCCTCCCTCTCAGTTCCTTTTTGTGTCCCCTTCCTCTCTTTTCTTTCTCTCTCTTTCTGTCTCTCTCTCTCTTCTGTCTCTCTGTCTCTCTCTCTCTCTCTCTCTCTCTCTCTCTCTCTCTCTCTCTCCCTCCCTCCCTCTCTCTCTCTCTCCCTCCCCCTCTCTCTCTCTCTCTCTCTCTCTCTCTCCCTCTCTCTCTCTTTCCCATTTCTGCTCTCTCGTGGTTGGTCTCCGCACCGTACATTCGCTGCTCTCTTTCTCGCGTTGCAGAACCAAACGGAAAGCACAGAGAGACCTTCGTGACTGGCGTCGTAATCTCGACATCTCCCTCGGCCCTAAAAGATCGCGTGCCACCGAGCGGGGCTGCACCAGCAGTTACTGTTACTCCCTCGGACGACGTATCGACCGAGCCAAAAAGGGGCTTGTACCCCTTCTTCTTTTTCTTCTTCTTCTTCTTCATCTTTCTCCACGATGGGTCCTTTGGGGCCCCGATTCTACATCGGCCTTCCCCAATTTTTCTCTCATTGCTACATTGGATTTTTCGTCTTCGTAGAGTCCCTTCTCTTTGCCGCACGATTTCGCGTTACTCGTGGACGCATGGATGTGCATCAAGAACTCACAATCAGAGAGGTGCGAGTCCCTCGACTGGGCAAGACGTCCCTTTGGCTGTAATTTTATTCATATTCCGAAAGTTGTTTAAGATTCTTCCCTACAGGACAACAACCTCTCGCTATTTCTTTCGGAAGATTTCAAAATGGCGGACGTTTCAAGTCGCAATAGCTCGCTGGGTATACAAAATTGTCGACCGCGATTTAAGGAACGCGTGGAATACTAGAATTCGAAAAGTTTCTCTCTCGACGCACGTTGTTTTGCTGACGATGATGGATGAATTCCCAGACATCGTTTCTTTCATAATCCTCGATCGCGAGGAGGATAAAATTCCGTTGGCGAGCCCACTGAGTGCTGCGACAAAAACACTTTTTTTCCATTTCAAACTCAGACTGTTTTTTAGCCGCTATCGAGCCCGAGCTATTTTTTTCGTCACTTCTCTTTTTTTTTGCCGGGAAATATATCGCCCGTGGAAATCTGTAATTCGTTGGGAAGTTTCGCGTCGCACGTGATTTAATGAGATCCACGGGGCGAGCACGTTTCTTTAGGTACGAGACACGCCGATGGGAAAATTTTGAATTTTGCGTACGAATATAAATCATAAGAACGCTGCGCCCATTAAGGGTGTGGGCGTAAGAACGTTATTACGTCGTTGTGACTTTGCGTGCTGCCACCAGTTTCCGGTCGGCGATTCTGAGAAGTGACAAAAAGGAGAAAAAAAAGCAGATCGAAGCTACAGCGCAGCGAGAGAAAAAATCGGCTTGAGGAGAAGCCAGAGAGAGGAAACGAGATAAACGTTATCGTCGACATCGCCACCAGGTGCTCTCCAAAACGATATTTCGTATCGATTTCTTCGGTCATTTGTATGTAGTTCGACGATCGGTAATCATAGCCAAGCAAAACAAAGCTGGTCACGCTGTAATTCTCCTTTCATTAACAAGCATATTATTTATGCGCGATTGTCATCAAATTTGATTAACAAGAAACATTTGTCGGAAAATCCTTTATATCCAAATACGAAAATCTGAGGTAATTATTCAAATAACGGGCTTTGACAAAAAAAGGGTCTCAAATTCGTTTATGATCCAACACACCCCGGTTTAGTGGAAAACCCCATTCGTCGAAAAGTTCTATATATCCAAATACCAAAATCTGTGGTAATTATTTAAGGTCTTAGGCCACTCTAGAGGCAAAAAAAGGGCATATTTTGTGATTTTTTTTTTCAGCGAAACCATAAAGTGAATCGGAATTACAAAATAGGGCTTTCATTATACACGTAATTGACAATACAAAATTATTTTTTCACCGCGATACATGTCAAAATGGCGACCTTGCAGCATTTTTCCGATGACGCCTTTATTTCTGGAAAGTCAACGGCCGGACCAACAGCTTCTATAATTTTTGAGTTATGATGAGACACTAACGTTTTTTCGATTATATATAAGAATAGCTATAGAAGTACGTAGGATTTTTTGATATATTGTTTTTTGTCAAAATGGCGTATTTCTAAAATAAAAAGTATAAAATGCCATGAGAAAATCGTCAGAAAATTGCTTATAAAAAAGGAACTATGCAATATAATTTAAAAAAATCCTAGGTAGTGCCTCAGAAAATGTAATTCTAAATATACAGTTAAAATTTCAAGGGAATCGGTTGAAATTTGTTTGAGTTATGAGCCCGACCGACTTGAAAAATGTAGTTTTGAGATAAACGCGTTTAAAGTTAGTAGAAAGTCACGACATGAATCAAGAGGGGTTGCGCTAGAATTCGAAAATCGAGTACTTAGAGATTTTTCATACCTATAATCTTTTGGAATATGATTGTATAGGTACTAAGGTACATTTTTAACAAAAAAATGGATTTTTGGAAAATCGTAGAGTGGCCTAAGGCCTCAAATTACGCTCTTTTATGAACAAGGGTCTCGATTTTTTTTATTACTAAACACCCCCACGGTTCAGTAGAAAAAAAGTAGAAAAAACCATTTTGTCTTAATATTCTTTATATCCAAATACCAAAATCTGAGGTAATTATTTAAATTATGGGCTTTGTCGTAAAACGGTCTCGAACTTTTTGCAATTCTCACGCTGTGGCTCATTATGACTATGTACATTAAAAAGGGAGAGCAACCCAAATAAAGCCAAACAAATCTAAACGAATTCGTCGCCGTCTTCATCATCCTAAACAATATTACAATATTTCTTCCACGATTTCCTCGTTTGGGTTTAGCGAGAAAAATTTAATAAGCCCGTTTTTCCAAAAGTCCGTTAATCCGAACGCTTAAAAAATTTGCCCCCAATGTTTACATCCAAAAAATCAATCCCAAACATCCCAAAATGGTGCCGGGTGAGAAACGCATAAACAGGCAGTATAAGTGTGCAATAAAGAACAACGAGATGATCGTTCGGCCCGATAGGAGCTTAAGGGTCAGCGTGAATTTACAGTTGCCCAGCTTGTCGTACTTCTCTACCGTAAGGGTCTCACCTCAGCGGCTGACGAATTTTCCATCGAGGTCTCTGGACGACAAGAATGACCAGAGAGGCCGTTTAATTCCAAGAGAATAATTAAGATTTGAATCGGCGCTGCTTATCTCGCCGTACGGGTAACGATGTCGACGATGACGACGACGACCAAGGTGTACTTATCGAACACAAGCGCAAGGACGTTTCGCGAAACTCCTTCGTCGTATCGGATGCATAAAGAGGCATATCAGCGACATTTATACCGCGGGGGTTCTCCCATTTCTCTCTCTCTCTCTCTCTCTCTCTCTCTCTCTCTCTCTCTCTCTCTCTCTCTCTCTCTCTCTCTCTCTCTCTCTCTCTCTCTCTCTCTCTCTCTCTCTTTCTCTCTCTCTCGATATACTTAACGCCCACCTATACACCCTAGATCGGAAAATGCGAGAGGAACGTAGGTCAAAACAATTCCATTCGAATTTTGCGGGTCACGCGATGTCCTGTGAACAACACGAATTCTATCTCGACCATTACCCTCTATTACACGATTTTATCGACGGTCTCGAATCAACGATAAGACGCGCATTCGCGTCTTGGCCCTTCATAGAAAAATCCCTTTCGTTAAGATTTCAACAATTTCACCATTATCAGGATGCCGATGGTTGCGTTTTTTTTTCTTCGACTCACCGTCAGGTACGAAGAGATTGAGGTAGAGACAATCCTCGCTGACCCCTGGTTCTTGAAGATCCGGCGGCAATAGACGTCGATAGAGCTTCTCGTGAAGCTTCATGCGATTGGAAACTTGCTGACAAGAAGGCGCAAATTGCGACGCGTTTCTTTCACCGCTCCACGAGGGTAGAGGATCCGTCACCGGGGCGGAAAAACGTAAATTACCGACCGGTGGCTGGGCGTAGGGAATCCCCAGATATACCGTCACTTTTTGCGGTCGGGCGAGGAGAATCTGTTCGCGAAAAACATTTATATCTGTTATGGTTTCTCTTACGTCTAGTTATCATTGAGTTCACAACCGATAACACTTAATAGGGAAAAAAACACTGAGAGACGACAAGCTTATTTGATTTTATATAATTCAATGAAAATGACTGTTTTTTTTTTATTTTACATTTTGAGCATTTTAAATAAAATCTTCTTGGAATATTTGTAGGATAAGGGGAAGAAGATTTGGAACAAGCTTAGAAATTTTTCATCGAAAATAGGAATTTTTTACTGTTATATGATTGTATTATTATTAATAATAGAATATTATTATATACTCTATTATTATCGATTTATTATCATACTATTTGATATTATGAACATTATTATATAAAATAAGAATAAAAATAGAATAATCGAACCGGTGGAAAGAGTATATGAAAAACAGACCCTTCCGAAAAACTACCAAGATTTTTTCTCGGGTCGAACTTTCATAAGACACGAGAACTGTGTATACTATAAAGGGGGAGCGCAATTTAAAAGCATGAGGAATAACCATGAGGAATATCACCAAAAAATGTCTCAAAAATTGCGATCGTCGATAAAAGTTTTCCAAACTCTTTCCAAATCTTCTTCCTCTTGTCCTACAAACATTCAAAGAAGATTTTGCTGAAGAAGATACCCAAATTGTAGAATATAAAGTTAAAATGCAAAAAAAAAAACAGTAATTTCCTTTGAGTTATAAAAAAAATCAAATAAGGTGGCGAATATGAGAATGCTTAGAGTTTTATTTTAAACAATAAGTGTTATTTTTTCTCAGCACGACTATAAATAAACGTGAATAAATAAATACATATTTATCACTACATTTCCTCTAATGTCATAATACTGAAAAGAAAATAATAATAGTAACAATAATGGCAACAATATAGAAATATTATTGCCATTATTGTTATTATTATTGTTTTCCATTAGCATTATTGCATTGCATTATAGAATTATTGCATCTCCGTTTTTCTGATAGTCGCGATTGAGCATAAAATCCGAAAATAAAAATATCTTGAAATTGAAAATATACAAAAAATAATTGTTATCATTATTATTATAACCCTCATTATTATTAACACGAATTTATACTGCAGTTCCTTGAGAGATTTTATTCTGCAACACACAGGGTTTAAATATAACGAGGCAAAAAAGTGTGACAAAAATATTGACTTCTCTTCCGACGATGGTTCCTTGATTCGGAATGGTGACAGTCGGTGGTTCACGACCCTGGCGCGAGTTGGTCCTCTGCGAGTACGTGAACGGTGGGACCGTGCCCAGGAACAGTAATTCCTGGAGGAAAGCAACTGCCACCAACGCCGGGTACTTCATCATTACCGGACTGACTGATTGCTACTGAACAATATGCCAAAGCTCTTGGCTGGCTACCACCGAGGCCCACCACCGGCGTTTGATACTCGCGTGACTTACGAACTGTGTGTGTGCACCTTTGAGACCTCCTCCGGGCGGCAGGAGGCAAAAAACGATGCTAGGGTTTTACTACGGAGCGGCATTATTCCGAGGACCTGCGCCCTGGTAAAAACCCCTTCTTCGGACTGCCTGTAACCTTTCGCTCTGCCCCACCCTCTCTCTCTCTCTCTCTCTCTCTCTCTCTCTCTCTTTTTCCCCCTGTTTGTGTGTAACACATTTTAATTTTATGGGACAGCTTTATGTTTGTTCTTCTTTTCGTCCGGGCTTTTTTCCCCATGCACATGTTTTGTTGTCTTTTCGAAAATTCTAATTCTATTATTAGTTTCAATGTTTCTTCCTACGCTTTTTAGGGTTTTACGATGCCGTTTGTTTTTTACTTTTACGCTTCGGAAACCACAGGGAAACTGTGGAAAACCTGGGTCGAGGACCAACGCTGTTTGACGCTAGATGAGTTTTCTTTTAATTGTATTTTCTTGTTGCCTCTTCATTATTATCATCATAGATTCGTCACTACCACATTTTGTTTTTTTTTTTTGTTCTCCTTTGTTCGCCACTTCGATGCGTATTATTCGTCCGGGAACGTGAATTTTAATTTAATTTTCAATTTCACTTCAGTTGATATAATTAAATAAAATATTATTTATAATTGAATTTTGTATTTATTATATTTATAAAATTAATATTTATAAAATTAAATATTTATTAAATTATAAATTACACATGGCAATGCAACAAAATGGGGAAAATAAATGAAAGAAGCTATGCAAAGCTTAGGTGCGGGGGAAATCTGGCAATCAATTTGGAATGAAAACATAAGGGAGCTGGACAAAAAAAAATAGAAAGAGGCACAAAAATAAAAATTGCACGAGAAATTCTGTACGATTGGAGTAAAATTGACCTGTCCACATACTTCGAGGAATACAAGCATAGGAAAAGAGAAATACACATGGAAAGATACTGGGAAGACGTGGCGATCAGCGGAGAAATAAAAGAAACATGGACAAGGACAAGATGTGGGAATATCGGAAGGGAGGGCAAAAAAAGGCTATGCAGACTCCAAATGCAGAATTTGCAAAGAGGCAAATGAAATTTTGAGACACATTTGCGAGTGGCTAGAGGTGAAGGGGAACTCAATAAAGAGATAGTAAAGGAATTGGAACAATGGTTGGAAAAGAGCAGGGGTATAGAAATAGACCGTAAAATAGAGGCGCGACTGAAAAAGCTACCGGCAAAAAATTATGCGACTACATCAGGCAATTCGAGAAACTAGAATATTAAGATAGACGTAAGATAATAAGAAAACCGATGTAAACATGTATGTAAAGGTGAAGGGAAGGGCACTAATGTAAACACCCTTAAAAGGGTATACAAAGAATAAATACTACTACCACTACTATATTTATTAGCGTATTTATTAATTTGAATATTATTTATTCATTTAAATATTAATCGTATTGAATTTGGTAATATTATTAAAAATGTTCAATTTTACGATCATTTAATGCGACTTGAATTTTAACATTCATATAAGTTTTTGGTTCCGCGTGTATTTTATCGCCTCGCGAGAGCCCTCGTTACCGCCGCTGTAATGCACGATTTTGTGTCAACCGAATGCTAAATTATACTGACGCGTTCATGTGACCCCCTTAACGTTCTACTTTTAAATTCCAGCACCAGCTCAAATTGCTTTCCCTGTCGAGACTTCGTCGTACTTCCATTCCATTATGATTCTTCCAGCCGTTTTTTGTTTTCTTTCTCTCATCTCTCGTCTTATATTGCGTGACATTCGTTTTATTCGATGCGGTCGCGGTGGGCTCTGCAATGAGTGAACCGATCATTTTTCAACTTTTGGCCTTGCCGCAGTTCCATACGTGTGGATGTACCGGGCAACTCGGGCGATAAAAAGAAGAACATCGAAGCTGACACGTTTCGGGGGTGAGAGGTGACGGGTAGGCGTTATATATAGTTTCATGTTGGAATATCACAAATTGTACTTATTTTTATTTATTTGAGCTCATTTAGCTTTAATATTTATTGAATTATGTGACCCGATTTTTTTTTTCAGTAAACTCGGTATTGGAGAACACCAATGAATTATTTTGCCCTTTAATTATATATTTTATGAAAACTTAACATCTACAGAATAAATCTATACCTCGTATGCATTTTTTTTAAGCTTGTTGAAAAAAAAATTATAAATCGTTGTTTGACTCAACTGGACCGCTCCAACCTCCTTAAAGTTGACAGAAAACGGAGCGTTTTTACGTGCATGAAAAACGTCTTCTTTGAATAGATAGAAAAATTGCATAACCTTGGTACATAATCCAACGATATGACCCTAAACCTCGTTCTCGACATTCACATGAACCAAATTTCCGAAATCCACGCGAGCGTTACCACAGGTCAAAGCTAGTTGAATACAAATTCCGAGCACACCCCTCAAGGTATTATCAAAATAACACAGTGCTATTGCCATATCTAAAGAAATCATTTAAATTACCCTCGATATTTCCAATCGCCAGAATGAGGCACGGGAGGCAATTATCGTAAAAGCCAATTCGCCATCATTTCCATAACGATATTATAACCGAAATGATTAGTGAGGTAATACTCCGGCCTTTTGTCGAGTGACGTTTGTAGCTTATGATTATAGTGTTTAATTCGTTTGCATAATAGTCGAACCTTTATTTCCATCGACGAAAGATCCTCGTTCCATTACTCAACAAGCACTTCCGGATAAATCCTATTATCACACAATATTTCCGCTGTCGGAGATTCGTTCGTTGAGACGTTGAAAAAACGTTTGTTGATATAAAAAAAAAACAGCAATAAATAAAATACACTCAAGCTTTCTCGCAACGAATACGGCTTTAGAATTCCTACTGGAAAGTAGATTGCAGAGTTTCGGACTATATACATATATATGCATCTTGGGAACTGCCCATGCTGCACCCTTGCGTGCATTCGTGCACCGAGCGTCAAACAAGGATCAGTTTTTTTTTCTTCATACGAACACATGATATCGCACGGTATTTTAGAGAAAAAATTATTCGCGTTGGCTTCAACATGTGTCGATATAATAAACGATACGGGCGATTGTCAGTGTCTATCAGAATCTCGTGAATTACAACTAAAAATCTCGTGAAAGCGATTCGCGAAGGAATATAAAGTTTCTAACCTCACTTTCATGGCCATTCTGTCATCGCCTTTCTCCCTCTCCCTCGCTCTTTCTCTCTCTCTCTCTCTCTCTTTTTCTCCCAGGTTGACTCATTCGTTTGTAAGCCTCATTCTTCAAGGATTCATCATGCCATTTGACTTCGTCTCGGTGAATCGTTCGAACAAAATGATTGAGAACTAATAGCTCGCATCGACATTGGAGTTGGAGGTTATAAAAATGAGATTCTTAGTGTTTTGGGCATTTTTCGCCCTGGCGGTAACCCCGTCGCGTACGCAAGACTATCTCGGTTGTTTCAAGAGCACCAGCAACGAGCCTGACTTCCTTAACCTGGTCCAAGCATGGCCCAGTTCTCCCAGTAACTGTGCTGCGGAATGCCGTCGTCGATACTTCATGTGAGACACTTTTTCTTTTGACATTTTTCTTGAGACGTTCTCTATTCTGTCGGTCGACCTTGCGAGCCTTGACGGACCAAGAATATCGGAATTTCAGGTACGCCGGACTGATGCACGGACAGCAATGCTATTGCGGCAGCCATTACGGAAGAAACGGCCCTTCTCACGCTTGTACCAATGTCTGCAATTCAGATCCGGCCAATTATTGTGGATCCGAGGAGTCCATTAGCGTCTATGCCACAGGCCAGAAAGGTTTGCGAGATTGAGGAAATGTTTTTTTTTGCCTTATGCCATTGGAGCTATCGACGAGTGTTGCAAGCTTGTTCACTGGGCAAATATTGTTTCTGGAGGACTCTGCCTTGAGGACAAGATCGATGTCACCTCAAGAATTGTTTAACAGTTTTCTTATAGATGGTTGAGTTTTTTGGGATAACAAAGCATCGGGCTTTGTAGAATTGACTGATGCAGAGCTTGAAGGTTTTGTTCTGCCTTAAATATTATTCTTCACAAAGAAAAGTCTGTTGAAAAATTTCAGCTATCTCTAATTCACTGTAAGGATGTATATGGTATTGAAGTTTGCACCGTTACAATACACCTAAATTATTTTTTTTGCCCATTCAGGCTACGAAAATCAGTAAAACATTAATGAGAAGCGTTATAACAAATTTATAACCAAAACCTGTAAAACAAAAATTATGGATAATAATAAAAATAAAGAAATAAAAAAATCGGGAAGAATTTTCATTGTATTTCAACGATGCAAACTTCGGCACCACGGATGTATGGGAGTTTTACAGAAGTGCTGTGGTGATAATAAAAATTGGATGAATTATTACTTCTTTGGTTCTCAGCTTGTGTGCCAAATTTAATAATTATGAAGAACAAATGGAAGGAGAAATGAAGAATGAAGGCAAATTTAAGGATTATAACAGTTCCAATTTGCAGTAGTTTTGCATGCGATCTAGCAGGATGTTGTTTCACTCTGAGACATGATAAGAAAAAGCACAATGAAAAAATTTTACAGAATGTATTGCATTTTTGTGTGGGGAATTCATGCATGAAGGAAGGTTTTTGGAAAATTTCGAAGAGATTTATGGTGTTGAAGTTTGCACCACTGCAATGCAATGGACGTTCTCTTTTATATTTTAATTTCCTGATATTTATATTTATGCTAAAGTCTTTAGGCATATTTGTAGATCTCTGAATAAGTGTCTTAAAAAATATCAAAGAGATTTTCGTAATCACAATTTGCTGAAAGAAATTCATAAGTATTCATTTTCAGCACATGTCAACGGTGCGAACTTCCATCTCGTAGGATCTCGAGCCTACGAAATTCACCCAATACTCGAAATAATAATTTAAAAAAAGACTTTTATTTGGATATTTAAGACTTGGCCTACATATAATGCGACTCGCAACAGATTTTAAATATATGACGCTTTTTAAATTTATTTCTGTATTTCGATTATTATCCAAAGCCTTGTTTAAAGAATTGAGGTCGCAAATCTCTAATAAGGATATGGAAAAAAATTCGAGTGATTTTTAGTCTAAATGAGCCGAAGAAAAAATCGCGAAATCAAAAAGACTTCAGTTCTGATGCATTCCAACGATGCAAACTTTAACATAATTTTAATATACATCTAGGACATGCCTTTGACAATCTTAAATTTCGGCTCGTGCCTGTGATCTACCTCCCATTCATTCTTAATTTAAGCTTGGTGAAAAAAAACTGCTGAGAAGCGAAATGAATGATTTGACACTTGTCACTAGTTAATCTTTCAGTGCTAGAATGATAATTCTAGCACTGATACTTCGTGATCTTGCTTGGTGCATTTTATCATTCAGCTTTACCATTCTACCGGTGCAGCATTAGTTGTTCATGAACACATTGGCAAGAAAGCCAATAACGTATTGAACATTGCTTATAGTAACATTTACGAGGATAATAATATTGCCCTCTTGAGTTAGTTCTTTGGCTGGGTTCATCAGTTCCGACCGCGACGACTAATGAGTAATTGTATTGGCACAGGACCGAGTCCACCTCGAAGATTACAAGTGGTCGAGAGCCAGTCGACGAGTCTCCTGGTCGCCTGGGAGCCCCCGGACATTCAAAACGGAAATTTGACGTTTTACACACTACGTGCGAGTGTCGAGAAGACGCACGCGTCTTACAAGATACTTCCGAGTCAAACGATAGTCCAAGGCGGTTACTCCAACAGCACGAGCCTGATCAGTCTTCATCCAGGCACGAAGTACAACGTGTCGATAACGGCGTCGAACAGTAACGACGAGAGCGAGCCCTCGTCCGTGTTGGGCTGGACATTGATCGGGCCACCGGAGAAGCCTGAAAAGCCGGAGATTCTCGGGGAGACGGGTGAAACGATGACCGTTCTCTTGTCGAAAGGTCGAAGCGATAACGGGCCTGTAAGCTCTTATCAGGTTATCGTTACCGAGCGTTACATAGTTCCTCCGAGGGACGAGAAATTCGTTTATACGAATTACAATCGGGCGCTCGACGAGTCCCTTGGCTATTATGTCACCGGTGAGTTCGACGCTGTGGATTTTCCACGATACGAGAGATTCGTCGTAGGCGATGGAAAATCGATAGGTGGCTATTACAACGCGCCCTTGAAGGAACGTTTCGTCGAGCCTCAGATCGGCCTGGTGGTTGTTTCGCGGTTGGATCGCCAGTCGCGATACGGCCATTCCGATTTCGCCAAATCCCGATCTTATTATCAAGGCGCAGGTGCCGATTTTACGAACGTCGGGCTGCGCGTCGCCATAGCGATCCTCGGTGTTGCCTTGGTCGCCTCGGTGCTCGGTTACTTCTTGCTACGCCGACGACACACCCAGAACCGTATGAGAAAATTGCCCGAGCAACAAGAGCTCACCCTCCAAGGTCCCGTTTACGAGGTCGACAATATGGCCTACATACCCGAGGACGTGCCCGAGCGGGCCAATCATTACGAGAACTTAAAGTCCAAAGTTTGGAACATACCGAGGAACTGTATGACCATCGACTCGACCGTTATACGTCGCGGACGCTTCGGTAACGTACACACGGGCACCGTGTTGAAAAATGGCGTCGCCATGAGCACCGTTGTTCACTGCATCGCGGATAGTTCTCTGAGACAATCCGAGAAAAGGCACATGCTGAGGGATCTGGACGTTTGCATTAAGGCCGGCACGATGCGACATCTCGCGACTCTCGTAGGCACGTGCGAGACACCCGAGATGCTTCAAATCGTTCTCGAGCTGCCACCGCAAACGTTGAAAAATCGTTTGGTCGCAGCGCGATCGGGCGACGAGTTTCCGGTCGAGGAAATCCTTCCGATCGGCGCGGCTGTCGCCTCGGCCTTACGCCATCTCGAGTCTCACAAGATCGTTCACACGCGCTTGTGCGCAAGGAGCGTCGGACTGTGCACCGACTTCACGCCAAAACTCATGGGCCACGGCATCGGAAAATACGCCCTCGAGGATATCAAGTATACGAGATGGGCGGCCGTCGAATGCTTCAGCAAACAGAAGAATAATCCCCGAGCCGTCGTCTGGGCCTTTGGTGTCCTCATGTGGGAAATACTCAGCATGGGCGGAACACCCTACGCTAATTTGCCCAACGACATCGACGTCGAGGAAGCCGTCGATCAGGGCGTAAAATTGCCACAACTCAGAGACACACCCGATCCACTCTACGAAGTTTTGATCTCGTGCTGGCAAACCGATCCGGAGGAGAGACCGACCTTCGACGAACTCGTCAGATTGGTTAGTTTCTACATTTCTCATCTTATGGACGTTATTCGAAAACTTCTTAATTCCATACAAATTATGTTTCTATGTTTTAATAGTTTCGCTTGATTAGCTCCGAATTCCACTCGATTGTTCGCGATAAAAATGACGAGAACGATACTGAGAGAACAAGAGCGCGAGATCAGTGGAACGATGATCCACAGTATTTGTTGGGCAATTAAAAAAGTACGAAGTACTTGAAAAAATTGACGCACGTCGATCTTGTGCAATCACAATTACGGTTGTTGCTTAAAAATATTGGGGTAAATAGATATTAATGGAAATGTTACGAGTCGTTATGGTATATTTTCTGAATATACTAGCAAAAGGAAGACGCAGGTTTCCGCACTCGTTTATTATATATTAAATTTAAAAGTTTACGTCAACGTTTACTCGATCGCATTAGTCGTATAGGACAACTTCTTTACTATTTTAGTTTTTCGCATACAGCTTCCGCATTTAAGAAGAAAGACCCAAAAAAAAACGAATATTGTGTGCAGAATAGTGTGCAGAACAATATTACCGAACGAAAGACGGGTTACCGATCTAATTAATGAGGATGTACGAAAAATATGCGACCGGTTTACGTAAAAGTGAGGCTTGTTTGGAGACGTATGTATTGAAATGTAGCAACGTCGAAACTATGGGAATAGAAAACTGATCGGAAACCTACCGCGCCAATTTCAAATACGTCAAAGTCGAACGCGAGTAAGGGGACCACCAGATGTATTTCTTTTTTTTTTTCAAGCTTCGGTGGTCACCCATAGAAAAAATTTGAAACATTTCGTAGCATTTTCATGATGCTTTTGCTCATCATGTCTGAGTGTCGTAAAAACTTGGCCCGCAGGCTTAGAGCAATAGAATGAATGATGCATCGAACTTTTATCGCCACGGTAGCTCCTCTTCAAGACTTCCATACATCCTGAAAGAGGATAATATTTAAAACAATTTGACATTGTATTTATCTTTTATTCAAGCACTTTTCTTTGCTATACAGTAACATTCGTATACACCTAAATAAAGATTGGCTCATAGGCCGCGTTGCACATCGAAGCTACGTCGAATCAAGCACTCTTTTGTTTACCGCGAGTTACATCGAGCAATCAAAAGTCCCAGCAAGCTTTCTTCGATCGCATCTCGTTCGGGCACTCTACTTTTACGGAAGGTGCAGTTTCCGCAACATTGAATTTATCTCTTTAACTTTCAGAACACCCTGAGCACCTGTCCAATCACTGCCATCACCGAACCGTACATCGCCGAACTGGAACTCAACTGACGAACGGATCGGCCATTGAATAAGTCAGCATATTCCATTTATTATATATACCGAAGGCGCCACCTCGAAAGAAAAACGAGAAAAACTACATGTAAAATATTTCCTGACGCGATTTTCTCCTTTTTTTTAATTTAGGAAAAAAGAAGACAATATTGGTAAATACGGTCGTCGAGTTACCACGCGTGTGAAAGAAAGAAAAAGTATCGATATTACTTTATTACTTTTAAACGTAGCTTAGCGGAGAAACCCTGAGTTTCGGTAGAAAATATAGAATCTCTTTAGGTCAACGGACTTGTACGTAAGTCTGGGCTACACTCATAGTTTTCCGTCCAAACTCCATATACATTCGCGTATCTCGAGAATGCAGACGCAAAGAACACTTTTATTTTTTCTTGCATAGCGCAACATACGTATGTGTACATATACATGTAAACTCATACACACATCCGAAGATCACTGTTCGCTTTTTCCTCGCAGCTACGTAGCAGCTACGAAGTTTTATTTTTTACTCTTCGTACCTCCCGAAATTGATTTTCCGCGTGGGGAAAAAAAAAACTGAACATTGGCCTTTGGATAGACCGAAATGGGAAGGGGCCTCGCGTTTGTCTCGTTCAACGATTTGCAAGAACGATTTTTTTCCCCATGATAACTAATCATCGATATTTTGTATTTTTTCCTTCTTACTCTACAATTTTACAAAGTGACCCCATTCGTCGGCGTCGCCACGCCAAATTTTACGCGTCATATTAACCACGCGGCGTGTACAGTACACCAAAATTTAGATTTACTAGAGACCCCTTCGTTCACCAATCGAAGTACAAAATACAAACTTAAGTTATACCAAATGACTAAAATTAGACGGACTATTGTCTCGCGCGCGTATACGCACTCCCACGAACGATCACAATGAGATGGCGACACGTTGAGAAAAAAAAACATACTTACGTTGAGATAAACAAACAAAAATGTACATTTATTGTACTTGCGGATATCCGCGCAAAGAAAAATATAGCGCTGCTCACTTGGTGGCCGAAACAATTCAATCGATACACTCAAAGATCTCATTATTTCGTTTTTTTCACCATTTTTTTCGAAACTTGTGTTTTTGTGAAAAATCGACGCGTTTGTTTCGTCGGTTCGAATGCTTTTTTTTTTGGTACTGTATACATTGAAAATTAAAGAGTTCAAATACTTTTGTACGTCGGAATCGTCAGACGTTCAATTCGTGATTTCAACATTACCTCCTTTTCGCTTTAAAGCACGTATAAAGTTTAATTTTGCAACGGGCATTTACAAAAATACTTTCACCAAAATCCACGTCAAAGAATCTAGAAAATTGACAAAAAAGGAATTCGTTGAATTACTTGCTTTGAAAATAGCCAGTGTGATAACGAATCGAATTTTTTGAGTCCTAACTAGGCTTTTCGTGGGAGAATCGCAGTAATAAATAGTCATGTGACGCTAAAAATCAATGCTTCGATTTTCAAATGTCACTGCAAAATTATATTTTGCTTGTACTCTAATATAATGACAATAATAATACTACGAGTAATAATAATGTAAGATAAGAGGAATAAGAGCTACGTCGCCTGCGGAGACGACACTTTGCTCGAATGCGAGCAAGTTGGTCTAACACCAGCGGTCGGTTTGTTCCTCGACATGGGGCATAGAATTTGTCTGTAAGCTTCTCTATAAAGTTTGTTAGTTCCAGCATAAATGAAGGGATTGACGACCGACGATGCCCAGGCCAAGATCGAGCCAATCACGTGCAGTATGGGTATGCGAACTTTGTCGTCGATCACATTGACCAGCATAAGTGGCATAAAACACAGCAAAAAGCACAAAAATATGGTGAGCATGAGTCTCGTCACTCGTGAATCTTCTCTCTTCTGAAAGCCACCGTTTTTTCGTCCACCCGAGTGCGCCTCGAGATTCTTACGGCTCTTTCGTACTTTCCAATATATACAAAGATACGAGACAATGATGACGATACAGGGGACTATTATGCCAACGACGAAGAGCAACTTCTTCGGACTCGAGTCGTTCTTCTTGAGGATCGTGCACGAAAAAGTGGCCGGGTCGAGGCCAAGTCTACCCCAAATGCCCAGTAGCGGTGGAATCAACAGCGAAAAACTGAGAACCCAGATGGCGACCAGCATCAACGCTATTCCACGCGTCGTGTACAAACGTGCGTAGATGTCGGATTTCGATATTAGCACGTATCTGCGAAATACGAGAAAAGGAAATTATTCTTTGTTTTTTGGATACTCATTGGCGTAGCCAGTATTTTTTTTTTTGGGAGGGGCACGAGGGGCTGGCCTGACGAGAACTGGTTTTGTTCACCATCATCTTTTTTTTAAATAAATTTTCCATAATAATCGATAATCACTCATGAAATATTAAATTTGCTTTAATCACGTGTTCGTATTAATATTAATATTAAACTCTTGCAATACCTTGAAAAACAATCAACTAATTTTTCATCACTCTTTAAACCAGTTATTAATATTTAAATTTTACTTTCAGTAGGTACTCAATTAAATAACTTTTCTATTTATTTCTGCAAATTGGCTCGAAACTTTTGCAGCTGGATTTTTTTTTATGTCATGCTCCATGTTCGGCAGTGACATATGAGAGAATCGTTCCTGAAGCATTGCGCTTGTTAGCCACATTTTCATCCGCCTCATGGCGTAAAAACTTCTCTCACAGTCAGTGGAGCTCACTGACCGTACTACTGCTGCTTGGAAAAGATTATATAAGTTAGGTCGGTACTCCTTATTAAGATGCTTCCTTAAATGTCCAGCATTTATTTCATCATTTTTTAATTGACGTATCAATTATCAATGACCTATCAATTATTAACATTTTTCTATAATAATGGATGAAATACTCTCCGTTCTTTATATCCAATTTTAAAAATGCATCGACTACATGATATTTCGGTATTCTTCTATTTGTGCATCGGCCGGCATGTCTAGTGTATTGCATTTGCCCACAGTCGACTCAATTGCGAAATTTGAATATCTATTTAATTCACGTAATGAAATAGCTACTTTTTATACATTTTACGAAATTACGACGAATGCTTCTAGTTTCATTATATTATTTCTTCATGCTTGCTTGGGTGAAACTTAAATAAAATGAATCTATTGTTTGACTTAAATTATTTTGGATCGATTTTTTTCTGGGGGTTCACCGGGTTTTGCGGGGGGGGGGGGGGGGGTGCCCACCCTCCTGGCTACGCCAATGTGGGTACTGAAGCTTATCAATTTTAGCGAGTTTATTATACTAAGAGGCGAAGAAAGTACGTCTTCGGACTTCTTGTGCATTCTCTCTCTCTCTCTCTCTCTCTCTCTCTCTCTCTCTCTCTCTCTCTCTCTCTCTCTCTCTCTCTCTCTCTCTCTCTCTCTCGCTGTTTTCTGCTCGCGATACTACTCCGAGGGATAAAACGAAAACAGAAAAAGAACGGTTTCTCATCTGGAGAGTCTCAAAGAGACCGCACAGAGTCTCGATAAAAAATTATTTGAAAAAACAGCAGTGATGTAGAAGCGAGACGGAGAGAGAGAGAGAGAGAGAGAGAGAGAGAGAGAGAGAGAAAGGGTATGAGTCATGAGACAAGGAGCCGTTTGTAGTCGATTAGATCACTGCGAGAAGGTCTCGTCTTTTAATTCGAGTGCTCGCTCTTGTCCCGCGTGCTTTAATTATAAAATATTTAATTCGTATGCACTGTTATAATTAGGGCTCCATTAAGGGAAAACGCTGGTGCAGAGAATTGGAAACAAATATTGTTTAGCCTTGATTCACACTTTGGGGTCTCAAAAAACGATTCTGATACCGGAAAGGTGCTAGTCCAATTACGCAATTTTTACTGTCAAATGTGAGATTATGTTACGCACAATTTTTAGAGGCGTTTTTTTCCGAAAAAATGTTTTTTTTTAAATTAGCTTGCAGAATAGCTTGAAGAATTTTTATCCGATTCACTTAAAACGTTCACAGTATCTTCTAAATCGAATTCTCCGCGAAAATAAATAGGCATTTTTTTTTTTGGTCTGGGCAAATATCTCCTCGTTATGAACAAATTCTCACGATTTTTTAAAGGAAATACATTTTTTTCTTCTTCAAATGGTCTCCAGTTCTGTGCCAAACGATATTTTATAAATAGTCCAAGTCTTTCTTTAGCTATTATCATGCGAGTTACCAAAAACTTTGGTTTTTTTGTTCGAGATTAAAATGTGGGGCACTTGTGCTGGAAGGCCCGAAGGTTAATGGTCTCACACACTTTAACTCTTCATGGGCACACTTTCAAATTCAATCGCGATATGGTCACACTTGGGTCGATTCTACCCAGTCAGTTTTCAAAAAAGTATTGTGACCAAACTATCCATCCGAAGTGGTTCAAAAAATGACGGAACATGCTTTGAACTTTCTAGATGATGTACGAAAAATTTATTTATAAGAAATAAAATGGCCACATGTTAAAAAAAAATCATCAAGAGATGAAAATACAAAAAAGACACTTTTTCGCTAAAAAAAATCATAGTTCCGTGAATTTTCAACATTTTTACCTAAAATTTGGACGTGATACTCCTTAGATATGTTACTTTTAGGAAAAAATAGTAGCATAGTGCGTGTTCCGAAAAAGGTATTTATTCCGACATGTAAAAAGGGTAAATTTTATGGTATGAGGATACTTCAAACGCCAGGTAAAATGGTGAATACATTTTCATTCGAAGACCTATTATAAATTTACGCCAAAAATTGAACGACGGGTCGATTCTACCCAGGGTGACCACGAAGGGTTAAGGTACAATGAAGTTTTTAAAATAGATTCACAATTTGGCATTTTACGAGCACAGAAAAATCTCCACGTTACACGTATTTTTCGGGCCTCTAGAGTACCGTTACTCAATAAATTTCGCGTTAGACTTGCAGTAGTGAGATCTTTCTCGTTATTAATCCTGGACGGTTGCCATTGCAACAGTTATTACTATCGAGAAGCCATTGATTATCATTGATCGAGTGTATTTCTAAATATATCTTGTAATTACTGTCGATACATTTTTTCAAAGATGGCGATGTTCATCGTTTGGTAATTATCTTCGCACACCAGTATGCGTTAGTCGTTAAAATATAATCTTTTTTTTTTCTATAGGGGAACTTGGCAATTTCTCATATTTCTTTGCGCCAATCGTTTCTTTCCATAGGGGGATAAATGATTCTCGTGCACAGTCGTAATACAGCGTATCGATGAATAAAACCCTCGGTTGTCGTCTCGTACCAGATAAATTATCTCGCCTACACACATACACATACGAACCTGTTAATCGTAATTGCTACCATACTGAGCAGCGACACAGCCACGTTGCCATAAAAAAAGAGAGGAAATATTTGGCACAGCGCTTCCCCTAGGACCCATGCCTCGTTCAAATATCTGCTCGCGGTCAATGGCAGATTTACAGCTGAGAATATCAAGTCCGATATACTCAGGCTTATTACGAAAGCCGTGGTGGCGTGCCTACGCAATCTCGTGTACCTCAACAGTGCAACGACCGTCACCAAATTACCTGCGAGGAGAAAACAGACGGAAAATAAATGATTGCCGAGAACCCGTGTGACGTATAGGCGAAAAACAATTACGCGCAAGGTCCTGTGTACAATTTTCATTTAGTTTCGTACACAATCGCACAAATTTAATGAAAAATGCATTAAATTTATAAACAAATTTATCAACATCTATTGAATTTATTGAATTCGCATTTAGCGAAAAATTCATTGAATTAAAATTTATGAAGAATACAATCGGAAGTAAAAAAATGATCGGCGCAGTATTTAAAAGAATATTCGGGTTTGTTTGGGTTTCTACCAAGTATTTTTTGGACATAAATTTCAAGCGGGAAATTCAAAATCATCTGCTTTGAGAAAAAATTCAATCAGAAATGAAAAGAATGATCGACTCAATATTTAAAAAACATATCTAGATTTGTGTGAGTTTCTACTGAGTTTTTTTCGGACATAAATATCAAGTAGAAAATTGAAAGTCATGTGGCATTAAAAAAAATTTGATCGGAAGTAGAAAACGTTCGACTTATTATTTAAAATAACAGTTGTGTTTGATTGGGTTTCGATTGTTGAGGATGTGCGTTGAAAAAACGCTATGAGGACTTTTGCATACAAATTTTTAATGTTTTTTTTTTTTAATTAATCTTTAACGAATCTTTTCCATTCGGGTCTAAATCTTTGTGAATTTGCAATTTCTTATACAACTTTGCACAATTTTACAGTAAAAACAAATAAAAAAAAATCTCATTATTATTCACATAAATTTTCGTTGTTTCTCGTATAATAAAAAATAATCCGAATTAAAAACAAATGATGTTTGTTATATGATAAAGTTAAAAAAATTATCATACAAAAATGACGCATGACATTTTGACAAATAACTTGGTCAATTCGATCTAAGCAATTTAACAGCGTATTTGTCGAAGCTAAACCTTATCCCAATGGCCGAGGGAAGACTCATTAATCCGCACAGTGGATCAAATTTATGTTCGTTAACTCTTCAAGTGCTCAAGCTTCTAAGAATCGTGGGAATCATCGTTGAATCGTGATGCAAGTGCACTATGCATACTCGCGGGAAGTTTACGAAGGCGTTGCCGGGAGAGAGCGATATGACACGCATAATTGCTTTCAGGCGTGTCGGATAATTATTTTCGATTTTCTCTCGCTTCATTAGCAGCGTGGAAATAGGATGTTCCCGATACGAGTACAAATACGAGAAGCGACAATATGTTTATTCGCATGCTATCCATTTGTACGAACTAAAGCAATTACATGGCCGGTTTTTCCTTTCAGCTGAATTTAAAGAATAATTTTGACCTTTTTCGAAGTACGCTGCAGCAATTTTTTTTCGCAATTCAGCGCCTCAATTTTATTTTTTTGCAACGTTCAAACGAGGTTACGCAAATATACGGATATGGAGTAAGACAGAAACAAAAAATTGTGGAATTTTCACACACGCGATCTCGTCGCCTCGCTCATCGAGTTCATCCGTTTGAACTCTCCCATCAAATGTGTGTACTCGCGAATTAAATTGCAGCTTTTTAAGCGGGTGGGTCAAAAGTGGAAATTGGATACTGACAGGATGGGGGACGAAACTCAACAACCTGGATATTTCATAGTCGAGTAAAAACGATCGTGTGTCCCAAATAAATAAATTAAGTTCAACAAAGACACTGATTGTGACAAAGCCTTTGATGTTGCTTCTTTAATTCGATTATATTCATTTATTTAAAAAGTGCAATTGAATTATCAATAAATATAACAAACTATTTTCGCATCGAATGAAATATTTTCACCTATTTGTTAATAATGGCAATTAAACTTGCATCGTTATAAAGCGTAGATATATGCATGTGGGTGTGTGTGTGTGCATACATTTTTTAATAAAATAAGATTTAATTGACATTATTTTTAATAGACAAAAATCTCATTTTTGTCTATTAAATAGACAAATAGACAAGGACTCATTCTGGACACTATTAAATGATTACCTGCAAAATTCACCGTTCAATTCACTGCAGGATTCACCGTTCCGTTTTCGAGATATTGGCAATCAAAGATTTCATGGTTTTACACGTGTTCTTATGGGGAGCAGTGGAAAATTTCACATTTCGCGCAATAACTTCGAAACTTTTCTACAGATTTTTTTTTATTCTCAATTACAGAGGAACGTATGACGAAGTGGGTAAAGAAAAAATCGTGAATTTTCACCGTCTAGTTTCAGAGATATAGCGATTTAAATTAAGCAATGTCTAGCGACGCTAGCCCCACGAAGCGACTGGAGCAGACTAGAACTAGATTATAGTAGTGTGTGCATATCCGTATACGCAGAGTATCTACGTATTAGTAGTCGGAATGGATAGTCTGATACAAATGTGAGGCTTAGGTAAACATTATATTAGGCGTTTTCATCATGACTTTATAAGTTTTTACATCCTGATAAGATGTACAACCTACATTATAAGGACATTTCGCAATATTTCGAAGCTTTCATCGATTTAGCGGAGAATAAAATTTTTAACGTGACTGTGGCGAGACTACTACCTTAATGGGTTGTACCTAACTCGTGGCCAGAAAAAATAGGAGCTTAGGTGACTTTTCTCAGCGAAAACGTTTGCGTGTTTTTAAATTATTTTTTTTTTACATTAAAGAGTATGGTTTCAAATATCTTTTATAATTTTTGTATTGAAAAATATTTATAAATGTGGTAGACAAATGATTCGTGCAGACTGCTGTTCGAAAAACGTCCTTCGCTGTGATCACAGATGCTCGGCAATAAATCATCCGAAAAAAAAAAAAATCAAAAGCCTTTAGTTTTTGCTCAAAAATTATCTAGTGCTTGGACGAAGGATTCAATAAATATTGATTTTTGAAAAAATGCCCGCAGTCCAAAGTGAAAGTATCGATTTTCGGTGAAAAAAAAGGCTTTATTTTCGTTGTTAAAAATAACTATGATTAAAAAAATGCCTTCGTACAAGCACTGCTTTTTGATATGTCAAAGGAGCTTGTAAAATTCGAAGTTGATCGGTGTAGTGATTTTTTTTATATATCGTGGTCATCAATCGTGAAAAAGTCATTTTGAGAAAAACGCGTTTAAAGTTTACCGGTTCGCGGAACGAACGATCATAACTCTCTCAATTTTGGACGTAACGTCTTGAAATGTTCAGAGAATATTTTTAAAATGTTATATTTTGAGAATCCGTCGCAAAACCGAAAATCGATATTTTCAAAAATGTCAACTAGGTGCAAGCCCTTGAGACCACAATTCGTGCGGGAAGGGTGTTATGGGAAAGGGTTGAATTGGGAAGGGTGTATGTTGGAACTCAGGATATATGTCCGTCGAATTAAACATTATATATATATATATATATATATAATGTTTAATTCGACGCACCAATAAAACAATGAAAAAAGAGCGCTCTTCAGTATTTCTCGAATAAGGCTGAAGGAAAATACAGTTTTTCGAATTTGTCGATGATAAAAATTCTAAGAAAAATATCTCGGTTCAATTAATTTCAATGGTTAGTACATACGAATAAATCGGTCTTCGATTACCAGCTACACCGTCTTTCAATGAACAATTATCCTGAAACGAGTAAGTAAATGTCGTTTGCAATAAGACTTACCGAGAATGCCTACTATGCTGAAAATTATGGCACAAACAGCGGCCACAATGGTGACCGATCTCGGAAACGGTCTTCCTTCCACCCCCTCCTGAATCATCCCCATTATCGACTCGTTTCTTCCGATATTCATTTTATCGTGGGCGGTAAAAAAAAACGCCACTTAATCCTACGTTTCACTTGGCGTATCTATACAAGTATGTGGCATTCACATTCCTTGACCCCTTCGATTCGACGGATCGATCAATGAGAGTTATTGTTGAAAGAACAAATACAGCAGGACGCGCACGTGTGCTCTCAATGAATCACACTGTGCGTAACCCGATAATTCTTCCTTGCAGAATTTTTTCTTCTTTTTTTTTCGCCTCGTGCGATATCACTTTCCTATCGCACTTTCATAACTTAATGCAGTCATAATTATTCATTCAAGGAGATCACTTCTTCCGTTCCACAGACACTCACTCATCGCGTAGATTGTTGCTTGAAATTATTTTTCACATGTGGCTATTGTACGGAAAATCGAATTTTCCAAATCACGTCGTCCGAGGTCGTTTATCAAAATGATTGGAAATCAATTTCAATCGATAGTCCCGCTGAAAATTGCCTTTGTACAAATTCGTGACGTAAACATATTTTTGCAAAATGGTCGTCCTGGCAAACAAAGAAAGGTTTTTATAATTGAACTATTGTTTTTTTTTTTTCAAGTTTTAATTCAACGGCGACAGTTTTCGAAAAAGTTACGATTGATTCGTTCTTTTTTTTTTTTAAATCGAATCGTCGATTTGCCGATTGTTCGTTTCAAAATTTTTAACCAATTACTTTTCCATGTCGTATCTTGTGTTGCGAATTTTTCCTGATGGAAATGTTGAATCTTTCGCGGACGTCGTTCCGACCGATGACGTCTTGAGGAATCAACATCCGAGCCGCTCTTAAGAGACTGTCGACCCGACGCTTTCGTTTTACGATCTTTCGCGTTCTCTGCGTCTCTCTCTCTCGCTCTCTCTCTCTCTGTCTGTCTCTCGTGTTCTTGCTCTCTTTCTCTCTGAATGTATGATATACGCACGAGCTCCTTATCTCAGAGGCACTCGATTCAAACTTACGCCTTTACTTTTGCCCTCCCTCGCGTGTGCTACTGAGAGTGCTGTTGCTTCTGCTGGTGATGCTCGGCGGCGATCTGGCTTTCTGGTAGTCTTCGGGTGTACGTGCTCGTTTACCACATCCTCGTGGGTATATCCTCGTATGTCAGAATTAACCCAGCTCGCAATCGTCTACAGATATATCGCACGTAAAAGCGAGTGAAGGGGTTACGGCGGAACTCGATTTCGATCGTCGAGTTTATCAAGTTCTTTTCAACGGGCTTTCGAAATTAATTCTTTTATCACTCGAATAGCCCTTTTTTTTTGTGGCTATGGGAAATTAATTTGTAACTTGCTTCGAAAACTCGTTTTTTTTTTTGTTTCTCGACAAATTATTTTTTCATTTTTTTATCGGAGCGTATGCTCGGCACAATGAAAAAAATGACTTCTATTTTCATTTAAAGATAATCGGTTTTTAATTATAGATGAATTTTTAATTGTTTTGTAATTTTTTTAAATTTCTTGATTAATTTATCGTCACGTGGTAGCGATGATAGTTCAGTAGGGTATAAAATAATTGTGAGGATACACTCGATTTGAAAAAATTCTTTGTTTAATGCAGTATGATTTTTTGTCAATTATTATTGAAGTTTAATATTAAAAGAGAGTTCTCCGGAAGAAACCGGTGCGTTGCCGTTCCTCGACTCGTCTCGACTGCGTGTCAGCCGGCACATTTTTTTTTCCTTCGCTGCGCGCCGGTTCGAACACTCTTGGTTCCTCTATTATATCGTTCACCAAGGATCCCACCACCACCTTCCCTTTTTTTTTCACGTTTTCTTTTTATCCTTCTCGTTTCTCACCTCGTTGCGGAAAGGTTGGTGAATGAGAGAGGGCAAGGGAGAGTAGGAGAGTTTTGCGATTGGTGCCCGCGCGTGCAACTTTGTGAGGGCAGCTGTCAACCCCCTTGATCCGTCAAGGGAACGAGAGTGAAAGAGACCGAGAAAGAGAGAGAGAGAGAGAGAGAGAGAGAGAGAGAGAGAGAGAGAGAGAGAGAGAAAGAGAGAGAGAGAAACTCTCTCTCTCCCTTGTCTTCGAAACGGTTCCAATGGTAGATTATCCCTACAGGTACGAAGGGAACGACTTCCGGCGTTCGCGTCAAAAAATTTGCCCCGTCTAAAAATACAAGAAAAAAAAACATAAGCGCCCTTGTACAGAATGACGATAAATGAATGACCGTATAATTCGAAGGAAGAATGTCGTCAGCTTCTTGATTCTCGACTCGCCGCAGCTTTCACGATCTCCATACAAATTTCCGCACGATTCGAATGAAAGAAAAAAACAATGTACAATAGTTTGAATAAAGACTCTGCGGGAGCAAAAACAATGGATGAAAATCACCCTTGAGGGACTTCGCCACCCTTCGAGCATTATTATTATTATTTTCTCCCAACATTATCTCTCCCAACATTATACTCTCCTAACGTTATTCCTATTATTCTCTTCCAACATCATTATTATTCTCTCAAAAAATTATCATTATTATTCTCTTCCAACATTATTATTATTATTTTCTCCCATTATTATGATTATTCTCTCGCAACATGTCTTTGACTAACTTTTCTCTTTTTGTGCTGAAATGCACGCGACAAATTTGTTAAATTGATCGGCCTCAGCCCGAAGAGTTCTTTTTCATATCGCTCCAATTTTTCGAAATCTCTCTTCGTTACAAAAAAAATGAGCGAAACGTTTCCTTCCAATATATCGATGAAAACATTTCGGCCCGATGTCAATCTAAAATGGTGAAAGAAAAATTCTAAAAAACAGTTCCCCGTCATTTTTACATTACGCAACTTCGCCGCGCTGAGAGTTATTTGTGAAACCTTAGCGTTCTGAGGTCCCGCAGGAAAAAAAAAATTCTACGTGCGGAGTGAGCGTATTTTCTTTTCGTGAGAAAGAAATATAAACTAGACGCATATGGGGAGTAGACTTCGTGATATTAGCGTCGTGAAACGCGAGATGCATTTTTGGGGTGAGCCAAAATGTAAATAAATTTTTGTGGCACCGAGGTAGAGACGTTTCAAGATATAGAGAGAGAGAGAGGGAGAGATAAAATGGGTAAGAGAAAGACTGGAAGAGAAAGCAAGGTAGAGAGAGAGAGAGAGAGCGAGAGAGAGAGAGAGAGAGAGAGAGAGGGAGAGAGAGAGAGAGAGAGAGCGTGAAAAAATAGTGACAGTCTAATCAAGCTGTGCATACAACCGGAACTCTTTATCTCTGACCGTGGCAATGAGAGTTCGCTCCCGGAAGACGGTCCATCATAAATGTTTATACGTGTATTTATTTTTCCCAAAAGAAAATTCTCTACTCCACGTTAATATCCCTGAAAACGCCTCCGAATTCATTCTAGCCAGATAAAATAAAAATTGTTTACAACCGGTGACCCCGTATTTACTTTTTTACGCTCGTAATTGAACTCGTTAGTTCTTTTCTTTATGGGCCAATTCCATCCCGTCAGGCTATTCCTTCACTAGCACATTTTGCCGCACAAGTGGTACAAAAAAAAGCTTAGTAATTCATGTCACTACAGCCCCATGACTAAACCACGATATCCGTTTTCCTTAACAGTCACAAGAATCGTTTCGACCGCGATACACTCGAAATTGACGATTCACCGTCGCAAGAAAAATCGAAAATTTCTGCGAATATATTTTTTTAAAAATATCGACACAAATATTTTTCCCCTATAATTTCAAGTTGACATATTTGATACCCCCGTCGATTTTGGCTACTCAATTTCTTCGTAAATTTTCTACAAGCCCGTCTAAAGTTTTTTCTCCCCTCTGGGTAGTAATGTTAATTTTCTGAAGAAGCGTGCATTTTGGGCTACCGATTCAGAGGACCCGATATCTTTTTATATATATTTATGTGTACGTGGTGTAAACGTTTGAGAAATATAAATAGACTTTTCGATGAGCTTAATGCCGACATATATATATATATACACATATATGTATGCATATATGTATTTTTTTCAATACCGTCCGGAGGGAGGAATCTAGTCGCTTGTACATCCTTTGTTCTCATGGACGGTGAACGATGTAGATGCTTGAGAACCTCCGAGAGAAGGTTGAATGAGCGCATTGTCCGTACCCTTAGGCTTCACTACTATGCAAAGTATACATTCACACACGTGTATATATATATATATATACATATACACAGGGTGGTCTGAAAGTCGTGGATCAAACGAAATGGAGAGGTAGCTAAGATAATATGCAACCAAAAATGTCATATACAGATTGGTCCGTTTTTCAACGAATCTAAAGATATGATATTTTTCAATATTCTTGAAAAATCGGTTCCCAGCTGTACAAAAAATTACTTAAAAAAACTATTTGGCATATGCGGATTATTTTTTATTTTTTAATGTAGCCTGATGATGTGGCTTTCGCATGAAAATGTAGTGTTCATAATTGCCATCATGATTTCTTAGGATCCAATGAATTTGTAATAACTGTTTGGATCATAATTTTTTTCCCTAGGTTTTCATCATTGATTTAGAAAGAAAAATATTCTACCGAAACTTGCCCCTGTAGTGGAAAATATAGTGCACCTTATGAGGATTCTAAAAAGGTACAACTCATAGCCCTGACCCTAGAAAGTTTTGTACTATCGATCTTTATTCACTGCATTTTCTGCTTTGGTAGAAAATCGATTATTGCGTCATACAAGTTTGAGCTCATAATTTGCATTGGAAACGCATTATTTGAATGCTGAGCACTTATGGCGGAAACGTAGAAGGGAGGCGATACAAGCAAAACGGATTCTCAGGTAGATAATATGTGACTCTTCAATTGGATCGATGTTCGTTCAATGTTTCGCTTGCTGTCTACTTATTACGAGGGTTTCAATTTTGAAACTTAGCATCATTCGATTTGGACATGTAAACAGTCTAAAGCACCAAACGCACAAAAAATATGAGCTTTTTGGTTGGAAATGATCTTGACTACCTCCCACTTCGTTTGATCCACGAGTTTTAGGCCACCCTGTATATATATATATATGTGTATGTGTATGTGTATATATGTGCATACATATAGGCCCAAACCGTTCACTTGAATTGAACAGAGCCCGTCATTCACGGATAACGACACGTTTACATATGTACAACTGTGAGATTATAATACGTAAGGGAGCAGGACGATGCCAAGGGTCGTGTTGTACCAGCCACAAACACATGTGAACAAGCCTCCACAAGGTCTTTCTCTAAAGTTCAAACAGAGTCAAATCTATATAATGTGAATGATTAATGATGATAAATGGTGTGGGAGAGAAAAAAAATGTTAAATGAAAAATGATTTTATCGTTATTTTGCAAAATTCACAAAATTCAGGTGTTGCAGCTACAATTACTATACGAGAAGGGAAAAAATAGCACGGCGTGTTATGTACTTACGATTTCGAACGAAGGCCCTTATCGTTTGCGGTGATATCTCGCTTCCTGTTGCATTCACAAACCGCTATCTCGTCTCCACAATATGTAACTGACGATATATCGCGAGAGCATAAGAAGTCACGTGATTTTCTTGCGGTAAAATAATCGTTGGTTGTTTCCTTTGATGTCTTTCTGTTTTTTTTTTTTAATCTTTTAATATCGTCTTTATTCGTTCACTCTATAACGTATTTTATTCTCGTATATATTGGCTTGTATAAATCGTAACAAAGTATGAAATATTTACGAATAGAAAGGGGTTTGGTTGAAGCATATTAAAATTATTGCATTTGTCGCATGTTTGAAATATATCTATATATAATTTTTTTTTGTTTTTTTTTTTCTTTCATTTTCTTCTTTCTCGCCTTAAAAAATACACTATTATCACTATATTAATTGTAATGCATAGAGACTGTGTGTTCGTTGAATTTGGTCCGCCATCCTTTGCTTTTTTTTTTTTTTAACTTTTGTTCGCGTCTCGTTATAAAATTATTTTCTCTCCAGTGAACGTCAATCGTTCAATTCCGGAATTATATACTTTATATGACACAGTGCGGCTCGTGAACTATATAACTGTATTTATTTACAGACGTGTGTATATATGTGCATGACTGTTCGTAAGACCTAGATCGGAGCGTAACTCTCCCGTGACTGGCGAATTAGCGTAAAATTCAATGCACTCGCTTTTACAGCCCATCGCTATTGCATTGTCAGTTCAAATGGGTTTTAGGAAAAATTTGCGTTTTTATACAAAAGTATGGACTTCAGAAGACCAAAAAAATGAGTACATTTTTTGAGGAAAAATAAGGTGAAATGACAGTGAGAAATTTCGTTTCCTATTTTTCGGTATTATAAATTTAATTATATTATTAAAGAAAATTTATATGTACTTTTAAATTCCGAAAGAATAAATTTTACTCCTTTGGGACAGGTCGAGGGAATCCTAAAATGTTCGAGATAATAGACGTAACAGGATAAGGAAACGTGTCCAGTGGCATCAAGAGTTACGGGAGACTTACAACTCCGTTCTGGTGTTGGGTGTAACTTTTTTTTAAACAGATTTCTTTTCCGCACCACCATTCGTGATTGTTCGAACCACCGATCGTGTCAGACCTTTCAACTTTTGTATCTTTGGATTCGTACGGAATTCAATTACGAATATGTCCTAAGACATGGCTCAAAAAATCGGTAATTCGCTCTTGGGTACGAAGCTCGAGTGGGACACTTCTCAGCATTATCGCCACATTTTTTCAGTAAAAATTCATAAACCTAAAAAGTGATGATCGAAAACAAAAGAAGTATTAAAAGTATAAATGACCCCCCCCCCCCCCCCCCGAGAGTATGCACGAGTGTAAAATTGCCCTTGAAAGGGCAGAAAACATTGGGGCGCCAGATGTCAGATTTAAGTAGAATAAAAAAAAATATCAAAACCGTAATCATAAGAAAAAGAAAAAAGATGCTTCAAATACCGTCGCGCCCCCTTCGTTATTGGAGGGTGTGTTACTCAAGGGTGTGAATTCTCATTTCGTCTAATTGGAGAAATATGAATCGAGAGGGACACGAGGTTACTCGGCTACCTGGTCCGAATTATGGCACGTTTATTTTCTTTTCGTCCTAATCGTTGTAGGTCCTATCGTCTCTCGTCTCTGAAAGAAAGCCTCTCAGTAGCGCGTAATTAAGTTGCCGCAGGCACGTATTCTTTCGAGGCTTAAGAAAAAAAAAAAAGTTCAAACACGCTCTCGTCATTTCGACGTTTTGTTTTTCTTCTTTAATGGAAAGCGAAAAGTGATGAGGAAGAATGGTAGCCTCATCGGGCTGCATCAGGCTTCATCAGGAGGAGCACTGACGATAGCGTTGGGCTCTTGATTCGATCTCGGCGAGATGTTGTTCCATCTGGGCTGTTAGAGCATCAACTTTACCCATTAGATCACCGAGCAGTCTGTCGTTGTCCCTGTAAACGCTCTCCATACCCTCGAGATCCTTGAATTTTGTCGACGTGTCAGCCGTCAATTCGGAGGCTCTTTGCAACAATTGTTTCGCCCTTTGTATGTCGCCTTTGCTCTTGGTAACGCGATAATTCAATGAATCACCGGCCCTCTTGTACTCGTGGCCAAGACGTTCACTCTTTTCCTTCACGATTGTCGCGTTGGTCGCTACTTTTGCCAATTCGTTGCGTATCTCGTCTTTGAGAACAAAATCGTTTTTCACCGATTGCGTCTGTAGCTGAGTGAGACGAGATTCCAGAGAGTCCACGGAAGCTGTCGTGTTTGCGGCTTTCTTCGCCGCCTCGCGAGTCACCTCGATGATGTCCTTGAGATCCTTTTCCGACAGGGCGATATCGTGCTCGGCCTGATCGATCGCCGATTCGGCATTGCCTTGTGCTGCTTGAGTTTCGGTCAATAATTCAACGACCTAGACACCAAAAGTTATTCTGTAGTTCCCAAACAAAAGTTGTCAAACTTAATCCTAGAATGTCACACACTGATCCGGTGGATCAACGGCGAATTTTGTTAGACGGTAATGATTGACCGGTAAAAAGCTTTAGGGCCATTCACTGAAGCGGAGATGAGCGGAGCTAGGAAAAATCAACCAACGGCCAATCGCCCCACTCAACTTCGATGAACATGAATTCAGCCTTTGATTGGTTGCTTTTTCCTAGCTCTCCTCATCCCATGGTCTTGCCCGCATATAGGTCTTGCAACTCGATTTCAATGGTCGGGTTGACTCGAATATTGAAGGCGTTTTGGTGTCGCTAATATCGAGGGGTGTTATTTTGATAGTGCTAGCTCATGTGCCATTTCTAAATTGGTGGATATGAAATCTCGTGGTCGGTTGATCTGTGCTAATTTAAAAATTCAATTTCTGATGTTTTTAATTTAATTTGGAATCGGCTCGGATATTTAATCTTACGCAATTATTTATTACAATAGGTTGTCTCTGAGGCAAAATGCACTGCAGGAAAATTTAACATAAAAAAATGTGTAAAACGACATGGTCTAAATTAACGACCAATATAATTTTGATTATTTCGCTACATTGTACATTTTGTCGTGAATTATTTCGTACCTGCACAACAGCCATTAATGAATATCTCTTAAGGTATTGCTGGATGAAACGTCGGGCAAAAAGTTAGTCCAAAATGGGCGAATCGTGCACTTACAAGTCTAGATCATGTCGTACATGTTTAGTCTTACAAATAGCTAATTTAATAAAAAATTAACACTTAGAAATGTTCATTTTCCACTTTTAGAAATAATTGAAGTCAAATTCGACGATATTGGCGTGGATGACTTGACTGAAGTTTTCATCAGTGACTGTACATCCGTTTCAACTGTCCAACAAAAAAATTTCTCAATTTTTAAATTTAATTTATACGTTTAGATAATCTTATTATTATCAATAATTACCGAAAAACTCAATATATATTGAGTTTTCCAATGATTGTTATTAATTCATCGTTAAAAAAGGCGATACTCCCCATTACTTTAATTCATTTCTCGATAAATACTCAGTCGATTTATTTGAAACTTAGCATAATCAATCATTGATCCTAAATCTTGATGATATCATATTTTCAGAATTTGCGGCGATTTAGTTCCATTCATTTTGCAACCATTAACGTCTGCAGAAGCTGTTTTCCCATAAGCGACCGTGTTAAATTCATATGTTTATAACTACTAAATTATTTAGTGAAAAATTCTAAAATAATTTATGTATTATTATTCTATGAAAAACTATCATTCCTCAAATTTTCAAGGATTTTGGCACTTTTTTAATATCCATCCAATAATACTTTAATGTTATCAATTAATGAAACAAAATCGTCGTTCCAATAGACGCAGGGTAACGCTCTAGCGTTGGCCCCCATCAGCTATCAATAAAATATCCGCGTAAAAAAGAAAAATCTAATTTACCTTTCCTGCCTGCGTCTGCTTCTCGAGAGCAGCCTCTTTGGCGTGTTTGGCACGAGCCTTGAGATCGTGGGCATTTTGCCGATCGTTGGCCGTATCGGCAAGGATCCTGTCGGAATTGGTGAGCGATCCAACAATGTCCTTGATCTTGTCAGCCAGTTCTTCTATCTCGTCAGGTTGAAGGTGGATGTTTTTGGCGAGAACTTCCTCAGCGAGATCGCGAACCATCACAGGTGTCGGCTGGTCCTCGTTGAGCATGCTCCAAATTCTCTCGGTTGCTTCTGTCACGGATTTGGCTACAGCATCCGAACGATTTCTCGCGTCCCAGGCCGCGTTGAATGCGTCCTGCGCGTTGCCGCGGGCCGCCGTTGCGTCTTGCTTGATGTCCAACATCTGCGAAAGACCAAGGCCGGGAATGGCACGTGTCAATGAGGGGAGTAATTGAATGAGGTTTGAGGATGCTGGTGCGCACACCTGACCAGGCATTGGAGTAGTCAGGGGGGCTGAAGTGGACACGCCCCCTCCCTCCCCCAGAAAAAATCGCTCCAAAAACATTGAAGTCAAATAATCGATTAATTTTATTCAAGTTTCGCGCAAGTAAGCATAAATAAAATAATAATTCAATGAAATTGAACTTAGAAGCACACTGCTTCAGTAACGATTCTCTCATATGTCACTGCTGAGCATGGAGAATGACATTGTTAAAACAAAATTCCAGCTGAAAAAGTGTTAGGCCGATTTGCAAAAAAAAATTGCAAAACTAAAATTTATTTAATTGAGTATCTACTGAGAGTGAAGTTTAATTCTTCGTGATCACACGTCCAAATTCAATCGCGGTGGTCACACTTGGGTCGATTCTACCCAGTCAGTTTTCAAAAAAGTATTGTCACCAAACTATCTGTCCGAAGTGGTTCAAAAAATTACGGAACATGCTTTGAACTTTCTAGATGATGTACGAAAAATTTATTTATAAGAAATAAAATGGCGACATGTTAAAAAAAACTTCACAAAGAGGTGGAAACGCAAAAAAAGACAATTTTTTGCTCAAAAAATCATAGTTCCGTTAATTTTCAACATTTTTTCCTAAAATTTGGACGTGATACTCCTTAGATATGCTACTTTTGGAAAAAAATAGTAGCATACTGCGTGTTCCAAAAAAGTAATTTTATGGTATGAAGATACTTCAAACTCCAGGTAAGATGGTGAATACAGTCCCATTCGAAGTCGGAAACTATTAAATATTTATACCAAAAATTGATCGACCGGTTGATTCTACGCAGGGTGACCACGAAGGGTTAAAGACTGGTAACCGAATTGAAGAATGATGAAAAATATAATGATTATTTTTTTAAGTATTGAAAGAGATATTAATGTTAACATGAACGTGTGGTTGAAGCAAGTTTCATATTTCATGTGTGTTACGTGAGTATCGATAATAATGTAAATATTATTTTAAAAAAAGGTGATTCTGAACAAAATCAATTCTTGTCAGGCTGGCTGCTCCTGCCTTCCAGAAAAAATGCTTGCTACGCCAATGAGACTAGGCGATGTTCAGTCGGAAGATCATAAATCTCGAACTTACGTTGCGTAGAAGTTGTTCGGCCTCGTCCTTGTGCAATTTGATCTTCGCCTCCTGTTTTTTGGCGTAGTCGAGCGCCTGATTGGCCATGGTTATGGCGCCGGCGTCACATGAAAGACCGCCGCAGAAGCCGCAACCAGCTCCCCCGCAAACGTTGCTGCAGTCCGTCACGTTGTCGCCGCACATGCCCAGATTGAGACCGGGCATTTGATCGTCGAATTCCTTGATCTTTTTTTCCAATTTCTTGAGTGACTCGGCGCTGCGTTCCTGAGCGTCGTTGACGGTGGCGCTGTTCTTGGCCAACAGCGATTCCGTGTGTTTTCTGTATCTCTCTGCGTCGGCGAGTACGTTGGTCGTTTCGTTGGCCATTCGTTCCGCCTGTTTCGATTGCTCGGCCATCTGCTGGGTGACATTAAGCGCGCCTTGCACATTTGCCTCTTGAAGCCTCATGGCATCCTCGCTCAGCAGTGCCGCGCCTTGGTGGAGACTGTTCGTACGATTCTTCAATCCCTTGAGCGATACGTCGTCCAAATTGACCCGAGCACTCACGAGTTCCAATTTGTTTTCAACTTCCTTCAACGATTTCAACGATCCCGTTATGTTTGCGGTGAGACTCTCCGCCAGTTCGTTCAACTCGTCGAGATCTTGGCTTCTGACGGATGTGCTGGTGATGAGGTTTCGCACTTGATCGAGATTGTCGATCATAGTGTCAAATTGTTGACTATAAACACCCGTTGTCCCAACTTTTTGTATCCTCGAGGCTTCCTCGATCACGAGATTCGTTTTGTTTCGTAGACCGTCGAGGATCAGATCCCAATTGTCGAAACACTCGCCGCACGGACTACAAGTCGGCGCATCACCGATGTAACCGCGATCGCACTGGTCGCACTTGTCACCGCCTATCCCCTTGTGACAGATACAGATACCGGTCTCACGATCGCACTGCTGGCTCGACGAACCAATCTCGTCGCAATCGCAGGCTCGACACTCGACGTTCGGATTGCCCCAGTGATTCTCCTGGCACTCGTTGCAACGACGTCCCCCGAAACCCGTACGACACTCGCACGTACCGTCGAAAGCGTTACATCTGATTGGAAAGAAAGCAGAACGGTTGCAACGATCGTTACGGGGATGAAAAATTATCGTTGAAGATTTTCTTCTGACTACGATTAAGGTAGTAGTCTCGCCGAGACGTTTTTCTATAGATTTTTTTTTAATTTTGAGGTCTCATTCGGAACACTATTAAATGAGTACCTGCAAAATTTCAAAAGGATTCACCGTTCCGTTTTCGAGATATTGGCAATCAAAAATTTCATGGTTTTACACGTTTTCTTATGGGGAGCAGTGGAAAATTTCACGCAATAACTTCGAAACTTTTCTAAAGATAAAAAAAATCTCAATTACAGAGGAACATATGACGAAGTGGGTAAAAAAACATCATGAGTTTTGACCGTCTAGTTTCAGAGTATACGCAGAGTATCTACGTAGCCGGAATGGATATTCTGATACAGAAGTGAGGGTTAGACTTAAATAAACTTTTAAAATAAACTTTAAATAAACTTTTCAACGTGACTGTGGCGAGACTACTATCTTAAGTTAGTTTTTTGTTCACTTGAACTGTTTCTTCTTCACTTTGCAACGCAGTATTGGTGGGTGTCGATTCTTTGTTGAAATGTATTATTTCAAATTTATTACCTTGTTGAGATTTATTATTATTGGAACTATCCGTATGGAGGACTCACCTGTCGGAAATGCTTCCAACGGGATCGCATTCGCAAGGATCGCAGCCCTCTCCACTGGCGATTCTCCAGTGATTTTCCTCGCAGGTGTCGCACAAGGTGCCGACCACGTGAGGGAAGCAAGGGCACTGTCCGTTCCGATGATTGCAAGGTCCAGCGCTCGCGTCAGTACCCAAGAGGTCGCACATGCAATCCTGGCAATTCTTCTCGAGGGCATTGCCGTAATATCCGGGTTTGCAAATTTGACAGTTGGGCCCGTCGGTGTTGTGGAGACACTGGAGGCATCTGCCGGTGGTGGGATCGCAGTTACCGGGTCTCGCGAGATCGGTGTTGTTGCTACAGTTGCAGGGTGAACATCCGCCGTCCGAGTCCTCGGGATTGCCGAAGTAATTCTCAGCGCAGGTCTCGCATCTGGGCCCGGAATAACCTTCGTAACACTCGCAAATGACATCTTGAGTTACGGAGTCCAGGCTGCAACTGTCGGCGTAGGAATGGCCAGAGCCTTTGGTGCCTGGTTGGTGACGAAAAGCGAAAGAAAAAAAAACGATCGGTCAAACTGGACGAAAAAATCGGTAAGAAAAATCGCCAAAAGCTTCGATCGTTCGTTTACCTGGACAGGGGCAAGCTCTGCAAGGGATATCGACCCCGATTCGCGGATCGCCGTAAAAAGTGTCGATGCACCGATCACAATTATAGCCGGTCGTGTAGTCGCGACAATTGATGCAAGCACCGGTCTTGGGGTCGCAGGACTCGGCGTGTCCGTTACACTCGCATCGCTTGCAATGCGGAAAGTTCCAAAAGCCTGGATCGCACTCGCCGCAAGTACGACCGTAGGTGTTAGGTCGGCATTTGCAACGTCCCGTCTCGACGTCGCAGAAGTTGTCGAGAGCTCCAACGGCGTTGCAATCGCAAGCAACGCAACCCTCGGGACCGAAACCGTAAGTGCCCGGTGCGCAATGATCGCAACGCCTGCCGACAACGTGATTCTTGCAAGGACACGAGCCACCGTAATTCTCGCAAAGAAGACTGTGCGAACCCGTCGCGTTGCACTCGCACGAGTGCGCACCGTCGAACACGTAGTAGCCGATGCTGCTACGATACTTCTCGCATAGATCCGCCTCCCGCGAACTGTAACGACCGACCTCGTTGAATATCTCGTTGCAACGGTTCTTCTCGTACTCCTGGCGACGCATCTCGCCCGGACCTGAACCGCTGAAGAACGGTATCGCCTCGATCCTCGGTCTCAGAACGATCTGAACAATTAAAAGACATTAATTCCCGTTTCATTTCGGTGCAAACTTCACGGTCAGATTTGCAGAAGTTTTGCACGTGTTTTTATTTGTAAAAAGAGGCGGAAATATTTGACGTATTTATTTATAATAACGCGCGACAATATATAACGTTCTCATTTATAAATAACACGCGAAGATTTATAACGAAAAAATTGTATATGTTTTAGATTTCTTTTGTGGATAATTTTGGTACGGAAGAAACTTTTTGGAACACTTATCTCTGACCACGATTTTGGTCCACTGGGTCAATTTGACCTGAATGGTAGTTCATCCACTTGCCATTAACGATCGTGCCGTCGGCTTTTGTTTTTAAAAAATCAGGAATACACTTTTAACCCTTCTTAATATGTTTGCATAATTGAAATTCGGAAAAAAATGAAATTAAATTGTTGTAAAAAATTATTGAAACTTTTCAATTTTGGAAAAGTATTTTATTTATAATTCGTGTGGATCAAAATGGCCCAGTTAACGGAAGGTTAAGTCGAGTTGCTCCTAAAATTGCAGCAGTCGCGAGGTGCGGCTCAGAAGCTCTTGAGAATTCTGCCCTACTGAAGATAATATTAACAACAAGTGAAAAAATGAACGAAATTTTTTGCTGGAAATTCTAAGCCTGGGTAATCGTAAATTGTGCCACTGACAACTGATTTTACTATCCATTCAGATCGTATATTCAAGATTCAATATACGGTCATTTTTGGCTGGGTTTGATCTCCCATAGATCCCTAAATGATTCTTTCCAACGTTCGTGCAAAATTTTCCATCTGCTCTACGAAATGCGCTGACCGAGTATCATTGAAATTCCGAAACGATCGAAAATGTGGCAAGAATGCCAACAAAACTTGTGAAAGTAAAGGTCGTACAGACAGTAGAGGACTCACCGAATCAATAAGAATCGACGCAGTCGTGGTGTCGGCGTGTCTGTCGAATTTTCGGAATGTCACCAGAACCTTGTAAACTTTACCAGCTTCGAGGCAAAGAACCGGATCAGCTACGGCACTGCGAGCATTGTGGGGCAATTGTACCCAAAGGTGATCATCCTCCGGGTGCCAGTTGGCGCATGGGCCATCCGGGTCGACGGTTCCCTCTCTCTCAACGATGATTTCGACGTCTTGCCAGATCCCCGGCTGAAGGGATTCGTAACGCAACACGACGTCGTACCACATTGACCGTCTTAAGTCGTTTATGGTGAAATTCATGGTTGCACCTTCCGAGGCCTTCATGAAGCCCGTTCCCGTCCAAGTGTTGTCTCTGCCATCCCTGTAGGGTTCTCGGATAACGACCTGACAATTCTGCAGACGGAAGACAACCCCCCCGATTTTTTTTACAATCGAGCTGGCTCATATTTACGAGAATAAATTGAGTAACGCGTTAGTGGTTGTTGCTAGCGAGCAGGTTGAAGACTCACGTCACTGGCCCTCGTCAGTTCGCCCTCGTAGATCAAAAAGTCCAAAGCTCCAGTGTAGTAACTCTGTTCCGGTTGGTCGCAAGTCCTTCCGGTAACGTGGGGTCGGCAACGGCACTTTCCGGTAACCACATCGCAAGTGGCGTCGTACGAGCCACCGGGATCACACTCGCACGGCTTGCAACCGTCGTGGTCGTCGCTCAGTCCCCAGTATTCTGGGAGACACTGATTGCAGTCACGCGCGGTTACGTAACGCTTGCAGGTACATTCGCCCGTTATCATGTTGCAACCTTGGTTGTCGATGGTTCCGAGAGGATTGCAAGTACACGCTGTGAGAAAGAAAAAAGAAACGCAATGTCTCTATTCAATTTTTTAATGTGTTGAATTGGATAATAGCATGGGAACTGGCATAATGGGGAATGAATTAATTGGCAGAGATGGACATACCTAAATTACAATGTAATCCAATTATTAATATGGTTACAAACTAATTAAATTACAAAATAATCTCATTGAACTGTATTTCCTTACACTTTAATTGTAATTATTCAGGACATATGAAATCGGTTATAATGTATTTAATTACAAAGTATTCTGATTAAAATGTACTCAAATACTTGGAAATTTAATTACTTTGTTACTAGTTATGGTGTGATATAGAAGAAAATATCATTTTATCCTCTAAAGTTGGATTAAAAAAGTTATAAATTATGTCTCATTTGAACAACAGAATCAAAATATTGTTTAGCTATTGGATAGCAAACCGGTTTATTCGAATTAATATATAATCGATTAATTTGTAATTAGATTAACTTTCAATTGAATTACATAGTAATTAATTACACTAGGCACTTGTGGTAACTAATTACTTAAGTTATCAGTTACAAAGTAATTCGATTATCAATTACAGTAGTCGTTGTAATTGTTAATTGTTAATTTAATTACTTTTTGTCCATCTCTGTTAATTGGATGATAGCTTGGGAGCTGGCATTGAATAATAGGGAATGAATTAATTGCATGTGTTTGGTCTCGTCCCCCTGCAGAAATTGATTGGGGAGTCCCCAGATCCTACCACACCCCTATAGGGATTTAATAGGGACGCTGCACAGAGGGAGTTCACATTGAAATCCAAGTGGATTCCGCTCTATTTCACGATTGACGTCGTTTGACAATTTTTCATTTGAAATTCTCAACCGGAATTCGTTGGATCTCCTAAAAAAAATTATTCTTTCGTGAACCCGTGCACAAATTTGTTGGGGAGTCCCAAGTTACACCCACATCTCTATGGGGATTTCTTAGGAACATCGCACATAGGAAATCCTCATTGGGATCCAATTGGATTCTGCATTGTTCCCCGATGAACGCCTTTTGAGAACTCTGACCGCGTTCGAATTGAAAATATGTGATAAGCCACGAGAAACAACTCGGGGTGTTGAAACGTAACTTGCACACTTTGTGAGCGTATACGTGTGTGGTGATATTACGTCAAAGTGCGGTAAAATAAACAACAATCGATAATAACAGTGGAATTTTAGTGATGTGATTCAAATCGATTTTTAAGATAAACTTTTTTAAGTTCCACTAACTTTGTACACCTGTATATTTTGTTTAGACAACAGAATGCGATGGGACCCTTCGAGAATCGGAACGGTTTCTGTTCGATGGTGTGGGAATCCTTTAGGATTCAAACTAGATTAGTATAGTGATACGATGCGATGACTTATTGGATCCCTATCAGGTAGTAGGGATAAGTATGGATATCCAAATCGATCCCTATGGCAATTTCTGCACGGGTATCTGATCAAATAAGGAAAAAAAAGTCATTAAAGAAAAATGTTGGATGTGATTGGAATGAAATTTTCCGTACGTTCGCAACCGTCCGGATTGTCGATGTTAAAGTTCCAGAATCCATTTTTGCAAACGTCGCAACGACGTCCCTCGACGTTTTTCTTGCAGTGACAGCGACCGGACACTTCGCCGCTGAGAACGTCGGTCCTCGAGTCGCAAATACCATCGTCCAATGAACCGGTGGGATCGCAATCGCAAGCTGAAGAAATCCGAAAGGTTTATAATTAACGAAATTGCAGTGAGGATCGGCGAAACGGAAGTGAAAGAATCTCACGTGTGCAAGCATCCGGATCGGTTATGTTTCTCCGTACGTCGTGATAGTAAAACGGTTTGCATTGCTCGCAATTGCGTCCTCTCGTGTTGTGCTGACAATCGTCGCAAACGCCGCCCGAGACGCGTCCGGACTTTTCGTAAACGGCTTCGTCGAAGTGACAGGATGTCGCGTGATTGTTGCAATTGCAGGGACGACAAGCGTTCGTCTGTTTTCCAACGGCCGGCTTCCACGGACCGTCGTTGAACATATCTTGGCAGTTCTCACAATTGAGGCCTTTGGTGTTGTGAGTGCACTCACAACGGCCGTGGACCATTTCCTCCTCGTTTTGCACACCCGGAAGTTCGAGGCAAGCCGAGGCATGACCGTAACACGAGCATGATCCTCTTATCACCATATCCGTAACGGCGTAGTAATACTTCTCGCGATTCTCCGGGCGATCGTCCAAAAGATCATCACCAAGGGTGTGAAGCCTCACAAATTTCACACGCAGATTCGTCACCTTCATGAGATTCTGCACTTCCTTGGAATACGGATTGTCAATGACGGATTGAAGATTCGGCGGTAACACGCGGAATATGACTTCGCCACCCTCCGACGGCGCTACGTTCGAGTAATGAGAGTCACAAATGACGTCGGTCAATTTTTTCAGACCGTAGGTCGGTACACCCGGAAACGATTGTTCGCAATTGTGGGCGAAGTAACGATAGACCTGCCAGGTTTTGCCAAAGTCGTGGGATCGCTCGATTAACATGGCGGCCGGTCTGAATGTGTGAAATCTTATGATCATGTGGGTGAAGTGAAACTCAGCCTCGAGATCCAGCGTTATCGTTACATTTTCAATACCGTTCTCAGCCTGCCACCACGTATTCCTACCCGATCTGCAATCAAAGAACAGCAAGATACAGCACGAATGCAGCGATAGGAAAAGATGATCGAGGCAACGGAAGCCTCCAAGGGTCGGTGGTCGTTTTTTTTGGTGATCTTTTGTCCAACTCACCCACTGACGATATTCGTAATGTTGTGCTGCTGCCTCGGCTGCGAGGCATCGCAGAAGAAACATTTCTTTCGATCTTTTAGATGGGAAACGATACAATATCGCTCGGGCCCTCTCAGACCGCAAGTCGAAGACGCCTTCAAATGATGCTTTCTTCCTATCAACAGGTCGCCCGTGGCTGGATAACAGGATCCCTGCTCGCACGGGTGTTTTCTCTTAGCTTTTGGACCTGCAACATTTTTCAATTCTTCGTCCAGCAGTCTCACACTTTGCAGGAAAATTTTACTGCAAGGATCATTAGCGTAGCCGGAATTTTTTTCCGCGGGGACGCGCCCTGACAAGAACTGGTTTTGGTCACAATCGTCTTCTTTTTTTAAATAACATTTATATAATATTCGATAATTACGTAACACACTTGAAATATGAAACTTGCTATTATCATACGTTCATGTCAACATTAATATCAAACTCTTGAATTACCTTAAAAAATGATCAGCTAATTTTTCATCATTCGTTAATCCAGTTACCAATCGTTAAGCTTTGTTTTCAGTAGGTACTCAATTAAATAAGTTTTAGTTTTCAATTTTTTTTTACGAATCGACCCAACATTCTTTCAGCTGGAATTTTTTTTAGCAATGTGATTCTTCGAGTTCACCAGTGACATATGATAAAATCGTGCCTGAAGCATTTTGCTTCTAAACCACATTTTCATCCACCTCGTGGCAGAAAAACTTCTCTCACAGCTGGCGGAGCCGACTGGGAGTTCTTTTGCCGGTTGGAAAAGTTTTTATAAGTTGGAGTAGCATTCTTTTTTAATATGCTTTCTTAAATTTTCGGCATTTATTTCATAATTTTCAAATTGACATATGTTTTTCATAGCCATCGCTTCTAAGGCTGACGTACCAATCATTAAGATTTTTCTATAATTATTGATGATATCCTCTCCGTTTTTCATATCCACTTTAAATAAAACATCAACTGCGTGAGCTAACGGTAGCTTCTCAAATCAGCATTTTCGATTTAAAATGATATCTACTACTCGGTAGTAAATTGCGAAATTTGAATATCGATTTAATTTACTTAATTAAATAGCTACCTTTTTTTTAAATTGCGAAATTACGACGAAGGAAATGGTTGAAGTTTTATTTAATTGTTTCTTTATGCTTGTTAGGTGAAACTTAAATAAAATTAATCGATTATTTGGCTTCAATTATTCAGGATCGATTTTTTTCTGGGAGGAGGGTTAGGAAAGCACCGGTCTTTATGCCTATAAATTACAGAATCAATGACGTACCTCGCCCAGCGATTCGTTGATCCTTTCCATACTGCGCGTCCGCAAAGTCTGCATAAAAAAATTTAAAAAAATCGAATGTAAATCGTTGAATATGAAAATGGAACAAAAATGATAACTGGAATCGCACACGAAGCAGGAAACATCGAGGCAATCTCAACGACTCAGCTTTCTTGGAAAAAGACATTTCAGCGTCTGAACGAACTCGCGAATATATCATCGATGATATAGAGGGCATACATAAAGTAACGTTTATTTTATTAACGGAAAAAAAAATAATAAACTACAGCCGCGAGTCTATCAAATCAGTGGAGCGGATGTTTGCGACGATTTGTACGGTGCTCCTTGTCCATCAAGTATATATGTATGGGCCAGCGCGATACGAGTGCGAGAAAAAGACTATAATCTCATTCACGATGAATTAAGCTTGCCGCGTGTCCTCTGTGCTTCATCGAATTGTGCAGCGGTCCCAACCGCAAATTAAGTTATATATTCCGTGCTCAATGATCAATAGCTCCCTCGATACGCTCAACGGAGCGTGAAGAAGCTCGCCATTCGAGTTTTATTATTGGGAAACAATAAAAAAATTCTAACATGCACCATTTTATAAAAAATCCCACGTTTTCAATTTCTCTACATACTTCGAAGGCAAATCTTGTCTAGAACTCAAATTATTTTGAATTCTCGTTCCAGGTAAAAAGTGGAAGACTCTCGCCGGCCGCAGAACACTATCAGACAAAGGTGCCTCGCTTCATCCACCTTCAGCGTCATTATTTTCGTACAAAATCTTGTGAAAAAATTTGTAACGATACTCGAAGATATGTAGGACAATAGCTACTAAACGAAATTTTTATTCTATCAGCTGGTTATCCATAAAAAATTGTCGAAATTTCTCTTTGGTTTCCAGACTCCAGACTGGTATCAATCAATTATATCAACGAAGTATATAAAATTGCAATCTCGATTTTGACCACTCATTTGTTGATGATTATTCTCCAAACTTTTTTAATTTCCAAGAATACATTTTTTCAGCGATACAAAAATAAAATACATATATATTTATTGATAAGTGATAGAAAATAGTTTTCTTTTTTCAAGTGATTGAAAAGGCGGGAAAATCAATGTGTGCGTCTTGCAGCTCGATCACGTGACTTAGGGAAGCACATGTTCGAAATTCGTATCGAAGCTTATGAGGAGAGTACTCGCGATTCATCGCAATCACACGGAACAAGAGTTGTGCGGTCGGCTTTTTCTTGTTCGGGTAATTATTTCGCGCCTGTGTTGGTTGGGAGACACTACGTGCCTCTCCGAGAGTACGTGCTCTCGTATTTCTCGTGACGCGTTTGTCGCTAGGAGCATATGGGTCATTATATGGTTTTTTGGGTACTGAAATAAACTCATCGTGGGAGAGAAAGAGAAAGAGACAGAGAGAGAGAGAGAGTTACAAGCTCTCCAGAACGGAAGAGACGGGTCATGGGGTCGACTCGGTATCTAATCGGCCATGGATAAAGGCACTTCTTGTCACGAGGGTACAAAGAGGATGGAAAGACCATTTCTTTTTCACTGTATATGATTCCGCCGGTTCTCGGGTCTCGATATTTTTTTTTTCTTTGAAATATCGTTCCCCTAGTTGCAGCCTCGATACCAAAAAAAAAATGTTTAGAACAAAATCGAGCGCCGATAAAATTATGTTTTTCATCTTAAAAAATTGGCAGCTTTCGTTATATTTTACGAATACATTTTGTTCGGGTTTTCGTAATTTTTTTTCGTGAATTTTGGAATAGACGTAATTCGTTGTAATTTCAAGACGACGGAGGACACATATTTGGAGAATTGATATACGGGGAGACAGTTTTTTTTTTCACTCACCTGTTAAAAGTACGATAAGAAAGGCTAAGGCAAGCGTCCGATAACGAAAAATAAGGACCATGGTGACTGTTATTCGTCCCTTCTTCTTCGTCGACCTCTTCGTCACTGTATTTTACAGCCTCCGTCGAGATGCACTCAACACGTCGGCTCCATTTATCTGGATGAACCATTTTAATGGGAAAGGTTTTAGATCATTTTCATTCTTATTCTGCTCTCTATCGTGTAGAGACATACTATTCGAACTTATCAAATTCATTAAAATCGACAGGGCTGTTTGCCAATCCTGAAAATGTCCTGGATTCATTATTTACGAATAGCTATTGTGCTTCCACTAAAAGTGAATCCAGAACATTTTCAGTAATTTTTTTGCCAATTTTCAAACTTTTGGAGAATGTTCGAAAATTATCAACAAATTACTTTTTCTATAAATGCAACTTCGTGATCGCCTGTAGATTTAACATTCCTCGAGCAATCTAATTGTAAATCCATTTTCTTCACCACTCGATCATTCGCTATCGGAGTATTTTTTTTCTCGACGTTTATTCTTACCCGTATTTATTTTATTGCAACAATAACTTCGTTAGAATGGAATTTAATTGCATTAAATTTAAGAACGTTATTTCATTGCGATTTTACTGTGCGTTTATTCTTACGCGCACTCATTTACTTGTAACTAGCAAGCTTGTTGAAATTAAATTTAATTGCAATTTATTAATTTTATTCAAATTCAATGAATTTTTTCATTTTATTCAATTGCTATTTTACGTGATGTTTATTCTTACGCGTATTTATCCAATAGCAATAATAACTTAGCTGGAATTGAATTTAATTGCAACAAATTCATGACTGTTATTTAATTTCGATTGCAATGCGCGTTTATTTTTACGCGTATTTATTTAATTGCAACTAGTAACTTTGTTGAAATTAAATTCAATTGCAACGAACTTATTCGTTTTATGCATGTGCAACGAATTTATTAATTTTATTGAATTGCAATTTTATTTGGTATTTATTCTTACGCGTGCTTATTGCAATGCAACAATAATGGTGGATTTACTTAACAATTTACTTTAATTGCAACAAATTGATTAATATTTATATTTATTTGTGTAATTGCAATTTATTGGAATTAAATTCAATTTAATCGTAACAAATTGATCAGTATTTATATTTTATAATAGTATTTATTTAATTGCAACAATAATGTCGCTGTATTACGCGGGATAATAATTTGTCAATAATTGATAATTATGCTCTGGACCACAGTGTGCCTATATATCGATATATTTTATTTAAATATTCATCAACATTTATATTTTTTTTTAAATATATATAATTAGGTATATACTTTGAATATTATAATATAATAATATTTTAATACATACATATTTTTGAAAATATATACTCATATATGTATATATAAATATATATATATATATATATATATATATATATCTTTAAAACAGTATGTGTCTGTGTGCGAGGGTGTCTATGTATATGTACATTGGTATCACGAAATGGACCTCTCAGCGTTCCTCGAACCCTCGGAAAGCGGCTGACAAAGATAGAGTCACAGAGACTGTACATACGCTGTGCCGCGAGAGCGCGTCTGTCTTCGTGTCTCTCGCGAGAGAAACCATCTCTCGCCTGTCTCTTACCTCGCAGACTCTCCGGTCCGGATCCCTCGGATCTCTTATTCTCTCAGGCCTCCCGTCCTCAATTGGCAAATTTGAAATACAACAACAACAACAACAAAAAAACACTCGAAAACTGCCTCGCACTCGAACGACCATGCGCGCATTAATCCTCGTGAAAAATTGCGCGAAACGGCGAAGAAAAAAAAAGCTCAACACCACGTATAAATAACACCAGAGACGTGAAGAGAAAATTGAAAAAAAATTGATGCGAACGAAGGGGAAGCGGGGGAGGGGGGTGGGAGAAAAAATGAAATGTAATCGTTGAAAAATGAACGCCAAGACGGAGAGTTGGACGCGCCTCTTTCCTCACTATACGGACTCACGAGAGTGCCGTGCTTTTACAGACGGCGGCTGCAGCACTCGGCACACACTGCTGTTGCTCGCTGCTTCTCGGCACTGCCGGTCGAGTTCGTCGTCACGGGGAACACGGGGAACTCCGGGGGCACGTGTATATATAGCTATATACGTATACGCACGTACATACGTATAGATATATACCCGTAGTGGGAGGGATTAAATCTCTCTTTCTCTCTTAGGACTGTAAATGCTGCGGGCGAGACACTTTGCGGAACTGGGAAAATTTTACCGGTTTTGCATTTCGACTTTTGAGGAAGAATTTTTATTCTTTTATTTCAAATAATCGTTCGGTATTGTTGAAAATAATTGTGGGACACAATTATCTGAGATTTGAAAGTGAAAATAATTACGGGGACATGAATTACCGTGGGCTCGAAAAGAATTTTTGAATTTTTCCCTTTTTCGGAGTAAAAATATTGCGTTAAATATTCAATTGAGGATAATTGGGAGTACCCAATAAGTAATCATTTTAGCGATTCACATTGAGTAATGTAAAGTTGTAAAATGCTCCGAGCGAGACACTTTGCGGAACCGGAAAAACTTTATCGGCTTTGCATTTCGACTCTTGAGGAAGAGATTTTTTTTTTTTTTTTCAAAAAAAAAATATTCACTTGATTCCTTGAACATAATTGTGCGTCACAATAATTTAAAAAATTTAAGTGACATTAATTACGACGACGGGTATAAAAATTACCGTGGCCTGGAAAAGAATTTATGAATTTTGCCCTTTTTGGAGTAAAAAATTCTGCGTTAAATATTCAATTGAAAAATAAGCAATAAGTAAGAATTTTGGCGATTCGCATTAAGTAACGTAAAGTTGAACGTAATTGCAAAAACGACGACTGCCAATAGTCGATTATTTTCAATTAGTTCCCGATGATTCATTGCGTCGGATGTAGCTGGAGAAGACTTTTCGCGCTTTTTCTATCCTCACACTGCCGGAGTGAAGGCACTCTACCATAGGATCAGGTATAGTTTTCCGAGAAGCAGTAAAGCCTCTTTTACACAAGGTCTTCCTTCGGTCTCCCTTTGAATCGTCTCACAAGACTCCCAAGACGTATTTTACGGGGTCCTGAGGCAGAGAGAGAGAGAGAGAGAGAGAGAGAGAGAGAGAGAGAGAGAGAGAGAGAGAGAGAGCGAGGTCGCCAGATGTTTCGAGACGAAACATCAGATTTCTCTTCTACCCTTCCTTGGAACAGCTGTTTGGAGGTAAAAATCTCGATCGGAGCACTGACTTACCGATAGAGCTTAGGAAAATGCACGAATGGCTAATTAGTACTTTAATTCGTGAAATGACAAACATTTAACTACTTAATTCAATGTTAATTTCTTTCTACATAATTAATTAATCAATAATTCTGCTGAATATTGTGATCGAACATGTTTCGAGTGTATTTTTGCAATGAAATTCAAGAATCTTTAAACGACATTATCTGTTTTTTAAATCTTCATTATTTTATAATGCAGCAATGTCCAGCCCCGGATCTAGGGGGGGGGGGGGCAAACCGGGGTACCTGCCCCGGGCGACAACTTAAGGGGGCGCCAAATTCATCTGTTCGAAAAAAAACTTGTTTCACTAAAGCACCTAGCATTCAGGGCGCCTCGTACGATTGATTGTTCATGTGAGTTTGGAACGCATCCTAAGTTGATTTTTGAACGCATCCTTAGGCTGGCTTTCCACCAGAGATGTGAGCTTAGGATGTGTATGAAATTAACAAATAGGATCGCTTCATAGCTTAGCATACCACAAAGACGACTTATTACAATCGGGTAGCCAGAAAAGAAGCGAAATCATAGATCTGATGGAGCCAGATACATGGTAGACCCCGAAAAAATGCTTATGGGACGAACTTTGATGAGGTAATAGATTCTTTGGCGAAAAGGAAAGCTCGACGTATCAGGCTCTAGCAAGATTAGATAGTAAAATGTGCTGGGACGTAAAGATTGAAGGTGGCACATCCGAGAGTGGCCTAAGGCCTTAAAATTAAAAAAAAACCTATAGAAAAACGCCTTGGCGAGACTACTCCCTTAATGTCACAGATAAGGAAACGTTATTAGCAAATAGGTAATAAAGAGCGCAAATTGATTTAAGGGTTCTTATTCACCCGGTCACAAAAAATTCCACCCAGTATATTTGTTTTGTGAGTTTTTTAAAAGAATTAATCTCAAATGTTGGAGGGGAGGGACGCCAGTGTCAAGTTATTGTCCCGGCTTGAAAAAATCGTAGATCCGGGGTTGGCAATATCACATTATTGCACTGGACGATCCGCATTTTTGTTTGAATCTTCGATCGTTATTTTTCGGAAAACATAATATTAAGGAAACCGAATACAATTCTTCCAAAAGTATGGTAACTCATCATTGCAACCGGAAAATAAATCCTCTTTGGAGTAATTGAAAATAGGAAAAAGAAACGCTTATTCATTAAAATTCAGCTTCATTCTTTTTTATTTATTGAATTGTTTATTCGGATACAAATTAACCTTCCAACTAATCATAGTGGCGAAATAAAGAGTTTTTGGTTCATCAAAATTGCGCTGTATTCTTTTTAATTTATACAACTGTTTATTGGGATGCGAATGATCAGTTCAATTATAGTAACGAAATAAAGAGCCTGACTACGCAGTAATTGCCGAGGGAGAGAGCCTCGGCGAGGGAGGCACAAGACTCGTGCGTGGGCGCGCACGTACTCGTTATAAAATTGTTGGTCGTCGGGCGCGTTTGAAGCTCCGCGTAAAAGTTAACCGAGAGCCACATATGGAGTCCTTAGATTTGTACAGAAGAGAAGCCCCTGCGAGAGCAGTATACTGACCCCACTCCGCGTTTACGTCGACTAACAATTTTCTGGCTCGAAAGAACTCGCCTGGGAGGGAACAACGAGCGTTCGGATTCCTGGCAAGCAGAAAGGCGTAAATCGACTCACTAGGCTCGTTTTTACAGATAAATACCGTGATGTACGTATACATTTCTAGAATGAGGGTTTAAGGAGTTTTCGAAGATTTAGGATGCATTAAGGCCTTAGGCCACTCTGGGATTTTCCAAAAATCGATTTTTTTTGTTAAAAATGTACCTTGGTACCTATAAAATTATATTCCAAAAGATTATGGATGTGAAAAATCTTTAAGTACTCGATTTTCGAATTCTAGCGCAACCCCTCTTGATTCATGTCGTGACTTTCTACTAACTTTAAACGCGTTTATCTCAAAACTACATTTTTCAAGTCGGCCGGACTCATAACTCATACATATTTCAATCGATTCACTTGAAATTTTAACTGTATATTTAGCATTACATTTTCTGAGGCACTCTGGAGGATTTTTTAAAATTATATTGCATAGTTCCTTTTTTATAAACAATTTTCTGACGATTTTCTCATGGCATTTTATACCTTTTCTTTTAGAAATGCGCCATTTTGACAAAAAACAATATATCAAAAAAATCCTACGTACTTCTATAGCTATTGTTATATATAATCGAAAAAACTTTAGTGTCTAATCATAACTCAAAAGTTATAGGAGCTGTTGGTCCGGCCGTTGACCTTCCAGAAATAAAGGCATCGTCGGAAAAATGCTGCAGAGTCGCCATTTTGACATGTATCGCTGTGAAAAAATAATTTTCCATAGACATGTAATCTTTAATTAAACATTTAAAAAGTTGAGCGCCCCCAAGCTTTTATTCATAGTTACATATAGGTGACTTGGTAAGAAAAAATATTTTCTACCTTTCAGTACATTAAATAAAAGCTTGTTTTTAAAGAAATTACTTTTTTACATATATATTATACATTATTTTCTACTTTTTAGTCTTTAATTTTTTAAAGTCGAATCATGCAGTGTCACCTCTTAGATGCATGTTTGAAAAATTTCAGAGCTCTAAGTAGTCGGGAAGTGGGTAAAATATATTTTTGCAGTTTTGCATCTCACAGAAAGTCGTTAGTTTTATTTTTTAATTATTTTTTTAAAGACCTCTTAGATGCATGTTTGCTAGATTTCAGAGCTCTACGTAGTCGGGAAGTGGGTGAAATATCGATTTTCACTTTTGCATCGCACGGAAAGTCGTTATTTACATTTTTTTATTTATTTATTATTTTTTTAAGTTGAATCATGCATTGTCACCTCTTAGATGCATGTTTGAAAAATTTCAGATCTCTGCGCATTGAAAGACTTGGCCACAGACTCCGCGAATAAAGGTGTGTCCACAAGACTTCGATCCGCTGTTGAAAAAATTCTGACTTCTCTTTAACCCTCGCAGAAATTGATAATGAAATTTCGTCAACATAGACCAATAATTACTACTTCTAAATCCAATTTTAAGATTGATCGATAAACAATAACAATTGCAAAAAAAAAACGCAATTTCGTTTGGTTTTGAAAACGAGATTTTGAGCATCGCATTTCCTGCCCAAGTACCTTGATTCCCTCATTCAGAGGGTAGTACAAAAAAAGATTGAACTTTTCGATTCTCGTTCGGTAAAAATTTGTTAACAAAATCGATGAAAATCGATAAAAATCGGAAAATTTCTGCAACTTGCAGATGTGACAAATTTTGAATCATCCTATAGCAATTCGAAGTCTTTTTCGAGTGTGACTTCAGTGATGCTCCGACCGGGCCTAAAAGTACTCGGGATCTCTATTTTATTTTTGCATCGAGATCTCGCGTTCTGTTGACAACAATTTTTCAGAAGTTTCATCCCATGCGCGTAACAACGATAATGAGGCAGTTCTCGCGGTATCAAAATCAAACTTGCTCAACATTAAAATCGTTTATACGATGCGTAAATATATAAATCGTACGTCCTTCTGGCAATGAGGCAAGATATGTACGTGAAAAAATTTCCAAGTGTCTGTAGCGAGAGTTTATCGTCCCTTTATCGTCCCACTGGCTGGTGGAAGGGAAATACGATCATTTCCCTACGCACAATGCGTGGCTTTCATGAGCAAAATGCCAAGTTTCATTCACGAAATAATCTCTCTCCCTTTTTATAATTCTCACTTACGAAATAAATCTCACTTATCTCATTACAGTCCAGTAGTTTTTTTTAAATTCCATTCCGTCGTTTTGCTACCGAATCTCCATCATTACATAATCATTGCCCAGAGAACGAGAGACACGAGGCCGATAAAACGATTCGAGTATCGAGAAAATTACATCGTTTTTTGTTAAATCACGGAGTACGTGTGTCAAATTATCAATAATTCCGTTTATTTTGGTCCGGTCCAGATTTATCGATGACTTGAATGCGAAAGAAAGATGAGCAGGGAGAGGAAGAGAGAGAGAACGAGAGAGAGGGAGAGAGAGAGAGAGAGAGAGGCACCTCGGTCATTGGCATTCGCAACAAAGCTTCGCCTTGAAAGCAAATACGGACCGAATAAGGACCTCGCGAGCCTGACGACGAGTATACGCGAGCCCCGTGCAAAAAGGGTGCCACGATAATTATTTCAATTTACCAAGTATATATGAGTGAATTAAACAAAAAATTCACAAACGTTATCAAGCGACAAATTTTAAATAATTATTGGCTCCTATGCTTAGAGAGTTGCAGAAAATTAAAAATAAAGAGTGGGGAGGTTCAGGGCAGAAAAATGGGAAGACTCGAGACACCCGATATATAGAATGGTAGGCGGTCTACGTTCACACGTGCAGCACACTTGCATTCCCCTATACTCGCCTATCTTCTCCGTATTTCATACTTTCCTCCCTTGCTAGATTCTCTCGCAGACGAGAGACGAAATAGTCACCGACGTACTCCGATCACTCGCACTGAGAAGTCTTTATCGACGAATTTTTATCAACCGAACTGATAGGAAATAATCAGGATATTACGGTTTATCGATTATCCTGAAATAACGTGGATTATTCGAAAAACGTTTACATTTCATTAGGCGATTAATAAAATTTATTTGTTTCTTCCTTGCGGTAAAATTTTTTTGAGAAATATAAATTTTTATAATAGTAAAGCTAAACGTAAACAAATTCGAAGAATATCACTTTTTTAATATATAGAAACTCCGAAAGCAAATACGAATTTACTGTAAAAATGCCACCCAAATTAACATTGTCCTGCAGCATTTATTCGCCACTTTAAAATAATTTTTCAAAAAATTGTAATATCAGATACGTAATCGCAGCCCTAAAAATAATGAGAAACAAGTGGAATATATGGAGCGAGATTCGAACTCGAATGCCTCGTGTACAAGATTTTATTACGATGCGCGTAGTATTTCAGTTTTCGAAAAAATTACGTTTAGGTTTACGTATATCTCAAAGTCTGTTGACCCGCTCCTAATCTGGAGGACCACTGTTGACCCTATCTTTCGTCTTCTCGATCATGACGACGTTCACGAAGCGTCGCCAAAAAGACTACAATTACATTGAACCAGCAAATCCACTGTGTATAAATTTTCAAAACTCGACTGAAATGAAATATAAAAATTATTGAGGGATGCGAGCTCAATTACTGAGAATTCACATGAAAAACAAAACAGGATCTCTTTATTTTTCTTTATTCTTCAAATTGTTTTCGCGTTGCATTTGATTTCACTGTACAATTGTGGTGTCAATATTTAATTTTTAATTTTTCTAAAAACAAGAATCCTCATTGCCCGTTATTTGGAAAGGCAAAAAAATTATTGATAAATTTATAAACGAGTTTCAAGAAAAATAATGATTGTACAAAATATCGGAGGAATAAATAGAAAAATATTTTTCGAGGCTCAATCATTCATGGTGAAAATTTGTCCGTGGTCTGACTCGGGAGGAAGTATATGAGAGAAGCGTGGGTTCCCTATCTCCCTTGTAACCCCGGTTACGATAGCGGAGTACCAATGCCTCCTCTTTTTCTCATCGCTCCTCCGTTTTGTCTCTCTCCACATTCCACACTACAATAACTATAGAAAAACATATACGTGGACACCGGAAACGGAAGGCCGAATTGCGCATGACCATCACTCATTCGTCCAACAATTTACTTTGCAGTGAAAATTGATAACGAATCGCCGAAAAAAATCATATTTGTACTGACGAATGAAAAGACTAACAGATCCTGATTCGTAATCGTGTTACACAAATAATTAATTTAAAAAAAAAGTGAAAAAGGGTAAAATAGAACATTAAAAAATTAAAACGTTTTTTTCGATGACGTATTTATTCTGAATCATTATGTGACATAATTATCGATGCCATTATCGATGTCGCCCCACAAGAGAAGCTTCGATCAATCAATTTAAATTTAATTTCTGACATATTTAATGATCGATATTACATTTTATTATTACAATTATTATTATCATTATCATTATTTTAGTATACAAAGTGTTCAAGTCAAGACCGATCGTTGCGCCAATTCTACAATATATATATATATATATATATATATATATATTTCTCATGCCTTCGACGAATAAAATCCAATTCGTTTTATCGATCTTCTTCGAGTACGCACAATTAAGCGCTATGTGGAGGCTGATGTACAATATTAATTATTATATTGCATAGGACCGCCCAACCGAGGTTCGTGACTTTTTGGTGGTGAGTATTTGATTTTTTTCGCGATTTCACAAATCACGGATACGTAAAAGCGATATGGACAAAGACGTGTACGTCCGTCTGTGAATTTAACTAATCCTAAGTTCATAAATCCTTGACTATCGAATTACGAGAGAATTTTGATAAAATGTAAATTTTATACGAGCTCCCGAATTTTTCTCGTTTCTTCATCCAATGAAAAGACGTATGGATTTTCTCATACGTCAAATTTTCATATCTTACAAGAATATATGAGGAAAAAAACATTATGATACATATGTATATGCGTCTATGGCATAATTTGGAGCATATACAGCACAATTTAGACCGTGCATAAACAAAATAAGTGATATATATATATATTTGTATGTTGCGCAGTCGAAGAGAACGAGTATCTGTGGATTGTTCTCAATCCACTTATTCCTTCCCTCTAGCGCGCTCCCTCGTTGAACAAGATAGCACATATCTGCTAACTTTTTAATTACAATCTGATAATTTTTGTTACCTGTACAATGGCCAGAATAATTATTCGATTATTAGCAATATCGGAGAACACGAGGCCTTTGATGTCGCATAGATCTCGATCAGAAAACAGGAAAATGATTTTTTTTATAAGCTCAAGGGCATGTACAAGGTCAACACAACCTCACAAATTTTCGAACAGAGTTTTCTCACCGATATTAAAGTTTTTTTTTTAAAAGAAAAACGAAGCATCATCCTCTATAGAATTCGCTGACGCAGAGCTTGACGATTTTCTTTCGCCTTAAATATTATTCATCTCCGAGAAATGTGTGCTAAAAAATTTCAACTATCTCTCGCCCACTCATTTGTCACGTGGTACAGCGTCTATTTCGTCTTAAGGGGTCGAAACCTTTCGAAGTGGAATGACTCTCTTATGAAAAAAAATCCACAATTATTTCAGACCTTGATTAATCGCGAAATAAAAGATTAAAAAAAAAAATTTGGTAATCTTGATTCTATAAAAATAATAATAATTTCGTAAATTGAGGCTTTAGTTTTTCATCAACGTTGGCATAATTCTGAAACAATTTATATCTACAATCTTTAAATTTTACCCTCTTTCTCCTGCTCACCCCCTTCTCTATCATTCTCACTCTTCCACTCCACCCCCCGCCCTCCTTTCGCATTGGCCACTCGACAGCCCTATTTATATCCACGGTTTAGATGTATTTGGCGAACATGCACCAGTAAGTGACGTTGAGCACGGTGAAGAGGAACGGAAAGAAAACCCGCGAGAATCGGTCGATGTTGAGGGCTCGCATTCTCTGACGTTGCGCCAGCGTTGGTCCCGGGGGTGGTCCGGTTGTCGATTTCTGCGATCGGCCAGACAACAGCATTGCGTTCTCCTGCGTGAAAACAATCACAACTTGAACGCCCTCGTGCATCGGGACTTCTGTGCCTCCGGGAAATGCGTTCGGGCTATCGTTATCCTTGCTCATTGTCGAGACGTGAGAATCGTCGGTCTCGTCGTCGGCATCATCGACCTCCGCAAAATCGCGCATTGAAACCCAAATTAAAAAAATCGCAATGCAAGCATGGGTGCGATGATTTTTTTCTCTGAGCCAATGCGAAAGATCTGTTACCGGTTTTTAATTTTTGTTTTTTTTTTTATGGACTAGAACCTAAAGCTCAATTTAGCTCCTCGGTGATTCCAAGGAGATTACAAAAATTAAGGATTTATTAGGCGTATCCAAAAGTTCGATTCGATCAGACTTTCGGTACTTTTTGGCGGAAAAAAAAATACAAATTTTTAGAAACATTGATTTCTATTAACAACAATGCCACAAAGTGATTAAGAAATATGGTTCAAACAAATGATCGCTCGAGACACAATCAGCATACATTTTTTTTTCTCTTCGTTAAATTAAATAGTTAATTTTTCTAAATAATTGTAAAATTTTTCAGATTATTTTTTTGTTTTTTTTTTTTCGGAATTGTTTAGCGATCATTTATAAAACCGTTGGTTCCGTTAAAGTTTTCTAGAAATGACGCGGAACTTTTCTGCCAACATACATAAAAAATTGCGACTGTTGGTCCATATTACAAAATTCTCAAACAAATGAATCTTGAGCGAGAAAATTCTGAAAAAAAATCATAAGAATGTAGAATAATTTTTGCAGTCATTCCATTTGCCGAAACATTTGATTGCTGATTATTCATAAAACAATTATTCCTGCAAACTATATGTTAATAACTTTTCGGCATTATTATTATTCGAAGTCAATATTTATATCAAATGCAATACGGCCGACTGTTTTTTTTAGATTTTTGAACGGCAAAGTACGAAAATTCTTATTGAATCAAGGAAGTCACGTGTGATACTTAATGCTCCCGAATGCCTTCCATCATTCTGGATTCTAAACACGGAGATTCTTCGATTGTAAAACAAAATCCTTAATGATTGTTGTCTGAATTATTTTTTCGAATTTTTACTTTACCGACACAAAATTTTTGACCCGAAAGCGCAGGAAGCAAAAAGCTGGTAACGCGACAAAATTCTTTCGCATTGTCCCGCCGGAAACAGAAAAAAAAGAGCTATACGAGGAGCTCCGGGACCCGCGGAGGCACAGAAGCACGGTCTCCCATCATTAATATCTTCATTCCAGGCGTTACCTTTGTCGCTATGTCGAAGATCTTGTCGAGTTTCGTCGTTTCGTTGGGACCACCAGCGGATGCTGGAGGCGGAGGTGGCGGGGGTGGCTTGGCCGCGGGTGCATCGGAATCACCGAGAACAATGTTCACCAGGCAATATTCCATGAGTGCCATGAACACGAAGATCGTACAGATCGACATGAAAGCGTCAACGGCTTTGAGATACGAGACCGGTGGCAGGGAGGCTTGACTCTTCGCGTGTTGGGTCGAAAGCGTCAGCAGTGAAGTCACTCCCAGTGTCACACGAGCCGGAGCAGCTTCCGGTTTTATCCAGAAGGATACCCACTGAAACACGTATCTCGTAAAAAAAAATCTACGATTCTTCATCATTGAGTCAAATTTGACCGGATTTTTTTTTTTTGCAAGCTCTGGCACTTCTTTTCCGAGTACTCACGGACATGATGACGATCAAACAGGTCGGTACGTATGTGTGGAAGAGATAATAGCCTAGACGTCGCTTCAAAATGAATATGACTTCTAGACAGGTGAAGTTACCTGGCGAAAAAAAAAGATTCGTCATTAATTTTCGGTATCCGGAAGATTGTACGATGCTCTGTAAGAGGGGGCATTATAAAATGAACATTTTGGTATGTCATTCTCATCGATTTTAATTCCGAGGCAAAATAATCGAGATCAATTGTATGAGCCGAGTCAGGAGCAAATTCATTTAATTACTAGTCAATTATTAGCTCGGGGAAATCCAATTTAGAGCCGGAAAAAAGTGAATTTCGATCATTTTTTATGGATACCCAGTTGATAGGATGAAAATTCCATTTAGTGGTCTTTATTCTACATATCTTCAAGTATCTTTACGATTTTTTTCACAAGATTTTATAACAAAATAGAGCCATTGGAGGTGGATGAAGCGAGTCATCTTTGGGTGATAGTATCCTGCGGCGGGCAATATTACACAGCTAATTCTTCACCGATTGACTTGGGATTTTTTTGGAACCTCATAGCAACATTATACGTAGATATACGTAGGGGATTTTTTTATATGTTGGAAAGTATTTCCGAAAAAAAATTATATCCGGCGATTTTTATTTGCAAAAGAGTACCGTTTTACGAAAAATCAATATTCTCCGATTTCTCTATGTACTACGAAGGCAAAACTTATTTAGAATTTGAATTATTTTAAATTTTCGTTCCAGGTAAAAAATTGAAGGAGAACCTTTGCCAGCCGCAGAAAACTATCAGACAAAGGTGACTCCCTTCATCCAGCATCAGCGCCCATCATTTTGTTAGAAAATTTTGTGAAAAAAATTGTAAATATACTTAAAGGTATGTACAATAAATGCCATTAAACGGAATTTCCATTGTGTCAACTGGGTATCCATATAAAATTATCGAAATTCACGTTTTTTTTTTGGACCCTGGTAGTCATCCTTTGGTCCCTGAATCGATTTTTCTAACGGCAAGCGCTAGATCAATGGCTTGGTCTCATCCGAAACGGTAGATTGGTCCCATTTCATCAAAATCCTCAGGCCTTTTTGCGGTGAACATTTTCAACAATTATCCGCTCAACAATCCACGTTAGAATAAGATGACAGACCCTTCAGGGACGAATAGATCTCAAACTATACCCACGGCATTTCAATTACCACAGATTACTGTTCATACGAATGATAAAGTGGTTGAACGAATATTCAAATGCCCATTTATATCAGAATGGGTCGGAAGAATCGTCCAAATTTCTCGAATTTGGACTATTTGGACAATAGAGGATCGTTCCTCAGTAGGATAGGGAGGAGCATGTTGAGCAAGTTTTGAATTATCGTCCTGTAATCGCTCGACAGTCTGCCATATAAAAATGAAACCTACTTTGGTCAATAGGAAATTTATCTGTGAGAAAAAAAGTCTGTAGACGAAATTACTGTGATCCTTATTGTTTCACAGATAATCGTTCTCAAATGACTAAGGCCGCATTTGCTCAAACTGCCCCGATAGTGGAGTGAGTTGAGCATGGTGTATGAGGTAAGTTGAGCAAAATAAGAACTGCATAAACCAACAGTTGCTTGGTGATTAGTGAGATTTTGAAACATTAACATTAATTGCAATGAACTTTGAAATATTCTTTCTCATACAATGGTAGAAGAAGATCTTTCAATCACGTTTTTTTTTTACTTTTGGGTTGCAAAAATCGGGAAACGTCCCTTTTTCCGTCTCGTGCGCCGCATGGCAACGGGCGATGGCGTGATGTGTTCCCCTCCCCCATACCTCTCTTTACGCTATTTGATGCACCCGCGTGCGGTGCTTAGTTTTCCAGATATTTCGATTGTCCAACTTACCGGACTGCTCAACATGCCCCTTCCTATCCAACCTCCGGTACCGTATAACAAAAAAACTCGGCAGAGTGCACGTAATGAGCTTTTGTTCGCTCGCAACTGTGTAATCAAAGGGAGTCGACAAAACCAGCGACATAATGCGTTAGGTAGTTATTACCTGTGGAATAAACCTGCGTGCAGTCAGCCGTGTAATTCTTGATGAGTTGCAACTGGGGCAGCTCGATGTTCTCGTCGACGACGAGGGGCACGTCAGGATCCCACTGGAAGATCATTTCATCCGTCGTGTGGGACACTGTTGACGGATTTTCTCTTTTGTTCTGTTTCTTTTTCGTTTCTCTATCTCGTTCTTATCGAAATTGTAAAAGATTTACAATGGGACGATTCGTTGTGACTTCGTGTGTGAATGCAATTGCGAATGGCGCATTTTTTTTTGTACGTGTGGGTGGCATAGTGACAGGAGCTACGTTGAACTCTTTAGATTGGATGACGAACCGTCAGTTTTCTCGCGCGCCACTGCATCATTCTCCTCGTTTTCGTCGTCGAATAATAAGAACGAGCGTGTTGGCGCGCACAAGATGATGATGCAGCCGCTCGCAAGACCCTCATCTTTCATTCGAGGCTTATCGACTTTCACTCGAGTCGAAAACTACCCCCGTCGCGCTTTCTCTCTCTCTCTCTCTCTCTCTCTCTCTCTCTCACACACACACACACACACACACTCGTGCGCCCTTGCACTCTACTCTTTTTTCTTGCCCACGTTATCAAGCCCTCGAACTCGAGGCCCGCTCTACGATAAAATATCGTCGAGTTATCCCGACCACGACGACAAAAACAAAATTAAACCAGGTCCCTTGTATATTTTTAGCTCACGAGTTTCTAGCGCGTTTGCATTGACGGATTAATGAGCGATTCTTAATGAACAAGTTATCAGCTTATAATTGTGAAGTTGGAGTATTTATTAGCCTTTCGCTTTATTAGAAAATGGATTTCAGGCTCGATTGTAACGAAATGACTAATTGTTCATTTGTACCTCGGCCGTTTTATTAATTGGCCAGGTTGATGATTGATTCCTTAAATCAAGCGATTATTCCTTGAATTATTAATTTTGTTCTCGAAGCTTAAGGATATCAATGGTAAACTCCACTTTGGATTATGAACTGTCTAATGTGGTTTGATCGCGAATGAATGATTGATTGATGATTAATCGATTGATTGTTAAGGAACACGTATATGGATTGTCGATTAAAAATGTCCTCGAGTTAATTGTACAATTATTTAATCGATTCGTCATTAACAAGTTGTTCGATCGATTGAAAATCAATTGATATTTACGACAGTAAAGATATCGCTTTTACTCACAGCTCTCCATTTGTAACTTGCACTCCTGCGTGTCGTGAGGATAAATGAGGAAGTTCATGGCACACGAGAGCTTCAGAGTGAGTCTGAAATTGGAACTCAATTAGGAGTGGTCGCAGAATTTTGCTGCTGACAAGTGATCATTGATCCTATCAATCTCAGTATCGAAGAAAAAGAAACAGGACATCAACATACTTCACCATGTAAAGTATGGTCTTGTCTTTGTAAAGCCACAAATAATGATTGGGTATCGTCATAGTTTGAAAAGTCACCGATTTAGCGTTCTTGAAAAACGAATCTGGTCGCCACATGTTCTTCAACCAATCAACCTCCAATAACCTTAAACATACCATTACCACGTTACATTCCAAAGTACCTTAAGCAATCGGTGATAGAGACATTTATTTCTAAGCTCTATCGATCGCGTACCTGTATTCTGACGTCATATTCTCCGGAAGTCTCAATCTATTGTCCTTCCAGGTTTGAGCGAAAAATATGTCAGCCGCGTAAGTCTGAAAGGACGACACAAGGCAATTTTTCGTGTTTTGAGAACGTTAAAAACGCATCGAAATTGCAATGATAACGGGAGCGAACGAGAACACAGCGAAGAATCGTACCATCGAAGTTTCATCGATGGAATCGAGACCCATTACCGTGACGTGAAAATACACAACCGTCGCTTGGCCATCTTTCTTGGGCGGTCTCATTTTGTCGTAGAGCTTGTGATCTTCGGGCAGTAGATCGAAAAATTCCAAACTTCGCCTGCAATGTTCGTCGAATCCTGAGAAATATTTTCTGCACTTCTCGATACAACCCTAATGGAACCTCTAGATCAATATACTAATGACTAATCTCTCCGACCGATTTACTTTGGAATTATCATTTTTCCATCTCTTACCTTCGATTGAGAAAGTATCGAATTATTTTCATTAGTATCTAAGTATCCTACAGTTATAATCGAACTATCGTAGCGGCAAAGCGATTTGATGCACTAAAAATTAAAATGCTCGTTATGCGTAGCTTTCAAACTACGGTTTTCATTGCAAAAAAAAAATTGTACTCATCAATGAAGTTAAAAATATACCACGAAAGAAGCACTTTTTATCAAGTTGGGGGCGAACTATTCTGACTTTCTCATTTCTTTATTCTTTCGTTCTTTACAAACTTGGTTTGGACGCGAGTGCGAGTTAGATCTCGACAAGTCCGTTTTCCAATAGTCGGTGGAGAAATCTACAACGATAAGCTTACTGGGCGTACGCGTCGTCGGGGAGATGAAGGATGAGCAGAAGAAGAAGAAGCAAACGAAGAACCGGAGTTCGGCCGTAGGAGGGTGAATTGTAACGATCGTGCGACGAGTCGAAAAGATCGCCACGATTTTCTCGCGACTCCGCCATCCCGCGCGATTTCCTTCCCATCCCTCACAGCATTTTTATATCGATACTGAAATTCAAATCCCTTCGTCAATGCCTCGAAGAAAATCGTCGTTTCGTTCACGATATCCAACTTATCGAAACGAGCACAAACGAAAAATTAAAAAAAAAAAAAAACCCCCTCGGGAATAAAAAAATCTGATCGTCGATGATTTCGAGCTCAGGCTCTTGTCGCGCTTGGAAAACGCCGTTGTACGTTTTGCTTTCCACAAATGAAAGATTATCGTCAATCGAATGACGAGGAGAGCCAAAAAAAAAAAAAAACTTTTTCGTCTATGACAATAATGAGCGAAGATGAGGAGACCGCGACGTGTACCGAACGACTGAACTTCTTGTCCCAGTGATTTTGCCAAAGTTGCAAAAACTCGCATGCCGCGGGCGGCCATGGATGAGAAGAAAGAAGAGGGGAACTCTGGAGGTGAGATCGAAGGGGAAGCTACAAAGAGGAGGACAACGCAGTGAGAAGGTGGTAGATGAGAGAAAAAAAGGTGGAGGTTTTGAAGGCTGGATACAGAGGAGTTGATAAGAAGGGGGGAGTTGACAAGTAGAAAGAGCGCAAGGGGATGGTGAGACGGAGATGGGAAGAGCGAGCCAAAGAGGGGGAAAGAGTGAGGAGAGGTTGAGAAAGTGCTAGTGGTAATACTGGTGCAAAACTGGGCTTTGCAGCCTCCGGTACGAATCCTACCACCACCGTGTCCTCTCGTCTTCACATTGCTGCACAACTCCACCCCTCTGGTAGCACAGCCTCATTTGGTACCGGAGGCCTACCTCCTACTGTCTATGACGCAGAAATCTTTCGTTATATTTGGCTACCTTTATCGTCATTGTCAATCATTAATCTTCAATCGATCATCAATACTTACCAATTATCTTACGTTTTATCCACTTTTTATACTTTTATTTCTTCTTAACAACCTCTAACTTTAAAAGTTCTCAAGACTTAATTGCCCATCACTCAATCACTTTCTTTGAGTGGTAGATTGATTACTATCATCAGGCATCCTCGAAGCACATCACTTTTTATTTCGTTTGAATATTAATCGTGATACAGAACCTTCTGATTCAATTTGAGCGAGAAACGAGGTAAAAACGTATGCGTGGGTGTGTATCCAAATGATCATTTTCCCTCACCTCGATGTGAATACGATAAAAGAGTAGGCACAGTCGATAGTTGTGACGTGAGGAACATCGTCGTGCATGTGGCGCGAAAAAAAAAGAAGTGGCTGTAATCCCTGGTGCAATTCTCGTGCCTTGCGACCCTCGGCCTCTTCCCCATTCTCAATTTATACCTCAATGCGGCAATCTCTGCGTCGCTCTCCAAGACTCTCTCACTTTAATCCACATTTGTCCACAATTTTTGCAACCCCTCGAGTACGGACACCGAAAAAAAAAAGTAAAGTCAACCGAAACAAAAATTGTACGGAGTTTTATTCTCGTAACTAGCATTTTCAATTGCGCTCCTGACAAACTATCAATTAATTGGCTAAACAAGTACGAAAAGGTTAATGCTAAGGATAGGACATTTTTCAAATCGGCCTTTATTCGACACGAAAGTGTGTCCAAAAAATTCGATCAAGGGTATAAAGTGTGAGGACATTGTCGAAAATTTGAATAATTTCGAACTTCGCGTCGTAGCGTTTTATTTTTATTTAAATATTAATTGGTGACTATTGTTCTTGGAGCATGAAGAAGAGAATGGAAAATATGGTGAGATTATGAACCCAAACGAAGTTTGTTAGACCGGAAGCGTACCGAATGTGCCGAAAGTGGAGACCTCCCTCTGGTAGCTCCGGTAATCTCAATGCTCGGCTTGGGTACACCGTCGCTCCTCGAGGGTATATCGTATTCATATATATATATATATATACACATCTGCGCATATATACTCACTATGCGAATGCATGTGCACTGGCTCCCTACTATGCACGTATTTTCTAGCGCACAGGACATTTTTACGCTCATTTTTCCATTCCCTTCATTTTGTTCGGGTACACATCCTAAACTGCATATACTCGTTAATATAATTTACGAATTATATTAACAGCGGAGAAAAGCTTATCAAAAAGATCAATTCGCTTGAAATTCGATTCAAGAGGCGTAGACTGAAAATGAAAAAAATACAACTTTTTTCATTGCGTAGTTTTATAGGGTCAGGTTTTAACTTTAATTTGCAGAAAAGTTTTTGTAAAAATTCTGGCAATTGATCGAATTATGACGATTTTTGCGAAGGGTCGGATCGCCCACTGCGATTTACCTTTTTTTGCGTTTTTTTCGAAAGTATTTTTTATGAAATGCAGTAAGTATTTCCAAATTTATCCGCCCCGTTCACTGTAAATTCGGGCGGAGTGTAGCTAATAACATTTTCTATAATATGAACGAATGATTTTTTTTCAATTTTATCAATTTGTGAATATCAAATAATCAGAGTTGTTTTTTGTGTCGGAAATCAAACTTTTTCTTTCACGATTTGTCATTATTGTAATTTCCATAAATTCAAAAAAGCATCCGGTCATACGAGAGTATTATTATTTTACTAGAAGAACGATATTTTTCATTTTTCATTTCAGATTACCCTAGTTGCCAGAACCACCTACACCGCCATAGTGTTGCAGCAACGGCGATACTTTGTTTAAATAATAATAACTTCATTGCTTATCAATATTTTTCGATTAAAAAAACATTCAAACCTTGCAAGACTCTACGTATTAATTCTGTGTGAAATTCCGACCGTGTCATCCAAATAGTCTCATCAGAAAAGAATATTGAAAATCGTCTTTATTTAGGCCTCAAGCTTGTCCGTTCATTCCAAGATTTCCAACTATCAACAGCATGACAATTTCGAACGATTGATTTCTCGGTCTCCAGTCTTTGATTGGCGAGTATGAGTCAAAGAGAAACAGACGAAAAGTGGATTCGACCTTCCATTTTTGGCAATGAAAGAAGGCTTTTAATTAGTACGTTAAGGGTGGAGGGACGAGAGGGGGTCCGTCGTTCAGATGCGGACACCAGCCGCAACGAGAACAGAGGATGCTGTATGCGCTTGATACATCGATCCTCGAAATTGTGCCGCGAATTGTGCCGCGAATGGAAGCTCCGCGGTGAGGAAGGCGGAGGGAAAAACAGGGTGGTAGGGTGAATCGTCGAGTGGTCGTCCGCTCTCAAGGGAAAGGAGGCTCGAGCGACCAGGGCGACAACAATGTCGACGTCTTCGTCTTCGTCTTCGTCATCACCATGCGTTACGTACAGCCAAGCTAATGGTGATGCTCCTTCAAATATCCCTTCTACCCTAACGACCCTACGTACCTTATTGTTTTCACCCTTTCGCCCTTTGCAGCATTTCTCACTGAGTTTGGTGACAATGGAGAACAATGAAAAGTTTACATTTTGGATTCTTATAATTTTAGAAATTATTTTTAGAATTTTTGAGAATTTTTAAAAAGAATTTTCGATTTTTTTAGGATTTAAGGATTGTTTAGGATTTTAGGATTTTTTTAAATTTTAGGATTATTCAGGACTTCAGGATTTCAGGATTTTTTTATATAAATTTTTTTTTCTAAAGAACGAACCATTATTGATATAATTAAAATCAAACGTAATTTGTTTTTCAACGTACTTTTTCATCGAAGTACTTTTTGATCACGACGTAAAAAATTAAATGACATCTTTCTCATGCAGGGATTACATCGATGTGTCCGGGACGACAAATCTCAGGGTTACGACCCTGGCAGGTTTACCTTCAATTCGGGGGAAGCTTAGTCTCGTCGCCTATCCCTCTCTTTCTCTCTCTCTCTCTCTCTTTCGGTTCCTCATCCCTCTTCGTGTACTAATCTCTTTTCTGCAGCATGAAATTCCGATGGGTATCCAGTCACCGCGATGAGAAAAGCCGGTTTCCGATGACGTCAAGAGCACAATGCATCACTAATTGTTAAGTGTCCCGAAGGACGTAACAAGAGCCAGCAGAAAGGGGAGGGTAGAATAAAAAGCGTTTCTCGGTGAATTCGTAATTTTGCTATAGAGAATTTGAACTGGAACGAGGATTAACCCAAAATCCTCGAGGCTCAAAGTATTTTGATCGACATACACATCGTGATCATGAATCGATTGATATCGAGGATGAAATATCCTCGTATGGAAGATCAAACTTTTAATTTGCCTAAAAAAAAACGTGTATTGGGGGTTGTTTGAGGAAATCCTGATTTTACAACTGGGTCAATCACGAATTTCCCGTTGAAAAATGTCCGATCTTTTTTTTTGTTCTACGAGGGACTAGCTGAGAGGCCAAAGGTGAGAAGAGACACTTCTTTTTTTTTTGCAACGCTTATCTGTACTCCTCAAATCAGTTTCCCTATATATGTGTATAGAATTCTCACATTGAGAAACTGATATAGATAAAGATTGAGAGCGAGGGGGGAGGGGGAGGTCGAGAGAACGTTTACGTCAGTGTTATTTGGATCGATGACGTCAGCAGCCGAAGATGACTAACGTAAAATCAAAAGAAGTTTCTTTACAGTCGAAAGGAAAAGTTGGTAAAAAAAGACGCAGTAAATTAGAAAAATTCTTTATTATTTGTGTACACAAATGCACAAAAAGTTGATCGTCATCGACTATCGATGTGTAATCGTTCAGTAAATGATTACGATGATGTGTACTCGTTCAATAAATGATTACGATGATGTGTAATCGTTCGATAAATGATTTACTTGAAAAAAAACCTTTATTATTTTTTTTCACAAATGTACAAAAAGTTTATCGTCATCGATTATCGATGTCTAATCGTTCGATAAATGATTCCTGGCTCTTTTCGACGATTTCATTGTACACAATAATGCCGCCTCTTAAATTCTGTCGATTTCTTTGCCTCATTCGTCGAATCGACTGCCACAAGGAGCTTCAAGAACGAAACAATGAGTGGGAGAGACGAAGATAGCTGGAGAGAGAGCGAGGGAGAGAGAGCGAGGGAGAGAGAGAGAGAGAGAGAGAGAGAGAGAGAGAGAGAGAGAGGAAGTCTCGTCTGCAGCCCCAAATGCTCGTGCCGAGTTCGCAGTCTCATCCCCCTCACACGCCTCAAAGGGGATGCACCAACTTATTTCCAGCTATCCTCGAGTATTTCCAGTTACCACTCGACTATTCCCGTGACTACGGAGAGTGCAACCACTACTACGACAACCACCACCACCACCACCACCACCACCACTCTTTCCTACGAAAAGCCCATTTTCTTGTCATTGTGCTCGGGCGTTTCCAGGCCGAATGCGCACAGGTCGCCGAATCTGCTCTTTTTTCTCAATTGTTTGATAATCAGACAATTATTGAGAAAAAAAATTGAAATTCTAGCCGATACTCAAAATCAACTTAAAAAAAAAACAATCCCGTAGTTCATAAGTATGTCATGTTCTGCACGACATATTTATGATATTTAATTAATAGAAAATTGTTAATATATATATTTTTACATCCTAACCTTTATTTGAATTCACATTTAAATTTATATTATTCAATTAAAAAAAACATCATCCAGTTTTGAGCATAAATTTAAAGCACCTAGATCTAAAAGACTCTAAAATAGAAATTGTGCATCGAAATGTCGCACGAAGGGCGATTACCTCGAGGCTGTCGACTTGTTCTGAAACGCCTCATACTTATCCAAACCCTTCCAATCTCCTTGCTATGACGTCAGTCTTCTCGAGAGAAAAGAGAGTCGAGAATCCCCTATATGCGATTTTGCTTTTCTATATAGTTGGGGAATATATATATATTTATATATATATATATATATATATGTTAAAGGATACGTTTTGAGAAGAGAATCAAGCGTCTCATGAAATCAGGTGATTAAGCAGAGCACCTCTTAAGGCCTTTGATCACGTCTCATCTGTGCCTCACCGTCCTCCCCCTGCCGTTCACCCTTCATTCTTTCAGACTCGAAATCCCGGCCCTGTCCTCACTATCGCAAAATAATAACGGGATCTAATCATATTAATGTGAAATACACGGTGGATAAAATGATAACAAATTTATTTTCGCGCATTGGCATTTTTGTTTTCACGAAGAAAAAATACTTTTGTACATTTAAATTTAGAGTATTTAAAATGATTAAAATGTTCCATCATCTTTCGTCTCTCATTAATTTATATTCAATTTTTCAGCTTGTTATTTATATAATAATAATAGTAATTATTATGTAATACTAAATTTATAATGATAACATACATAATTTATATAAATTAATATAATTTTCTTTCATAATGAAAAAAATAGTATTAAGCGTCAGACCGACCGAGCGGTCATGAGTGCGAGAGAGATAGCTGATTTGCAGATTCCCAATGACTTCTGAAACGGTTGATTTTTGGGAAAAAAATAAAAGAAACACGTTCCGCTCTGTTGAACGACGAACAACGGCTTTCTCTTGTTTTGCCCGAAATATGATCCGTCTAGGAGAAAACTTGGCAGTAGGATTTTTACCGACTGGACGTGTGACACATTGGCTTGAGAATAACATTCGTAACCTAAATGGGCTGGTACCTGGAAGAGTGAGAAACATTATCATTGCAACCCGTGTCACTTTGACAGATGATCGAAAAAGATATTATGTGCCAATTAGTGCAATCCTTTGTTTTTTCGACAAAAAATTATTTATATACAGGGTGTCCCAGGACGGAATGTCATCCCTGAAATTGGGGTTGGGGGTGATATTCTGAGTCGATTGATACAAGCATGTATGTTTCCCAGATCAACCCCTGAATTATTATTAATTCTTAAAGACCGGCCAATCGGGCGCGCCCCATGAGCGGTGCTCCGCCAGGCACCACTACACGCGCGTATCGCTCACCGACGTAAGCCCGCTCATCGGGCGCGCCTGATTGGCCCGTCTTTAAAAATTAATAATAATTCAGGGGTTGATCTGGGAACCATACATCCTTATATCAATCGACTCAGAATTTCACTTCCAATCCCCCATTTCAGGGATGACATTCCGTCCTGGGACACCCTGTATATGCCACATACATGTATATTTTTTTACTGCGAGCATGCAATATTTTACCTCTTGAATACCACCTGAATATACGGGCATAGATTCATCTGACACATGAATAGCTTTCGGAGGACGATTGGTTTTTAATTCAGACTTTTTGAATTTCTGGTACACATGATGTGCATAAAGTACACGTGCGGAAAATTTATGTTATGCCACGCACTCAATTGTTTTAAATTTCTTCGTAAATTAAAAATTCGTGATCGAAAAATAAATTTAGTTAACTAGAAATTAGATAAACTAATTCTTAATAAAAATATTAAATTTATATTACATTACATTAAAATTCGAATTAATTTAATTTCAAATGAATACTTAATTGAAATTAAATTAAATATGAACGAATGTTTAATAAAAAATTTCTAATAAAATTATAGAAACAAATTTTTAATTCTTGAGTTTTTTCTTAAAATTTATGTTGCGCCGCCGTCGCCAATTTTTTTACGCTGTTCAACTGGACCGTAAATCTCAACAACCCGGAAAAATTGGTGGGTCGAACATTTGGTACAATCAAATCCGTCGATCTTGCGATACATGATTTTTTTGTCTCGTTTCATCGTACAGACACGTTCTATTCCCTAGACGCAAATTAGATTGCCGAAACTTGGCGTTATACGCGGACTAAGGGGCAAGAGGGGTCGTGAAGAGTTCTATTCGTATATGGCCCTCTCTAGAGGGCACATCGTCGTGCTTTTTTCGCGAACGTCAGCCGTTGTTGCAGCGTTCGGCAAATTCTCCGGGATCGACAGAAGGCTCGAGTAACTTGGACGACGACGACACTTCGTTACTGTGCACGGAGTGAGTACGAGACACATATACATAGACGGGGCGTTCCGTGTGACTTCAGTAACCGAAAAAAAAAATTCTTTTAATAATTAATGATTTAATGAAATTCATAATTAATATATTCGTAATTTAACCGAATTAATAATTAAATTGAAATAATTGAAGAAAAAAACAATTGTAGCGCTTGAGCCTGTAGAAAAAAATCATTGTTTTTTCTACAGGCTCTTTATCTTTACTGTTCGATAACGAAACGACGAGACAAAGCTTGGTCAATAATGGAAATCGAAGTAAAAATGTTCAACTACCCATCAACTATTTATTAATGCCCGAGTAATAAAATTCCCAATTAATTTATAAAATGATATAAAAATCGAAATAAAATTGAATGCATTCACGTCAGTCACCGGAAAAAGAAATTATTTCAATAATTTTATACGAGTGCAACACTTTTTTTTTACGCCAAGTTCTGAATCTTTTGTTCCAAACCAACGAAATATTGGGCTTTTCTGTGTAGCCTCTGAAAAAAAGGCTTCCAGTGTGTGCCCCCCAGAGCAATGAAGCTTGGCCAGGAATAGAAATAGACGTTCTACCGTATTTATTAATGCCCGAATAAAAAAAATCCCAATTTATTTGTAAGATGCTACAAAAAAAATATATCAAAATCTGAATAAAATTAAATGTATTATGCCACTAGGCCGGAATATTTTTTTTTTTAATTGACGTTTGGTCTCGTTCGACGGTTTCCGTATCCGCATGAAAAGTCCTGTGCATACAGGCTACGTCGAATCTACGAGGAGGTGGACACGTTTTTCTCTACGACATTGTTTCGACGCGCGGGTACGAGGGCTCGGTGGAAAAGGAAGAGAATATCGTGTGCCCGTGATGCATCGCCAAAGGTGCCCCTAGGAGATGAGGGTGTCGAGGTGATTCGAGACGATGCACGATAAGCACGCTTGTCCCCTCACTCTCTCACCTTCTACATAACTCTCGTCCTCTTCTTTGTCCTATATATATATATATATTGCTGCCCTGAAAGGAATCACCCTAATATATATATTAGGGTGATTCGTTTCAGGGCAACTTTTTTTTTACCCATCGTGCCCGAAAACCTTTAGTTGGTACCCAAAAACGAAGTTTCGTGAAAGGGGGGTGTTGTCAAAAAATATTTAGAGGTCGCGAATCAAAATTGAAGGTTTCCCATTTGATTAACATTGAAAAAAATGTTTTTCTCATTATTAGTGTTACCATTCCGCGAATTTTGATATCGCGATATTTTCCAAGTGGGTTCTCATAGGAAATATGATACTTTACAATAAAGTTCATTGAGCCATGTCCGTAAATTCAACCGTTTCAGCGGTATCATTATTTCAAGTGAATATTGTATGAAAATATCTATTCAAACGGCTGTAACGCCCAAGCTATTAGATATATCGAAAAAATTCAAATGAGAACTTTGTAGAGAAAGTAATTTGCTAAAAAAAAGTCTTATAAGCCGACCCCGTAAATTCAACTCTTTCTCAGCTATAGGTGGATGAAGTAAAATAAATAGATTTTTTTTGTTTTATTGATTTATTTGCATAGGGAATTCTTTGTGAGATTTGTTGAATGGTTTTTCTGATTTTTTACTAGCTGCAAAAGATATTGACGTTGTTCTTCATTTTCCGTCAAACAACCACTGTAAACCATTCTTTGTAAACGTTATATCGTCAGTCATATTATTTCTCACGCCCTTGTGCATCTCGTGCCAAATCTTGATCGTTACGTACAACCCTCGAGCGAGGAAGTGTCACTCGTCCTTGCAGTCTGAATCCTCGAACGATTGCCAATATTTTGCACGCGCGATTTGCGACGTAGTCCTCTTTTGTCCGTACGTGAATTGCTATTTATAAAAAAATCGCGGAAGCGGTGCCAAAGGATCGAGCCAAGGATTGCCACACGTTTGAGATATTGCATTCGAAAGCGAATACACATTTCGATGGGTCCATGAATTTTTCGTAAACGAAGAAACGAATCGATTTTCCAAATTTCATAATAATAATAATTTTAGTCACTTACCTCCTTGACTCCTTCGTTGATTTTTCTTACGGACGCTCGCTAAACGTGAGTGACTATAAATTTGAAAGAACAGACGAGCCGTTTGATTTTTTGATGTATCTTTTTCTTTTGTTTTCTTTTTTTTTTTTGGTAGGATAGATGACATTTATTTACTTTTTTTTTCTCATAGGTATTAAGTGTATTTTTTTTTTCATTACGCTAATGTTCGCTATACTCGTACAGGATACCTACAATTATGTCGTTATTAATTATGCGTGAATACGAAGAGCGAATGCGTAAGTTATTCGCGCACGATGGGGCAATCCTCTTTCTCACTCACTCACTCTCTCTCTCTCTCTCTCTCCAGCTTCTTTCTCCTCATTATCCTCTCGTGCATCCTCCTACAGCTGTTTCATTTTTGCGTTTGTTTTTTCTTGCCCCCCCCCCCCCCCTTCGTTACTTTCGAACGAGATAACTAGTATGTGGATTGATTGAGTCGCTTCGATCGTGTCTCTTCTTTTCCGCGTTTCGTCATTTTTGCTTTGTCTCGCACACGAGAGTAGAGAGAATTACGATCGCGCAACGATTAGGATCTCCAAATTGGGAGGTATGAATTATTGGTATTTGGATTTTTCTAGTCGATGAAGAGAAAAAAAAAGAACAAAAATACCGTATCTAACTGGCATTTCGAGCGAGTGATATTTTCTTTCTCCAGATCGATCGACTGACGATCTTTGGCCCCCTTATTAACGATACGTCGTAACGATTAACGAACGAGAAAAAAAAGGAAAAAAAAAGGTTAATTACCTCACGTTCTAAATTCTTTTGCGAATGCCCTGGAATAATTTACACGATTCTCGATCAGAATTAATAATAATAATATTAATAATAATAATAATAGCGACGAGTCTCACGACGTTTGTTTTCACACGCGAATGATTCTTTTATCGCAACAATGACAATAATAATCATAATTATAATAATGATAATAATAATAATTCGTGATCGACGAAAGATCGAGAGGCAACAGTTCCCTCGTATCGCACTCGCAATATTTCCTCGCTACTCGCGAGTGGGCTTTTCACCCGAGAAAAAAAAAAATGTCCAGCCCTCGCACTCGCCGGCACGTTTCTCCGGAGTCGCAAGAAACGACAAATTCTCGCAACGAGAAAATCCCACGACTCGAGAGAACCGTTATTACGTTTTTTTTTCTTCTTCTTGGTAAGTGAATTTTTATCGAAACGATATCACGAGGGTATTTAATGTTCGTGGATGATGAAGGATCGAGAGACCGCTCCGTCTTTACGCGCTAACGAACGTTTCCGGGTGTTTTGTACAATCGCAAAGATGTCGACCTCCGCGGGTATACTGTCTTTCTCTCTGTCTCTCCCCCCTTTTTTCGTGACTTCTCCGCTATCCAACGCCCCTTCGGAACACTGGCAATTTGTTACGCGTATCTCAAAGCTGAGAGAAAGAGACGAAGGGAGCGAAAGAGAGGAAGAGAAAATTTCGCTCTTGTCAAGGATTCGAACGCTCGATTCTTGGCACGAAAAATAGCTCCGACTCGAATGTTCGACCTCCGGAACTCCCTTTCCCAAGGGTCATTCAAGAAAAAAAAGGCCAATCACCGCTTCGGGCGCAGCGAAACGTGTGGAATTCGGGCTCTTTTCGCATTTCCGTTTCCTTCTTTCTCTCTCGCTCTCTATTTCGGATTTGCTTCCGTCGACAATGTTCCTTTACGTCTGATTAACAATGTCCTGGGGCGCAATGGAAGGAAAAAAGTGCACAATTGGGAAAAGGAGCATCGGCTATTCGGAATATATCCGTGCGCGATATTATTCCCGTGATCGATGTAACGAAATCCATCGTTTGTAATAAAATAAGATGGCCATGTGTTTTTTAGGGCCCTGGGCGGAGGTTTTGTGACTGAGAAAGATATGTTTTTTAATGGTTCTTCAAGTCATCTTTGAAAAAAAAAATATAGCGTATTCTTGTGATGAATAGTAACTGCCAGAAAAAAATCGAAATTCCATTTTGAGTTCAGCAGAATGAAGATAATTAAATTCCGAATACGAAATACTCCTAAAAAACTTGTTTTGCGCATCACGTGATCGAGAAAAAAAAATTATCATAAATGCATTTCAAAAGAAATTAAAGGAATTTGTTTTCAAAAAAACTTTTGTCAGCAGTGTTTCGTATTCGGAATTTAATAATCTTCATTCTGTTGAATTCAAAATACAATTTTTATTTTGTTTTCAAAATGCGCTCAATTTTTCATTTGCCAGAAAAAAATTTGTATTGCCATTAGAATTTGTCAGAAAAAAATGGAGCATTCTGAAAACAAAGTCGGTATTCCATTTTGAGTTAAGCAGAATGAATATATTTCAATTCCAAATAGAAAACACTCCGGACAAACTTTTTTTTAAATAGAATTAAATTGCCTTCATCCACTTTGATAATTTTTTCCCTGTGATGGGATTCACAAAAACAGTTTTTCTGGAGTGTTTCGTATTTAAAATTTAATTATCTTCATTCTGCTGTACGCAAATGGAATTTTGATTTTTTTCTTGCAAATACTACTCGCCATAAAAATACGCTGTACTTTTTTCCGTAGAGGACTTGAAAAAGGAATAAAAAGCATATTTTTTTCAGTCGTAAAATCTCCACGCAAGACCCTCGAAACACACAGGCTACCTTCTAATTGTCACCCTGTATATATATATATATATATAAAGTTTATATAAACCGAGCGAGTCACTAGACGTTAGACGTTCGAAAATGTCACAAATATTGATTTTCGACCAACAGAACACAGATAAAATTTGAAGAGTTTGTCAAGATCTATATTTTGGTCGTCTCACTTTCTTTTTCAAGCAGAATCATCAACCTGATTCCAAGGTGAACTCTACTACTTCATATGAGAAAGTCGAGTGCCCTATTTTGTAATGACTCGCTCGATGAATATAAAAAATATATATATATATGCACGCACAACCCAGGGTGAGCGTTCCACATCGCCGCCACGAAATCGTATCAAAATTTAATCGAACACTCATTATCCAAATGACTCGTGAAAAAACATTGTCGCGCAAATAATATCGTTCGGTACAGATTCGTGAAGTTCACCACGTCGTTCGCAAACTCGTTTTTCTGTTCTTCACACGTTTTTTTTCCCTCTTAGTTTATTACTTTCTCAATCTTGTCGTCGACATATTCGATTTTGTCAAAATTATTTGAGAATTGGCGTGTTCTCGACCTGCGGTATAACTTCGCGTTTCCGTAGTAGCCCACCACTTCCGGTTACAAGTTTGTCGAACTCATCGTCGCTTGTTTTCTTTCCTTCGTGTTATCGCTTTTTTTCCTACAATTTTCGTTCCGTCTGACTTGCGCAACGCGTTCGATCGAGAGAACTTTGCTCCGCCCGGACGATCTGTAGGAATTTCGTTAACGCGCGTAATTTACAATATATTTGCCTGACGATCGTTCCCTTGGAGAGCTGGGTTTGTTTGGCCACGTTTACCCGCGCCAACCCCGATTATTGCGGCAAACTCTGCCGAGGCTGCACATCGTCAGTCTCGCCGCCGCACCAGTCGACCCGTTCCGACGATGACGACCCCTTGAAGTAATCGGGATTCTCGTGTGCATACATATACATAGAGACACGCACGCACTCAAACACAGACACATACGTATACGACGACGAGGGAGATCGATCGCGATACAGGAAGAAGTGCGAGCGCGATCGTGGAAAATTTCGCGAAACCGTGTACAATATTCTCTTTCTCGCTCTCGTTCCCAGCTCGGTATTTTTCTTTCCTTTTCTTTTCAATTACATAGCGCTAGCTACGTATACTTTCGGGTTTTACCTCGCCCTCTGCCCCCTATACCCCCTCCCCCTTTCGGTCACTCTCATTACTCCATTCTCCTTGTGTTCGTTTTGTACGCGTATGTTTTCCATTTTTATTATATATCTTCTCGTTCTTTTTTTGGTCACAAATCCGCGTAAGCTTTGTTCGCGGGTGTCGCAAGGTCCAACGACACGGGGACGAGTTATTGCATGAAATAATCTGGATGATCTGAATCCTTCTCAAACCTCTTGGCTTCCTCTTGCATGCTCTCCTTGATCTTGAGAATGGCCGCCGACTCGTTCTGATCCTGCGAACCAACCAACAACCCAGGGCCGGTTACACGTTACAAGGTTATTCAGGAAAGCATAGCGGGAATGGGTACTCAATGGGATGGGACTTTGGAAGGCAGCTTGAATGATCGCTTGACAATGAAGATCAAACGATCATCGCAGAAACGCGAAGAGAAATCAAACGGTAAAAACTGAAAGTGGTGACACTCTCATTTGCCTTCCGTTTGATTTACTCGACATGTTGAAATGGAGTCAGTGTGGGTGTGTGTATAACTTTATGGGATTTTCGTTTGAACGGTGCTCCCGAAGGATTGACAGACAGCAGGATCGTCCGTCAAGACTCTCGATTGTAGAATTTTAATTTTCTCAATTTTCAAATAGACGAAATGATTAAAATCATTTCGTACTTATTTACAATCATTTCGTATTCGAATATGATTTATCAATTATTCTTAATAATTTCGTATTCAAATATTTACCGAAGCGGAAAGATTAATAAAGTTTTTTGTCGCAGTAATTATATTACGAAAATTAAAATTATATTATTTTTATTTGAGTTAATAAATTGCTGATTGACATAAAAAATGAACTTGCAAAACTTAAAGAAAAAAAGAAATAATTAAAATAGACATTTCGCAGAAGACTTTTTTATTCACAGATTTTTGTGTCTATGTATGAATATATAGTCTCTTTTTATTGGGAAAGCACATTGAAGTTTCGAGGATCTTGGCGGAGATCGCTGGAACGTCGATAATCACGTTTATTGGAAAAACATATTTGCCACTCGGAAAAGACTAGATTCACCATGTTTGGTTACTTTTGTTCTTCAGGGTAGTAATTTCAGTGAAAAAAAAAAAACGAAAACCAGAAGTTTTGGAAATATTCAGTGAGAGAGATTGCTCGTCTGTCATCGGGGCATTTCGAGACGCGTGAGAAATGAAAGAACCCAAAAACTATTCCAAAAGCTCGAAGCTCCAAATTTTCTCGAATTCATGCGAGAAATTCTGAAATATTGCTGACGAAAATGCAGCGAAACTCAAAATGACGATGAAAATAACAGGATTGAATAATGACAATGTGAATTACAAATGTTGAAATATGGATCAATACATTGGAAATTTCTGCAGTTAATTTCTCGCATCACATTTACTATTTATTTGCTTGATTGAAATGAACAACAGCCATCTGAAGGTGTATCGAGCAAAATAGTTTATGCATCGATTAGCGCTATCGTTACCACTTTTCGAAATCTTAGGGCCTTTGGTCCTTTGAAATACCTGGAGATTGAACATTTTACATCGCAGTTGAGTTTTGATTCGAGGCGTCGCGACGACCGACCGAGGGAAGGCACGATCGATATGTTTGTCCAACAAGCGTGTAAAGCAACAATTGGGACATAGTTATATACATACGCAGTGGGTGGTGTGGTGGTGCATCGGTAGGGGGGGCCAGGCTCGGTCAAAGAAATCCACGTTCGGTCGTTCGATTGAATCCGGGATATAGATACTATTTTTTTTTTCTTTTCTTTCTTTTCCGTACGATCAAAGACGAGTTTCATTCTCGTTGCGAAACAATTGGATCGTTTCCTCGTCTTTCTTTCTTTTTTTTCTTTTGTCAATTATTCATTAAAAATCTTTATCTCATTGTCTCGTCATTATCGTTATTAGTAATAAAATTACTCAGGGTGCTCTGACCCACAACACATGGACGTTAAGAGGATCAAGCAAATTAAACGACTGGAACGATCGACGATTTTCCTTTTTTTGTTTCATTTCAATTTCAAATCGTCATCGTTGTAAGTTTCTTTTTTTTTTTTTTTATATTGAAACAAAGCCACGAGATTTTACGAACGATAAAATCACGATTTCGCCTATTATTCCCCAACCCCCGACACGCACCCACACCTCACTGATTTCATTCTTTTCTCTATTACTTTTTTTTCCACAAATAACGCGAGGAGAGAACGCAACCATCGAATCGTTGCTTCTCTCTCTCTCTCTGCGTTCTTTTTTATTTTATTTTATTTTTTTGTTAAATCTCGTTTTATCATATTTACTTTCGGGTTCGTTTCTCTACTTGTTTTGCTCGTAATTTTTTGCATGTATCTCTTTTTTGTTCAATTTTTTTCTTTTTTTTCGTCAATCTGCAAAGTTACAACGCTAATTCGCAATCCACAATCGCAATCCGGCTCACGCATCCATGTGCTACAGGTCAGTAACAGCCTATACTAAGTACTAGGAGTAAATCTATTGAAAACTATACAAGTATTATAAATCTATTTGTATAATGTGTTAATTATCGCATACGAGGCATTTCGTTTCGAATCCGACACTTTTTTTATATCATGTCCAAACTTCTCGTACATTTATTATTGGCCAGCTTGTTGTTTGAGAGTACCCCCCACCCCCTCCCTCCCTATTCAACAATTGCAATTTTGGACGTTTTAAGGTCCCATAAAAAAAACACGTTCACCATTATTTTCTCTCTCGTCAAACGCTAAGAAAAACACGTATCATTAAATTTCATCGAGAAGGAAAAAAATGAAACAAACCCAAACAAAAAATGGCCAAGATTTTTCCCTCTATTGGCACTCACAAGCTGTCTAGCAATGATTGGAAAAAAAACTGTCAGATTCTCGTAGCGATGAGGGAAAAAAGCGTGTCGGACTCGAGAACGAGCGCCTCGATATTCGATTTTCAAATAATCGTTGAGATCCTTCGAGAATCCGAACGCGTGTTTCACTTGTTCGCGCACCGACGCGACGTCCCTTCCGCAGCATAAAAAAAATGAATATATCCACCAAACGTAAAAATCGACACGTCCGGAAGAAAAAAAATGTAATACAGAGCGGGCAAAACGGGCCACGTAGAATCGTCGCGCGGCCATGAAACACGTGTACACATTCTGCGAAATGACAAAAAAAAACAAAACAAAAAAAAAACACGTGTCACAAAGAAAAATCCGTAAAAATATGAACGATAACGCGATAACGACGAAACAGACAGAGACTGATAATTATAGTAAAAAAAGAAATGTACGTATATATCGTAAACTCCGTTTATCCAGCACCTTGCGGGTTTTCCATTACAAATAAAAAGAAAAAACTCAGTATTCTCAGTGTAACAGAATTACGTTTATTGTCTCGATCCTCCCTTGTTTCTTTTTTTTTTATTCTGCTCTTTTCCTTTTTTCCTTCTCTTGCGTAGGCATATATTATTCTTAATTTCTCATCGTTCGGTCGTTAATGCAGCTTACAACGTTGGTTAGAATTTGTTTTTTCTTTCTTCTTCGTTCGTTTGTGTATATATATATATGTATATGTATATATATATATATATATATATATATATATATATATATATATTGATGTATATACCAAGGAGCGTTTACACTGTTAAGATTCAGAGACATCTCATTTTTCATTTTTCTTCAATTTATTTTGTTCATTTTTTTTTTCGTTGGCTTTCTCTCGCTCTCGCGCGGTTTCGTACACACGCTCTCACTCTCGCCGCTAATTATCCCCCCCGTTAATCAATATATCATATTCGTTCGTTAAATTAATTGTTCTCTCGACTGGTCCTCGTCGGACGTTCCTCGTTATTTCGCGACGAAGATGATCGGAAGAAAACAAAAAGAAGAAGAAGTAGAAGAAGCCGAGGAGCCGAAGAAATTTAACGCGATTCGGATAGCTCGTGTTGACCGATAATAAAACGGCAATCGAGAAAGAAACGAAAAGAGATATCTTCTTTCTCTTGATTTCTCTGTTTTGTTTTTCTTCTCGCATCTTCGCGATGTTCGCATTCGAAGTTGCTCTCGCGCATCGTCTTCGTCCGCGATCTCATATTTAGTCGTTTCTTTTTCTTCTTCTCAGCTCATCGATGTATATATATATTTATATGTATATATATATATATATATATATATATATATATATATATATATATATATACACACACGTCTGAATATAAGTTGTAGAGTTTTCGATTATCAGAGAGTCTCTACATCGTATCTTTTTTGCTCCAGAATAACAAAACGAATTTCGAGCGTCGAACAGAAGAAAAAAAAATCATAAGATACCGTAAGCTACACGCTGTTTTTCTCTCTACCACACACGTCGAATGGATATTTCTATCGATAAAGAAAAAAAAAGGGACAAATCGATCGCTCTCATTCTTCATAATCTCCATTCATATTGTTCTTCTCGACTTTCGCGTTACATCGAATCGTTTTTAATGGCGCATACTTTATACTTGTTTTCTCTTTTCTTTCTTTCTTCCAAAACGTGTTTTTAATGTTAAGAGTAACTAAATAGCAGCACAGCATAGTCTGGTACTGACCTATAACCACCTGCGGACGGATGGATTCCATATACATATACATATACACACACACATATATATATATATATATATATATATATATATATTTACTGAATCCTTAAATTTTCTCTTCGTTTTTTTTCTTCTCTGTATTCTTCTCGTCTTTTATCTTTGAAAACCCAAAAAAAAAGAGATCGCCTTCTCTCAAAATACTCAAGCCCACGTCGCGGTCAGTCACCCCAGGCTCAGTACACGTACCGCCCCTATACGTATTCCTTATATCCATACAAAAATAGTAACCTTTTTCTGTGTCTTTCTGTTTTTTTCGTGTTTTTTCCTTCCTCTTTTTTGCCGTTTTCTTTTTTTTTTCGTTTAAGCTTTAAATATAACATTCGTTCACTCCGGTCGCTTCGTTGAGTGTCTCAGGTATGATCGGTACAGTTTGCCTCACAATTGCCCGGGTATGGGCATCTACTGTGTGTTCGTATTCGAGAGGAGAAACGCTTTTCAACGCGCCACCACGGAACACATTAAAAAAAGTAGCGGATGGCGTCACGTTGAAAAAAATAATGATAATAATATTAATAATAATAATAATAATAATAAACGCTACAAGAAACAATGAGTAAAAATGAAAAGGCGAGTAGACGGGCAAACTAGCATCGTTCGTGGACCGGACGCCAGTGTGAATTCGTTATTATCAATTTATATAATAATAATAATAATAATAATAATACCACTACTACTACTAATAATAATAATAATATATTTACACATGATTATGCATTTGTATATCTCTCACAGGGCCTATCGTCAAAGATCGACTGATCGCGTCGTAAGAGTATTCATTACCCAAAGCCTTGATTATTCCATTAAGCAAGCCAGGCAACATGCGTCAAGGGAGGAAGAGAAAGAAAAAGAGAGAGAGAGAGAGAGAGAGAGAGAGAGAGAGAGAGAGAGAGAGAGAGAGAGAGAGAGAAAGCGTAATAAAAAAAATAATAATAGTTTTAACAGAAAACGAGAGAAAAGAGAGGAATAAAATTATTTACAACTCGTAGAAAAGTGCCTAGTCGCGATTATTTTAAATTCGCGTGACGTTAAAGAGTATTGTATATCCTTAAATGCTACGTCGAAGAAAATCGGCAAAGTCATCGCACCATTTATTTAGTTCGTGTAAAAGTACGTGGTATAAAATGAAAAATATATTTAAAAAAAAACAAAATCGAGGACCTAAGCGCGAGGTGTGGAACAGCATAAAACAATAAAGGAATCGTCCTCGTCAAATGAAACTTTTCGTCCTCGCGCGAATCCCCGACGATCGTCTCGACGTTCTTCACCCCCCGGGGGGCTTCAGAGGCAAAACTCGCTGTTTCCCGAATTTATATTTACAAAATGAAGAACGGAAGGGGGTTAAAAAAAATGTATATTCGACATCAAGTTCGATTGAGCAATTGTGTTTGAAGCGTCTAGTTAACAAGCCGGTGAGAAAAAAATTCGCTTAAGTCGCGAGATTGATCACCGTTCGAGCCTTTATCGCAGCCGCTTGTTCGTGTCTCTGTGCGTGTGTGTGTGTTTCGTAGAGTGAGCAATAAGTAGTTCGACAATGTCTTCTCTGCTCGTCGCAACGCCGACTGTACTTGTCCACCCATGGCGGAGACTGCGAAAAGCACAAGTGGTTTTTGTTTTCCAAAAAAAAGAAAGAAATAATGTGGTGAAAAACGAAGGTTGGGGAAGGGAGGAGGGGGAGGAGGAACGAAAAGGAGGAAAAATTGTGTTTCCACTGTCCGAGATGGGAGCAACAAGGCAGATGGTGCTTGCGAGGAGCACGGACATGCACGAGGCAAGAGAGAGAGGAAAACAGAGAGAGAAAGAGAGAGAGAGACATGATTTACATATATATATACATACATACATACATATATATATATATATATATATATATATATATATATATATATATATATATACATGTAAAATATTTGTTCAAAAGAAAATTGAGTCGAGAAATTATGCGACCAAATCACAGTGGTGGACAGTTACGAGTACAACCTTTAGTACTTTAGGCACCTTCGCTTAACAGCTAAATATTTATGCATCTTTCGTTATCTTCCTCCTCTCTTCGTTTGCTTCGTTTTTTCGCTTTCTCTTTTCTCAAAATAAATATAAATAGTCTCGAGGGCAAGGGAAGAATAAAACCAAAAAAGAACCAGAAGAAATTGATTGAGAGTCACACGCGTGATAAAAACGATTAAAGCCCTTTACGGTTACGGCAAAAAGAGCAACGGATCGGAGAAGTGGAAAAAAAAAAATGTTTCCAACCTTGCGAGTATCGGCGAAACATATACATAATTTGTCTGCCTTCTTCTCTTTTTTTTATTTTTTTTTTTTCATCTCGTTTATGGCGATATCGGCAATTAAGTAACTTGCTGCGTGTTGTCAGCGTAAAAATCTTAAACTCTAAGTGTCTACGGAGTAATGCGGATTTTGTGGAGGCAAGGGGGCGGTGGCGAGACGATTGACGAGAACGGACCACCGGATGAGGACCGAAAGAAAAGGTTGAGCGGCATTGCATCGTCTCTCGCGATCTTCATCCGGTCGTCGTCGTCTTCATAGTCGTCGTCCTCGTCGTCGTCGTCGTTGTCGTCGTCGGGAACGAATTATCGAATGAGATTGAATGACTGTTTGTTCTTTTTTTTTTGCGGGATGCATCACAAACACGCACACACACGCACTCGTGTTCTCTCTCGTCTCTAGCGGTTTCGCACGAATCCCCATTCCTCATTGTGTGATTAATCGGGTAGTCTCTACGACGTCTATGAACTCTCGACGCTGGATCTCCCGAGGCGAGTATTGAGTTTTAAAAAAACTGTCGAGAAATACAGAATACGTGCACGTAATGTAGTTTCTTGTCTTTTCTCTTTTTTTCCTTCTAACTTCGAAACAATTAATCCCGAGAGACGAAGTGTACAATTTTAAACACGAAGATTTAACAGAATATGGACGTAAATGAGAGCGTTTGCTTCTCGTCCGATTTTCTTTCGAGGAGAATCTCCGAACTGGCCGAAGTGTACTCCAGAGATTGCGAAATATATATATATATATAAATTTTTTTTGATTAGAAAATAATCGAGAATTCTAGTTGTATTGACAGAAAGCGGTGAACGCCTTGTGGCTACTTCGAGAAAGGCAGAGTAGCTGTGTAGCACGAGTATCAACGATTCTCCTGTACTTCGAGCAGTTTCGTCACAGCCCGGCGATCCCCCTTGAACTCGTATATTACTTCGACCCCGAATTTCCGGTGCAAGCGTTTCAATTTGGATGAACGACGATGAAAGAAAAGTTTAACCCTAGGTCGTCACACCTATTCTTGCCAGGTCCGCTCGCGGGGTCTGCCAGACAGGCGATTTTCTTCCGTTTATAATTCACAAACGCGTATTTTTGTCGCTTCAATGAGTAAAATCGAAACGCCACTCTGCTCAACAAGAAGAAGAAGAATTATGCAACGCGCAACCATTCGAAAGTTAAACGAGACCCAAAAACGCGAAACTCCGTTTTATGCAGAATTTCGTGACGAGAGCTACACTTTGTAACAAAAAAACGAGAGAAAAATCCATTTCTCGAAGAGAAGACTGGAAGAGACAGGCCGATTCGTTCAAAGTTCAATTTCCGGTCTGACAGCCCGATCCCCGTTTGTTGATTCCTCATTGGACTTCGATAGGAGTTCCCCCGAAATATTCTTTTTTTTTCACCGCACGTTCAGCAGTGCCTTAATGTCTCAACGGAAAAGTTACCAAGCTGCTAAAATTCTGCCATTGGCGAAGTGGCTCAGGTAGCGACGTTCCAGGGTTAAACGAAAGAAAAAAAAAATGGATGTGTACCCGAGAATATTTACACGCGTTTGACACGAGTGCCCCGCGCAACGAAGCCTAAGAGAGAGAGAATCTCGTGCCCGTAAAGACGAATCGTATATGGTACGCAGAGCGCCGTGTTTCGGAACGAGTCGAAGATTGAGAATTAGCGTCGCGCAATTAAGTCGGACAATTACGTTGCTCTTTCTGCTTATTTTTTTTTCCTTCGTGTGTGCGTTATCAAAGACCTGAGGCGTTTATAATCGTTTCGTCGCCAGTTAAAAAAAGGCACGCGAGATTGCGTGCTTTTCTCGTATCGATAATTGGTAAACGAGTTACGTGGACGCGTGACCGTCTCTTCGCGTACGCCGGAGCAGCACGCGGTCGAGGATTTCTCGTCGCGTCAAATAAAAGAGCATTCAAGCGTACGCGAAGAGATCGGTCGCGATATTTCGTTATAAGTTGTTTGTTTTTTTTTTTTTTTTTTTCGTCCCCCGTACACAATCGCAGTACATTTCTTCTGCTTACGTTTATCGGAAGAAAAAAAAAGGAAAAGAAAAAGGAATCACTGGCTGTAGAGTGATTCGTTAAAGAACCTGCTCATACTCACATTCTCGCCGGGACCGCCGAAACCACCGAGATTATAGTCACCCATGCCACTTCCGCTGTCTTCCCTCGGTGTTCCGGGACCGCCGTTCGCCGGGCTGTTCTTCATTCCATCGAGACCGTCGCCGTTCAACACCGGTCCCATTGTGTTGGGTCCCATCGGGCCCATCGGACCACCCTCGGGTCCTCCGCTCATCGGGAAATCCTTCGAGGTAGAGCGACGAAATGAAGTGTTTTAGAATTTTATAATTCGCACGATTCGTCGCGGCAAAGAATAATCGTGCGAACGTTTTGAAATTCCGGACGGACGAAGGTTTTGCGAGGCAGGGGAGGTGGTAAATGGATATTTACCCCTGGCATATTTCCACCGGGCACGGGTTTCATCATCGTGTACATGTTCTCGCCACCACTGTTACTGCTGTCTTGTGGACTTGGCATTATTGGTGTTCCCGGGCCAGGTGGACCCGTCGAGCCTGGTGGTCCACCGTAATTACCCGGTGACGACGACGAATAGTTCATTGGCTGCAGGCGAGAAAATTGGAAAGATATATATATTTTTTTTAATTCAATCAAACTGTCAGCGTTCGCCACGAGAGCGACCGGACGGCGATATTTTCTGCGACTACGTTGACACAACTGGGTGTATCTAATAAAGTACATGTGATAAATGCTTTATATACCGAAAACCTTTCTCGAGAAATACACTATGTATTGACGAAAACTCCATAAAAGGCCGTTTGGTAATTATCGATATTAGCGCTCTCAGACAGACAGACGCTCTCGGGAAGTTTCTTTTGTACAATGTACTGATTAAATTGATTTAATTAATATTTTTTATGTATTCGGATGTGTGAAGTTTCTATCATAGTCAACATATATATATATATACATAAAAATGTTGGTGAACGTACTGTCGATGTGTTTGGTTGCCACTGCGGTCTTCCTCCCGGTCCTGCCATACTCATGGGTGGCATACCAGGTCCGCCTGGTCCACCAGGGCCTAGACTACTGTTGGGTGGTGGTCCTCGCATACTCGGGCCGTAATTGCCCGGTCCCATCGGGCCCATACCCGGTCCTCTCGGTGGATTCATCCTCGGATTCATGGGATTCATGCCCGGCGGTCCTACGAGAACAAGACTTTCTTCAGTGACAATCGACGAAAGGAGAACGAAAAAGAAAAGGACAATAGTACTCTCGAAAACATTTTTTGTTTCGTTTTTTTTTTCTTTTTTTTTACAACTGTTAATCACTAATACGCTAATTGTTTGTACAATTGGCCGCAAAGCATGACGAGATCCCGAAACAAAAAGCGGTCGAGTGCGTGTCGGATCACGCGTTTTGAGCGTGAGGTTCCGTAGCCCTTTGGGTACGCAAACAATTTTGAAAATACCGATAGTTACATCGGCCAACAGAAAACATTGCAGGTTTGGGTTGAAGCCTCTATTTTCGGATTTTTCATTACGAAAAATATTTGAAAAACAGCAAATTACGCCCGCTGAATTTTGTTTTGCATGGTCAGGGCAGAGATATCATAAAAATTCGATTTTGTATATATTTTCGTGATCAATATACGAATTGCTAAGCATCGAAAGTTTTGTCTATTCGCTCGAGCAAGTAAGAACGGTGAGAAGCTGGTAAAATAAAAGGGAAGAGTTAGGAAGATTAAGGGGTCCATTCGGGAAAATGTTTTTAATCGCGAAAGCGCAACCTGTTTATTTACATTGTCGAATGAATTTTTTTTTTGAATATTACTTGAAAATAGAGACGCTTGAAACGTTTTATTTTACTGACCGGATCGCCTATCGCGAGTTAATGAAGTTTTTTCATTAAATTTCATAATATTCTCCTAGTCACAAAAACAATTTTTTTAAGAAAAATAAAGTTATTAATAAAGAATTAAAGAAAATTATTAATAAAAAACTAAAGGAAAATAAAGTTCTCGAAAAATCAAAGAGCAACGAAAATCAAGTGTTCACAGTTTAAAATTCATGTTGACTCTCTGCTGTCAACATTTGTTTTTTCTTTATTCCGAAACTAATTATTTCACACCAACCGCAATGATTAAAACTTAAGGTAAGTCAATTAACGCCATTTTTTGGATTATTTCACATTTTAAACCTTGTGGGATGGGGAAAGTGGGGCTCTGAGACAGACGGAAGGACATGAAGAAATTACGAGGTGTTCTAGTGGCTACGGAACCCCCCCTCCCCAAAACGAATGATACAAGCGAGTGAACAATTGATCACTACAATAATCGACCGGTCTTCGAGGCTCGACCCAGACTTTGCCGCGAAATTCGTCATACACAGATACACATTAAGCGAGATCGATGGTGCTGGTTGAGAGGGACGGCGGGCCGTCCCACCGCAACGATGGGACAATAATAAGCATGCTTTACAAATATTACCGAGATAGTTGTAATATAGATATAAAAACACACACATTGTGACACGGCAGGAGGCACATGCTGGAGAGAAATGGGAACGGCACGGAACGACACTTATTTTCTCTACACCCCCGACCCACAACCCCAACGCGATCCCAACTTCCGTGAGACACTCAAAAGCCGAGAGTTTCGAAACATGGATTTCATCGCAGCGAAGTTGCGAACCGAATTTTTCCGTTACGCAATCTTTCGGAGAAAGAAGTGAACGAGCAAATTAAAAATAATGATCATAATAATAATAATAATAATAGAAAACACTACATAAATTGCAGACTCAAAAACCAAGAAATATTAGAGATGTAAAAAATATTACAGCAATTTTAAGGAGTTTCAGGACAAGTGACGAAATGTTACCATTCGACTTAAATTTATACTTTGTTTTATACGTGAAGAAGTTGGCGCCCTGCTCAAGAACAATAGAATTCCCCCTAAAGATAAGGTGTGTCCCGAAACTCAATAGAGGAAATTGTATAAAAATTTACAATTTTTATTTAATAATTAAAAAAAAAATTATTATACAGCTGTAAAAAATAAGAAATTTTCTCTAATGAGCTCAAGGACTTGTCTTGTGAAATTCAATTGTCATCGATATTATGTATATATATATTTATGGATGCAAAAAAATCGATTTTTTTTGCTTCAGGCGATAACAAAAAAATATCAGCAATGGTAAGTAAAAAATTCTCGAAAAAATAAGCCCTTCAGGACAGTGTTGAATAATTGCAAATGCCATTTATACATTTTTTACTAGATATGGCTCAAAATAATGGGTTGTCACGGCCAAAAAAAAAAAATAGTTACAAAATATGTTGAAAAGTCAATAAATATCGTTTTCTTCAGGACAGTTGATTTTTTTATTTTTGTATTGAAAAACAAATTGACTTTCGGGTTGCTAACGAGACCCATTACATTGTTTAATGACGTTTAAAAATCTGAGACGTGAAAAGTCACGATTTCAAGAAACAAATTAGGAAGCTACACAAAAATGACTTGCTCAAAATTGAGCTGTAACTCCCTTCGCGCCAAATTATTTTCTCATCACGTACTAATATTTGCTACTATGAAAAAAATATCGATTTTTTTTTTCTTCACCCCGATATACATATAATTACAACATTCAGACTTTTTGCGTGCGATTATCTGTAATTTTGTCGCTTCGAAAACAATCGGCCATTCCCATTGTGTTACACGTACACACACCCGAATCACAAACCAAAAAAAAGATCCTCACAAAAGTTTTTCACAACATGACTATGCCCGTTGATTTATTCTCTTTGTCTTTCTCCTCTCGGCAAAAACAATCCCAGCATCGAAACACTCGTAAGCGTGGGAGGAAAAAGAGAGAAAGAACAATTTGGCAATTACTATCCGATCGGATATCTCGGGACTTCTCGACAGTTGTCATACGTTTTAACTATCTTCGCCAAGCTCCGAAGGCAACATTTACAACAGCGAGAATGCCAGAGACGAGAGGACACACGCGTTTTTTTTTTTTTTTTTTTGCGACACAAAGTGCAAGCTAGAGCGGCCCGATGGCTGCGAAAGACACAAATGATAAAGAGGCGTACAGAGGAATAAATATATTTAAAAAAAAACGAAGGAAAAATCGGAAACGAAAAATAACAGAAGTAATAAAAAAAAAAAAATTTAAACAGAATCTATTGAGAAGTTAGGCTTGACTAAGTCATGTGAGTGTGATTCGGTTGCTAGGTTTGCTTCCTACCTTGCCACCCTACAAACTCTCCGGCTTCGCCTGAGGAACACAAGAGCACACATTAGTACGGCAGGTAGGTAAGGTCAAGTTTATGGCGGCAGAGCCAAGTTACCCGCAGTGGTACATTTTTTTTTTCTTATCGTTTGAATTTTTCTTATTCCCGTTTTTCTTTTTCTTTGTTCAATCGATCGATCGTTCGATCAGATGAGAAAGTCGCGACAAAGAGAATTTGGAAACCGAATCATTCGTCGCTTAGTCCGGATGATTCTCACCACTGCTCGTAACCGGATTCCAAGTTCAAAAACCAATCCACTCCACATCACAGCAATCCAATACAATTTTTAATTAATTGATTCGTTTCAAAAGAAAACTATAATAAGTATACACACGTATGCGCATGGGGCGTTTTCCGACAAATTAACAAATCCCCCAACGTTGCACCAATTCCATTAGACTTCTCTCTTTTTTTTTTAACATTCAGCCTTCTTACGACAAAATCAAAGAATTTCGTTTGAGAACTAGACGAGAAACGGTGAGAATAAAATTACAAAAAAAAAAAGTCGACACGTTGATCGTTCCGTGGCTCATTCGAACAAGACTCTTGAAAAAGTGATTAGAAATTTAGGTCGATTCCGGAATGCCTCATACGTATATGTACATTATTCGTTCATTGAATTAAAATTCTTTTGCTGTGTGGTTTTTGATACTCATGCGTCTAAGTCATTCTCCTTTCGAAACGCTTGCCAATACCAAAAAGAAACAAAATAAAGACAGAGTAGGTTTTTTTGTTGTTGCGTTTTTTTTCTTTCGTAATTCTGTTCGAATAGCGAGCAAACGAATGGTCCTACCTTGTCTCGTCGGATCCATACTGTTTGGCATCATGGGTTGTCCAGGGGGCTGAAAAAGATCGATCCGGTCATTCGAGACCCATATTTTGGTATTTTTTTTTTTGTAGCAACTTTGGGAGGGAACTCACCCCGTTGAACTCATTTCCCATTTGTGGCATTCGCACTCCTGGTCTTGGTCCTGCAGGATATCTCGGGCCCATGAACTGAAACAACGAAAGTTTTTTTTATTTCGACGTCAAAAATAGAAATATTCTTCGATTTCGCCAGGATTTCATTAGAATTATTCGTTGAATAAAATAAAATTGTTTCGCGAGAAAAAAGAATCGACGACGAAAAGTTTCGTGAGTTTGAAAATTTCGAGTAGACGAACAGGTATTATTGCAGGAATAATAAAATATTACTCGTATATCGTTACTGCAGCAGCAAAAAAAAAACCGTCTTCGATTAATTACAATCGCGTGAGTTTTAATATTCCAAATGATTACTCCAGTCAATTGTCTACCAGCGTTCTACTTTTTCCTGAATGAACAAAAACGTCGAAACTTAGAGATCTACTCTTACCTGGCAAGTCGAATATCTTTATCTACATATATCATTTTTTTTCTTACTTATAAAGAAATGAGTAAATTGCTCGACGAGTGTGTGTAACGAGGACGAACACCTTACCTTGGCAGAGCGTACACGCAACCACGAGAACTCGTTCTAAAACCGTATCATGCTATATATCGCTATATCATAATGGTAATACAGAAAAAAAAGTGTAACTGACGAGTAGAGAGAAAACAGAATTGTAATAGTAGACAAAAATATCGAATATCCAAAGTGTGTGTGTGTGTGTGTGTGTGAAGCGGCGATTCAACATGCAAACTTATCTTGCAGGGTCAATCGTCACTATTTGCGAGTTGACGAATTACAGGTTGTTCGGGACACAACAACGAGGAATATTGTGCACAACGAACGGATACGTTGCGCTTGATTTCGTTACAAAGATCATGATGTTGCAACAATTAAGCGGTTGAGTATATGAACCATACCCGTTGGAAGATACATTCAAAGAGGAGAAAAGATAGAGAGACGGATAGATAGAAACAAAAAAAAAGAACGATGTAGTCAACGATTCACATGTACGATTATGAAATTGTGACGGATTGATGAACGAACGGAACGATTCAGTTCTTCGAGTGTATGCGTGTCTGCGTGTGTTTGTGTTTAGAAATTAAATTTTTTTTTAATAAAAGGTTTTGTTTATAAAAATAAAAGAAAACTCCTTTTAATATTGAAGTTTAAAAAACCGGATATTAAATAGAAATTTATAAACGCCCTTTTTCTTTATTAAATGAAAATAACTCCGTTTATTTATTAAAATAAAAAAACCGGTTTTTCCAATTGACATTAAAAAATCCCCCGTTTTTTTCTAATTAAAATAGAAAAAAACGAGTTTTTTTTTATTTAAAAAAAAACGGTATTCTATGAAATTCGTGAAAATCCGTTTTTTAATTTTTCGAAATTAAAGTTTGAAAAACGTGTTTTTTTTTAAATTAATATTCAAACCTCTACATTCCAACTTCTCTACCGCCAACCAGTTTTTATTCAACTCACAATTCCTCGAATAAAGGATATTATCCCCCTCCGTCTTTTTTTCTTTGAATATTTAAACTTCGAAATTCCAACCTCCACCTCAAATTTTATCTAAGTGACTTTTGTTCCTTGACTCAGTCCAAATTTAAAAAAACCGGGCCATCCAACTTTAATGAGAATAGAGTTTACGAAAAAGATCGACAAATGACGAGAAAGTGAGGGAAAAGAAACATACGAAATTATAAAACAAATACCAAACTGGTGTAATGATAAATAAAAATGCAAGCTTCTCGATACATTTTTTTTCAGGTGTGCGCGCGCGCGTCTGTGTGTGTGTGTGTGTCTAATGATGCTTACCTGGGTGGACATCATCTGCGAGTGTGGGGGCGGGGGTGGCTGGGGGTGCTGGGGGGATGGCTGTGATGAGGGGTGTGTGGGCGGAGATGGTCGCATTGTCGAGTTGTTCTGCAACAAGCAACGCAAACGACAGACATGTAGCAACACTGCGATCCAGGCAACAACTATATAAGTATACTAAATGTTCGAAAAGGCACAGGAAAATACGTATATAATGGTTAATTAATTTTCCAGAGAGATATCCGATTTTTGCAACCCAAATACTCGCTCTTTATTTTTTTAGCTCGTCATTTCAATTTCCTGAATTCATTTCATCGATAAGAGCGTCCGTAATTGTGACGACGATCAAAGAGAATTGAAAAAAAAATAGATAGTTGAGAATTCTTTTCGCAAAATCGCTACTTTTTTGCTTCGAATTGAGCAACGAAAATTGGATACTCTCTGACCTTGTTAGAGTTCGAGTACCCGTGTAGATAACTATAATAAGTTAATAAACTCCGAGAAACCAACAAAATCGAAATTTCGAATCGTGAGAGAAGATTACGGCTGTGCGTTTCGATAAAAATTGCCTGGGACCGCAACCGGAAGTCGCATGCTTCGAAAAAGTGTATAAAAAAAATGTAAAAGACAACGTGGTTTTCAAGTGACCGATTTAAGAATCGAATCTTCCCCTATATAGTTTGGCTACCCGTGTAAATTACGATAATTATTAATGAATCTTTGGAACGAAATGTCAATTCCGAAAATGTAAATTCAACATTACAGTAAAAAATAACTACGTTTCTTTATTTCAATTTATCCTCCGAGTATATACGGTGTATCGAAAAGAATGAATCCAATTTTCAACCCTTCAAGCAATAATATCAGGTGTAAAAAAAATGACTGTCAAAATTAAGTCCATTAACTCAAGCAATTTTTCAAACAGCTGTAATTTTCATAAAAATAATGATCCCGAGATTAAAAAAAAAAAACGTTTCAGAGCTGTGACAGTCAGATTTAAGAATATTCGACAGGATTTGAAAAATGTTAATTAGTTGTCAACTAATTCAAATCGTCAGGGCCAATTTTCCAAGTACATAAATCGAATGGAGAAAAATATCAAGCGCTCGAATTTAGTTAGAGGACTCAAATTTGGCACTTTTTTTCAAAGGATACATTTTTTTTTTTTCGATCCACCCTAATACGTATATATATACACTCAAAACTTCGCACGTTTGAAAAAGTATTTGAAAACTGCATGCTTCGCAATATCGCAAATTTCCAAACTATAAAAAAGAGGATAAAAGCGAAATTCTCTATTATTCAAGTAGCGATTCGAAAATTGGATTTTATTAATCTCCGGTGTACCCTCCCCACAGGACAGTAAAAAGAATTTCACCGGAATTCTCGCGACTTGAGAATCGTCGTGTTGCAAAATGAATTCACGTCAATGAAGAGTCAAAAGAAATTTGGCAACTGTATTCCTTCACGATGCGAAGTGATATAGATTTTATTATTCTCCCTTTCCCCACATTACCGCAAAAAGATAGAACTGTATGAATTCGTGTGTGGATGATTTGGAATTCAATCGAATCTGAGGATTTGATTGAACGAGAAAAACGGACACATAGACGATGAACCCAAAGTACACGAACGTGAAACCGGAAGCGATGTGATGACGATTCTTATTTTCTTTTCCTCGAAGCTACTTGAGTGAATGATTCCAGTTTGACAATGCAATGACGTGGTTTTTATGCTCATCTAAGTGTCTAGGCAGGCTGCTTTTCAGTTTATTTTTTCTCTTTCTTTTAAAAATTATCATCTCAAAACGGTGCAGGGAAATTTCCACATTTCATATGCCAAATCGATCGTCCAAAAAACGTCTCATCGATTTCCCATGATTCGAAAGTATGGCTATTTGCGGTGATCGGTAAGAGGGCTAATTATCTATTCAGTACACTATGTATGGTTAATTAACATCAAGGAAGGTACATCGAACCGGCGTTGATCAAGTGATTGGTTACATATGTCGTGATACAAGAGCGAACATATATACATATGAGAATTATTATAAACGTATATGCGTGTATGTATGTTTGTTAGATACAATATCGGGCAAAAGTTTTCAATCACTTTCGACAGGCGCAAAATATTAAAGAACACAAATCGTATAATTCCATCGTAAATAGAGTTTCGTTCTGAAAGAAATGTACTTTAAACAACAAAATAAGAAAAATACTATATAGCTCCATAAAGTGAATTATATTATTCTAATATAATTTTGCAATTACGCAAAGTGATCGAAAACATTTCACCAGTACTGTATATATTCAGATGTATGTATGTACATGTATATTTGTATAAATTTATACATATACAAATATGTGAGAAAGATGGATTAATTAAAAGTAGTATATTATTTTTCGAGCACCGTTCACAAGGTTTTTCCCTCTCCATTGTAATACCATTACGCAATAGATGGCATTTTTGTTACTATCATTGCTATATGCGTTTGTACGTGTTTGTATTCTAAAAATACCTTTCAGGAGGTTTTCCATTTTTTCTTGTTTTTTTTTTTGCATTAACAAACAATATATTATGTTATTACGTATGAAATGCCCAATTACCTCAAGTACCAAGTTTGATACGCGATATCTCTGATATTTCATTTTGAGAGTTCGTCGTTTTTTTTTTATTGTGAAGTTACGTCATCAGCCTTTCTTTCAGACGCACGTTTTGGTTTGTGATTATCCGTCGATTTGCCATTTACACATTCAGTTTTTTAAAAGCATGGATAAGTAAAGAATTCCCGTTATTTTCAAATGTGAGTTCCGTCTTTGGAACTAAGGCGACGCAGATAACTCGAAGTTTCAACGAAGTGTTTGGCAAGGATGTGACTAATGAACGCACAGCACGTCGATGGTTTGAAAAGCTCGGATTTGGCGATTATGATCTTTAAAATAAACGACGTGGACGATCTGAGAACAAGGTGGATAATGATGAGCTGAAAGCTGCAGTGGAAGCGGATACATCTCAAACAACGCGTGAATTAGCCACAAGGTTCAACGTTACTATTCTAACAATATTGAACCATTTGAAAGAAATCGGTAAGATTAAGAAGCTAAAAATTGGACATTTCATACTTAATGACCTCAATATATTTTCGATCGATCGATGCCTAGTCACTATGGCAAAATTTGCGAAAGTTTGCGTAAAGATTCGTAACGTAATGATTAAAAAAAAATTCTTGGCAGAGTATAGAAGTGTTGATGATGTATGGAGAAGCATTTTGAAGTACGGCTAGCACGTGTACGCGATATCCGTGGCTACGTTATCGGAAGTTGGACCAGAAGATGACGCTATTACTGTGAAAATCTGTTTGTAATTAATGAAGTGAAGATCCATTTTGTGATGGCATTCGAAGATCCTTGTCGAGTATGACGAGTGAATGTCGAAGATAAATGCAAAATCTTATGTACGGAGGAAATTATATTTTGGACGGTTATTAATTCGAATAATTAGTGCAACGATAGTAAAAAAATTCTAGGATATAGAAAAATTATTACGAATAATCTAGACTAGTTCTTGGTTTTGCTCAAAATTGGGCAATTTTTTCGGAATCCTTTTTGCTCAGATACGATAGAACGGTCGTAGATTCACGAAATAGATAGGCTTAAAAAAAGTGATGAACCACATTTTATTTTTCCCTTCAAGGTCTGCAGACTTTTTTTTTGATTTCTTCTTTCGTTTCGAAATGTGATTTTAATTTTATTCAACAAATCAATAATCAAATTGCGATTTAAGAAAAATGATGACCTCTACTCGTTCTTTCGCTTAAAAAAAAAAACGTTGGAATACATTCTTTTCTATTTCTCAAATGCGAATCTTACTTTCGTTCAACGAATGAATAATAATAAATTTATTTTTACAAAAAAAAAGTTAACCAACATTCTATTCTTTGATGCAGAAAAGTCTGATTTTTTTTTCTTCGTTTCAAAATGTGACCTCGGTTTCGTTTGACGAAAATAAAAGGAACAAAAAACCGCATTCGTTGACATTTATGTACAGCGTGCATCCTATCAGAGAGATATCAAACTTGATGGCTGAATGTACCTGTTTGGTCCGTTCGGATCGAGTGTCGGCTCGCCCAAAGCTCTATGTATATTCAATTGAATATTGCGAAATTAACTTCGTCTCGAGAAAATCTCGCCGATCGCACAAAAAGGGGCTTTTTTTTTCCTCAATCAGGATTACGAGAGGATTTGAATGAATTTTTGTCCGAGGACAGGATCGTCGATAGGTCCAATGATGGACCTAAGGTGATCGAAGTTTAATGAGCATTCAATTGTGTTTCGTTGTCGTTGTTGTTGTTGTTTTTATCGACTTACTGAAAAGAATCCGGGTGGCATGGGTCCACCAGGCATGCCATCGTTGGGTGGTATCTGCCCGAGTGGAGATGGTGCTGGTCCAGCATTCTGTAATTATTTTTCGATCGTTTGTTTCTTTCCATCAACGACAAAAGGGCGATTTTTCAATTAAAGTACAATATTAAAAAAGTAGAGCTTGTTAGGTGGATTCGCCAATTATTCGACGATTTGTGACGATCGAAGAAAAGCGAAAATACTTTTTGCCTCATTTGCTTCATTAATTTCATTATTATCGAACAAAATTTATTGCCAATTTGGGTTATAGATTTTAAATAAGGATCCTGAAAAACGTTTGAAAGGAATGAACACGACCCAAACAAACTCATATTCTTTGATTATCAACGTGCAGGAAATTGTGAAAGTTGAATTTTTTATTTTAGTTTTCAATGGCATTACTCAACATTTTTCGATAAATACAACGACTGAATTTATTTTGAGGTTTTTTCTCTTTTCTTCAAGGACTGAATTTTTCTTCCAAGCTAAATTTTTTTGAAATATCGATTTTTGATTTTCGGCGGATTCTCAAAATATAAAACTTCCTCTCAAAATTAAGGGAGTTATGGGCATTTATAGGTAGGTTTCCCGAACCGGCGAACTTTAAACGTCTTCTTCTCAGAATGACATTTGCAAAATCAGTGACCACGACATCTCAAAAGTCACTGCACCGATCGACTTTCAATCTTACAAGCTTCTTTTACATATCAAAAAGCAGTGCTTGAATGAAGGAATTTTTTTTTCGATGTATCTTTTTTTTTTAATCAACGAAAATCGATACTTTTACTCTGGAATGCGGCCATTTTTTTTTAATCAATATTTTATTGAATCCTTCATCCAAGCATTAGATAATTTTATGCGAAAACTAAATTCGTTTGATCCTTTTATTTCGGATGATTTTTTTCCGAGCAGCAGTGATCAGTGAGAAGAACTTTTTCAAGCAGCGGTCTACACAAACCATTGCTATCTCCTACATTTTTAAATATTTTTCAATACAGAAATTGTAAACGACACTTAAAACTATACTCTTTGATGTAAAGAAAAAAAATGAAAACCTGCACAGGTTTTGCCAGAAAAAAATCATGAAAATTCCTTTTTTTCCGGCCACGAGGTAGGAGGTGTAACCCGTTAAAAATATCAGTGAAATCGAAACCTATGACTTTTTTATACTCACGTGTGTAATACCATTAACGCCGTATCCGTTGTTCACGAATCCCTGGGAAAAGAAAGAGAGAGAGAGAGAGAATATTAAAATAATATTACTATACAAAACACTAATGAATAAAAAGTTATTGAGTATATATTTTAATGAACGTGCAGGAGGAACATCTTAGACTACGATATGCGATACTCACGTAGTCGTGAAAAGCTTTGGCTTCGCTGCTGTGCTCACAAGAATCCCGTCGTTCCGGTGCCGCGCAATACAAATCCCAGAAGACGCTGAAAGAAAATAACACACGAATAAGCGAAAACCGACCATTTCTGCTTCGAATTTTCTACGACGATTCCTGGATTTTCAGCGGCATAAAAAAATTGCCTTATCGAGTGCTAGCTCAAAAATGTATGACTAGAGACGAGCCGGTTCTTCGCGAAGCTCGAGGAAGGAGTCGACCGAGAAATAATGAATAATTGTATTGATAATAGGTGAATTCTGGTGGATCGTGAAGAAAAATTATTTTTAAATATATGTTCATTTTGTATGTATACAGGGTGAGGCACATAAAGTGTTACAGAGCAATAGCACTCAAACTATTGATCATATCCAAAAATGTTTCAGACAAAAGTTTCAGTGTTCGAGAAGGCCGTCATACTGGACCACCCTATTTTTTTTATCGGTGGCGGCGCTTGAAGCTACGTCAAGGTCAACTCCACTTTTTTAAATGGAACCATGTATTTTTTTTCGATGACATTATTACCGATTTTAAGACGAATTCAGCGACCTACAACACAAGGTCATTCTAGTCACGCAAAGTATGAAAATAGTCGAAAAATCGAAAAATATCGGAATAATCACTTTCAAAGGATCCACTAACCTTGGTTTGGGTCTACCTACAGAAGATGCTCGAAGTGATGATGACCCTCGACTTGTAAACACTTGTTTGATCGCTGTTTTCATTTCTTACGATACCAATGTTTCTTATCGGCAGCAAGTACGCATTTTCTGTTGACATATCAGTTAGTCACGCATTACCTTCTAATGTGAGTACATCGGATCGCGAAAATGAACGATTTTCAAGAATCTTTCGATATGTTGATGATGCTGGGGGAATGCCGTAAACAGTACAGAAACGCTCAAGATTTGTTTGCGGCTCGTTATCCGGATAGGCAACAAAAATCGCACATGGCTTTTAAGCGATTAGCTGACCGTTTCTGTCGCTTCGGTACAGTGAAACAAACACGAGTCAAACGTCGACCGATTGTTAATGAAAATAATGCGGCTGCTATCTTAGCTTTTGCTGCACTAAATCCACATGCGAGTAGCAGACGAATGGAAAGAGAGAGTGGAATTAGTCAGCGATCTGTATTAAGAATCTTACATCAACACAAGTTCCATCCGTATCGTATGTCATTACATCAGGATTTGTACGGCAATGATTTCCTAAATCGCGTCAATTTCTGTAACTGGATTCGTAGAAAAAGGCGCACAGATGTCACATTTTTGAGTCATGTGCTTTTTTTCTGACGAATCTAACTTCACAAATACGGGAAATGTGAATAGGCATAACATGCATTATTGGGCAAATGAGAATCCTCGATGGATGAGAACTGTACCATTTTAACATCCGTGGTCCGTTAATTGTTGGTGCGGCACTGTCGGCGATCACGTCATTGGTCCATATTTTTTTGAAGGTCGCTTGACTGGGCAAGTTTACGCAAACTTTCTGCAAAATGTACTGCCTCAATTACTGGAAGACGTGCCCTTGCATGTTCGCATGAACATGTGGATGCAACACGACGGTGCACCACCCCATTATGCTCTGTGTTCAAGACAAGTGATGAATGAGATTTTTGGTGAAAAGTGGATAGGACGAGGCGGCCCTGTAGCTTGGCCACCTCGTTCGCCAGATCTAACATCACCAGATTACTTTTTATGGGGTTTTGTCAAAGAACGCGTAATAGCGGTAGCACCTACCACGCCTGACGACATGAAAGAAAGAATACGCCGAGCATGTACCGAAATTACACCACAAATGTTGGCTGAAGTTAGACGGTCTTTTCATCAGCGAATTAAGAAGTGCTTACAAGTCGAGGGTCATCACTTCGAGCATCTTCTGTAGGTAGACCCAAACCAAGGTTAGTGGATCCTTTGAAAGTGATTATTCCGATATTTTTCGATTTTTCGACTATTTTCATACTTTGCGTGACTAGAATGACCTTGTGTTGTAGGTCCCTGAATTCGTCTTAAAATCGGTAATACTGTCATCGAAAAAAAATACATGGTTCCATTTAAAAAAGTGGAGTTGACCTTGACGTAGCTTCAGCGCCTCCACCGATAAAAAAAATAGGATGGTCCAGTATGACGGCCTTCTCGAACACTGAAACTTTTGTCTGAAACATTTTTGGATATGATCAATAGTTTGAGTGCTATTGCTCTGTAACACTTTATGTGCCTCACCCTGTATAACGATTTAGCATATATGAAAGTTTGAATACATCTAAATTTCAACATTATTAAATACGTATAAATTTCAATTATGTGTAACAATTTTTCAGTCTATGATTTATCATTTTCAAAAATACTTCAACGAAAATTGCCAAGATATGAGCTAATTTATTATCCTCGCGACTTCGATTATTCCAACATTAACGCCACGTTATTTTTATCTCCCTCGAAAAGCATATTTAATGAGCCAGCCGATTTTTAAATTAGCAAAGCGTTAAATATTTTCAATAATATTCGACTTGAATATCAAATATTCTAACGGGGCGACGATGAACTATTTTCAGAGAGATTGAAACGTCGCAACAATGCAAAACTCAATGACCTCGTGCCCGAAATAATTAATGGCGCGGGTCTACATTAAAAAAAAGGAAAAAAATCGTCGCCAATCGATCGCTTTATCGATTAAAAACGACGAGAGAATTTAATCAACGTAAAATAAAATTCAACTCACCACCACCAAGAGTGTAGAAACCCAGGTGGTTCGCCCAAGGTTATATTTTTCTCCCATCGAATCTGCGAGAGAGGAAAAAAATCAAATCGTCCATCAATTCACGCGGACCTTTAAAAATGACCAGCAACAAAAAAAATCCTTCCTTTTCGGGACAATATCAAGTGTACGAAATTTCCAAAAATTACCTCGGACAGGAATGTTTGGGCTGCTTTTTGTGCTCCCACGTGAAGCAGGTACTCGTAAACATAAAGTGCCAATCTGGAACAGAAAGATCGATGTTGTAACATTGAAAATGTACTCTGCAATAATCTTTTTTTTTTTCGTTTCGTGTCGCGTTTTACGACCTTGTATTTTTTTGCCACGCAAACGCGTCTGAATGCGAGACAAGATTAGTCACGTAAAACTCGACTGTAAGAAAAACAACACGTATGAGAATTATTCCCGTATCATTGTCACGTAAACCGAGAACATTACGAGCTCTGGCATGATTTTCCGAAACGCTAAAAGTTTCTCAAACTATTCTCGTGCCCTAAAACTCTTCTCCCAAAAATGGACAAGAATTCTTCGCTTTCCCCAAAACCAAGCAATTAGGAATTCGGAATACGTGGCACTCCGAAAAAAAAAAAAAAATAATATCACAATTCGACCATTGTACCTGTAGTAGTTTGCATCGTTGGAATGCAACGGAAAATCTTTTTTTTATTTCCTTTTTCACCATATTCATTGTGATCCAAAATATTTTCTTAATAGAGTTAGATTGTAGGTCTTCAATGAGAATCTCAAAAAAAGTTGATCGTAGCACTGATATGCCAAAACCAAAAAAATTGCAATTAGAATAAAATTAATTCGTTGCATTACAACGCTGCAAACGTCAGTATCATCCTGTAGTATTAGCGCTATTGCTAAATTCGTATCCTGCCAAAAAAAAAAAAAAAATGAGCGAAAAATCATAGAGATCCTGACCAGCTTTTATTTCCCCGACTCCCTAACTTTCCTGACTCTGATGACTCAGCATGGCGCCATTTTCGCAATTGTCAAAGTGACATTGACCCAGCAGCATTGTCACAGCATGGTCAGAAGTTTTGGTACCCGTACCTCGTACTGTCAGGAGGCTACGTCGAGGATTGTTAGAAATCCGTGGGATCGGCATGAACAATGGTTGGTGTACGATTCAAGTGCAATCTATCTCCCTCACCCTCTCTCTCTCTCTCTCTCTCTCTCTCTCATTTCTCGCTGTACATTCGATAATTTCCGCTCTGCTTGAGATGCATTAATCGGCATCGTGTCAACGACCCGACGTAATTTCTAACGGCATCTCCCGGTCGAACGAGAAGAATGGTTACTCTTCGTGCGCACGTGTGTGTGTGTTTATGTATGTGTGTGTGTGATAAATACACGCATAATTGTAACTACCCGTACATGAAACCACGTACACTTGCATCAAGTTTTATACACGAAGAACGTTGGTTGTCGAAACGACTGGCTATTTTGAGGCCGGTCCTTAAACCGACCTCGGATACGTTTACATTTATTCCAAAGAGTTTTTGAAGACATCGAGGCTTAGGATGATGACGACTACGTGGAATAGGCTACTGCGAAGACGGTCCCCGAGCCGAATGCTTCAAAATCACCTCCCCCCCCCCCCCCCTCACCCTTGTATACATCTATACACAAACGTGCACACTTGTGCATTACAGATGCAACACGTACAAAGTTATACGTGGCCAGTGCTCTCTCGTGGCTTACGAGCAAGCCAGAAGAGAGGAGTACGAGATGGCGAAGAGTGGCGAAGAAGAACAACGCAAACGCGAGCGATTTGCGTGAGAGAAAGATAGGAGAGCGATGAACAGAAGGCGGAGAAGGAAGTGTAATCCTGGGAGAAAGGGAGGTTCGTAGCGGTAGAGGTATGGATACACCGCGATCTCGTCTCTTCTTCGTCTTCCTCGTCTCTTCTTGGGGTCGACCGTTTTATTGTGTGTGTCGCGGCGGGTATCTGGAACGTAGCCAGGGGTTCTCAATTCTACGTTACCATGTCACGTGTGTATTTACGTGACTGACAGTCCCTCCACTGCTGGTTCGACGCTCCGTACTTACACACATACACGTGTCGCGGATGTGTAATACCGGGTGGCCCGTAACACTTACGTCCAGAACGAAAATTTAGATGCCTCGATAGCACGATGCTGAAGTTTGCATCGTTGGAACGCAACGGAAATTCTTCTATTTTTATATCTTCAGTAGTCGAAATTCGGCAAAAAAAAAAGTTCGGTCCACCAACCTTGCGTTGCGTTTCAACGATACGTTTCAATATCTATCCGTATCGCCCCCGTGAATGTTCTACGATCCTTTTTACTTTTCGAGAAACAAGAATTTTTATTTATACTTCTCTTATTGCGAGTTTACATTTCTTGCGATTTTTCAAAATTGGGTTATCGTCATAAAATGCACTGTTGAGCAATAGATAAATGACCAACTCAACACCAACGTAGATGCCTTAGATTTTGATCAAAAGTTAAAAAAAAATAGGTTTGAAAGGATCAGTCACTAAATGATGATGTTGAAGTTTGCATCGTTGGAACGCAACGAAAATTCTTTATTTTTTGTTTCCTCATTTTCATCATCATACAAAATCTTTTTTCTCAGATTCAAATCATACGTTTCTAAACGAGCAATTAAAAAAATTGTTGAGGGATTTTCGTCGTTAAGATATGCCAAAAGAAATTTAAGCAATTTAAAAACAAATCATTTTTCTTGCATTCCAACGATGCAAACTTATCACTAAAGTTCAGATTTAAAAAATGCCTATACTAATCTAAATGACTCCCAATGGCTTTTAAAAACTGCCATACCCAAAAAATAAAATAAATGAAAATCTATGCTACAGGTAAACTCGAGAAAAAAAAAACAATTAAAAATGCTTTTTTCTCGAAAAGTAAAAAAGATTGACACAATTTCCTAGTTACTTTTCAAGGACTGGGGAAAAGTAAGGGACGCACGAGAAATCGTGTTATAAAAAATTTACTTCGTAGCTATTTTCCCACAATATTATTTTAAAACGTAACTAGAAACTCGCGTTTCTCGCACGACTTCCTAGTAACTTTTTTCATAAACGTGGGGGTAAATAACTCCCTAGTTGCTCTTTTATGATAGTGAAGCAATATAACTTCCTAGTAACTTTTTCACGCCTCGGGAGCGGGAACTTACTCCCTAGTTCCGTTTTGAACTTCAGGGAAAAGTAACGCCCTGGTTGCTTTTTTGCCTCGGTAAAACATAACTCCCTAGATACGTTTGAACAACTGGGGAAACTAAACCCCAATGGTCCCGAACAAACCCAAACGAACCCCCTTAGTTGCTACCTGGGCTACCTCTTATCGACTACAAATGCCTACTACGGACTAGTTACTTTTCGGGATCGATAAAATTAGGAATCGTGGAACCTACATGGGGGTGATTCGGATAGGTATTGATGCGAGGCATCTAGATTTTTCTTTTGGACGTCATCTTTCGATGGTATCGAAATTTGCATCGTCGGAACGCAACGAAAAAGATTTTTTTATACATTTATTTCCTTATATTTATCGCTATACCAAATAATTTGATGCAGATGTCTATTGGTGATCTCCGAAGAAGCATCTTGAAAGATATTTGAGCAATTTTCCTAGCTAATATCTAGTAAAAGAAATTTGAGGAAGTAAAAAAAAATCACTCTGATTGCACTTCAAGCGATGCAAACTTCAGCCACATAGTTTTCGGACCACCCTATATATATATATATAATCCTGTACACAAATATAAACCAGAGATTGGCTGTGCTCCCTGCAGTGTGTACGTATACGCGATAAGTACGGGAAACAACTTGACGAGAAAGTTCGTTGCTCGTTCCCTGTTTCGTTCCTATAAACTGTAACTTCGTGTACCTGTGGGCATACGTGTGTGTGCGCGTAGTTTGCGAACGTATTAATATATGTATATCGTTGTATACACTATTTATAAAGATCGTGGCATACTTTCGTCGAATCAAGCGCGAAATTTGATCGTTACGGATCTCCATTTGCCCCACAATAATTGTGCACGAATTGTGTGCTGATACAGAGCCCGAGTAAGAGAAGAGCAAGGAACACAACAAAAAAAATCAGTCTTACACTGTAGAGAGTCGAGGTGACGCGACGAGAAACGAAATAAATAATTTAAAAAATAGAAATCTTTTTCTTCTTTGTTTAAATTAAATTGTTCCTTTTTTTTTGTTACTGAGTAATCTTGTTCGATGGTACCACAACCTGCAACCCATGGAGGTTGACCGAGATTGATTGGAACAAATAAAATTGTCGGATTTTCAGAGGCTCGGAGACTTTCGTAATTCGAGGTGGAGGGAAAAAAAATGGCGATTCTCGTGCAGTGTCGATTTTGAGAGAAAAATGGAATTCTAGAACGAACGAGGCGGATGACCATATTTATCATCCGCAAAAAGTAAGTTTGTGGTTACTCCTAGTCCATAAAAACTCACGATTTCCCTAGTTACGTTTTGATAAGTGGGAGGGAAGCGCATATCTGGTTACTTTTTTGGGCATTGAAGAAATGTGCATGACTTTGGTACCTTTTGACGACGGGGCGGACGTACCCCCTAGTTACTTTTTAAGGACTGGGGGAAGTTCCTCCCTAGTTAAAGTGAAGGGCTTGGGAAAGTAACTCTCTAGTTACTTTTTAGGACTCAAAGCAGTGAACCCTTAGACACTTTGGAGGACTTGAAGGAAACGACACTAATTATATTTTAGGAACTGAGGGTGACACATTTTCCTAGTTACTTTTCCAGGTCTGCGAGATGTAACTGCCTAGTTACGTTGTAGGACTAGGGAACTAGGAGTCCAGTTACTTTTTAGGACTCGAAACAGTAAAACCCTAGTTACTTTGGAGGTCATGGGGGAAAAGACGGTAATTACTTTTTGGGAAGTGAGGGAGACACAGTTCCGTAGTTACGTATCGACAACCGGTGAAAAGTAACTAGGGAAAACACGAGAAATCTTGTTTCTCGCGCAACTTCCTAGTTACTTTTAATGAGACCAGGGGGGGGGGGGGGCGGGAATAAGTCTCTAGTTACGTTTTGAAATCTGGAGAACCAGAATTACTTCCTAGTTCCATCTCAACGTCATGGAAAAGTAACTTCCTGGTTGATTTTTGCGGCCTCGGAAAAACTTTGCTTCCTAGGTTCTTTTTAACAACATTTTACAAAACCGGAACCTAAATTCCAAAAAGTCCCGAAACAAATTCTCTAGTTGCTGTTTCGGCTAACCTTTATCGGCCTCAAACCCTTACCAATTACTAGTTACTCTTCGGGCTCGATGAAGTTAAGAATCATTTGAGCGCTACCTCACCTTTAATAAATTTCGATTAAATAAAAAAAAGGACCTACATTCAATTTAAGTGAAGAAAAGCCACCATTTATAAATCAGTCCATGAAGTTTTGATATTGAAATGCGATTGCATAATTCAATAAAAATAGAGACATCGATGAAAAGATATAATTTAATTCACGATGAAATTAAAAGTAAACGCAACGTCGATACAATAAATTGAAACTCAGCAAATCGACCCAACTCGCATTTGATCCATGGAATCAAGCTAATACGAATTTCATTCGATAATTTGATCCGAGACAGATTTAATTAAATAATTAAATAACTGTAGAGTAAGCTCAAAGTGAATTAAATAAATTCAACTGACTTCGACCTTCGTACTCTAAAAACCATTTTTCACTTTCCAACTCTGTAAAAAAAAACCAGTACCAATCCTTACACGCGTCAATCGATCGATCGAACCGGCGATCGCTAAAGTCATCTCCGCCTCCGGCGTGTTGACGCAGCGACGAGATGGACCAAGAAAAAAAAAAACAGTGAAACAAACCCAAACAAAAGACGAACGCGAAAAACTTCATATTCTCGTGAATCATTTAGTGTCGATCGATAAACCCAAACTAGCCCAAAGTCCATCCACACGCGCAAATGCAAACAAGAGGAAATTCACGTAAACACGAACGAATTTCGATTAGCCGGAAGATTCTCATGATTCCTATACGAAACTGTATCAACCGTCAAATCATCGACACAAATCGATACGAATCGATTGCCGAATATCGATTACCGGAAAAATCGAACGTCCCGTGCGTGCCGCTCGAAAATTTCACAAACGCGTGTCACCGGAAATGAAAGTTCGATATAGAAAATAGAAAGAACAAAAAACAATTATACAATTATGAAATTAATGTATACATACTTTTCTCTGGCTTGACCATCCGAGGGTACCGCCGACGTTTTTCCCTTTGCGTACATAGCCGTGGCGTTTACTTGGCGAAAAACAAGAGAGAGAGAGAGAGAGAGAGAGAGAAAAAGAGGGACGAACGATTCGTCCACTAAAAGTTTCTCAATCTCGAGCGTTGAACTGTCGCGCGTTATCACTGTCGCGGTTAATGTTTAACAGACATGTATATGTACATATATATATATATATTTATATATATATATATACATATATCTATATTTTTTTCTCCCTTCGATCCTTCGGCGCCAGCCCGTGTTGTATGTGGCCTGTGATTGCCAGTGTAAAACGTCGTCCGGCCGAGTTGAAGCTAGAGCGCGTCGAAAAGACGGAGGGATGTTGCGGGCTGGGGGGAGGGGGACAGTCGCAGGAGGGCGGTAGGTGTAAGAATGCTTCTCGTACGAGTTAGCCGATGGTGCGTGGACAATACACACGGCAGACAAGATAGGAGAGAGAGAGAGAGAGAGTCTCGTGGAATAAGTTCGCGGATGCTCCAACGTGCAAAAATCGCGAATTCGCGAGATCGTGACGAGGAGGGGAGGATGTCGAAAGGATGCGAGACGAAAGAGGGGGGGGGGGGGGGGTGGTAGAAAAAAAAAAGGCGGATAGTGACGAAACCGGCGCGTTCGGACGAAAAACGGCCCAGGTACGTCACACTCGTCGAATTATTCTTTGCTCTTGTTTCGCTTCTCTTGCGTGAATAATCGACGAAACTTGTTTTTTTTTGTTTCTTCTTTTTTTTTCACGGTTCTACAGTGTCGTGACAAGCCCGCGTGGCTTGTTTCGCGGGCACGAGACCGCACGACAGGCGACGAGCGTCGTCATCGCACGACGACGTCGACGAACGTTCCGACGTTGAAACGTTATGCTCCTTCTCACTCGCGCACTTGGCTCTCTCTCGCGCTCGCGCGCGCGCTCTGCCTCTCTCTCGCTCGCTCGCGTTCTTTATTTTGGGCGCACGCGCAACGCTCTCTTGCGGCTCTTACCGGCGACGCGATTTCTCGCTGCAGTCAACAGGACACAACTCGCTTGCGCGTTAATTTTTATCTGTTTTTTCACTCGAGGCGTAAATTAAGCGAGTTTTTTAGGTTAGTTTTACGGTTGATTTTGTTGAAACGGATACTCGCGGGTTTTTGGTCGAAACTTTCGATCACAAAGAGCTTTGCGTGTACATACGTGTGTGTGTGTGTGTGTGTATGTCTTGCGTGAGAGTTTCCGTTTCGATTTTTCAAGTTTACCGAGTCGCGGAACAGGCCGCGATAGCCGAAGCTAGAATTGAATTCACTTGGTAAGATTTTCGGTAACGGGATAATTTTTTTTTTCCTTCGTTTATCTCCGTTTCGATAAGTTACAAATACACATTAAAACTCTCGTCGTTCACTCCGTCGCACCTTACTTCACCGAGACTCGCGCTTTGCCTCTCTCCGTCTCTTCCCTTCTCGCTCCCCTTCCCACCAACTCCACTTCACTGCTCAATTTTCATCCGTCTCTCTCTCTCTTTCTCTCTTGTTTTTTAATTCGCTGTTCAGCCGCTTGGTACGCCACTGAACGCAGCCGAGTCGTCCTCGATATACGCGCCACGGCGTCCCCTCGTCTATATCGCGATAAACCTTCTGGCTCTTTCTCCTCGCTCCGCCTCAGCCCCATCGCGCGCGCTCGCTCGCACGCACACACTCATTGGTCGCGCGCGAGGTTCTCGCGAGCCACAGGGTCACTTGCCCTCTGCGCCACACACACGCGCACACCAATTCTTCGCCACATCGATGAACACCGACACAATTGCAAAATGGCTGACACACTCGTGTTCTGTTTTCGTTCTCTCTCTATTTACGAGCGCGAACGCGCCTGCGCTCTACACCCGTGGAAACGCGCACGTACGCGACGCTCTTGAGTGCGTGCGCGCGCAGCGGCACAGGCTCGACACTCAGGAAAGTAGTGGGAAGAGGCGAAAGTGCCCAGAGAGCGGGGTTTTTTTTTTCGGAGCAACAGAGTACTCCGGAATAAATTTTTTTTTATATGCATGAAGAAAAAAAAACGTATATGAATGCAAACGCGTAATTCATTCCACGCGGTAATAACAAAAATTCCTTTTTTTTAGGGTTGTCTAAGTCAAGGCGATAAAACGCCGTATGAAATTTGTACAACTTTAAGTTCAGATTTTCCCATACTACAATGGTTATATTTTTACTTTTAACAAAATCGAAGGTGCGAGAGTCCAAAAATAAGTATTACCTTTCAAAAGGACAAAAGTATTGCTGAAAGCTTTTCTCTGAAACGAATTACGAGAGGACCCCTGATAATGACGTTCCTGCGTTGCAACCTGCGCTACGATTGGCTGGAAAAAGTAAACTCACGCACACGTGTATCGATGACCCACGCGACTGCACCGACACGTTGCGGACGATCGCATACACACACCCGCGCGCGCGACCGAGCGCTGGCGCTGACGCATCAGAGTGGGAGGGAGTGCGGCGGCAGGCGAGGAATATGGAGGGGGAGGGAGGTCTGAGCGACCGAGGGCTGTCGAACGTAGCCGAGTCGCGCGGCGGGGCGAAATAGCCGACAATTGACGAGTACGACGAGGGGGGCCGGATAGGGAGACATTCTGGCTGTTCTGCCAGGTGTACAGCTTCCCCCTTTTCATTTTTATCACGAGAGTTCGAGCTATCTGCGTTATTCCATATACCTGTATATGCATCGAATATTAAGAAACAATAAAGAAATAGCGAAAGAACGAGGCATCCTTTCCTACCAGATAAAAAACGAAACAAAAATAATAATCCAGCATTCGCTCCACATTCTTGCATATACTTTCCGGAAATGTCTTTTATTCCCAAAAGGCATTGAGGACATTCGTAAATATTTCTTTTCAGAGAGCACCTCAAAAAATTGCCGAACGATGGAGGGCCCGGGCACGATAAGTTGGGAAGAGTTTCTTGAAAATGCCGATAGTCTCGTTCGCGTTTCGGACGAGATATCGGACGGTTGGGAACTGCGAGGCGAAAAGGTATATGCCCCGCGATCAATATAGCACACACACACACACACACATACAATGTACGAAACAAAAAAAAACGTCCAACCGAGCTAACAGCCACACGAGGGATGATGAATCGAAGAATATATATATATATATTGATTAGCTTTATAAAAATGCGTTTACCAGTCAATACCCGGACAAGCCTATCTGTATCGTCGCGTCAAGTCCTTCGTACCGGCCAATTACTTGGCCGATGACGCGTCATTGAGAATCGACAACGAAGCGAATGAGGCAGAAGAGGAAGAAACGGAAGATGCGAAAGATATCGCGAGACTCGCTATCGCCGATCCTTACGAAGCGATCTACGAGACCGAACAGCCTTTCGTCACTGAACATCACATTTTATGGCACATGAGTTACGGGGTTCCGGTGATGTTCTTCAACGCTTGGTTCTCCGGTAAGTCGTCTTCCTCCATTTATTGTTTTAACGTCTGCACACACTAATGTGGATATTTATCGATAATAAAGAGCGTGACGAAGAGACGGAGTGTCGTTGCGGCGTATTGTTGAGTCAATTCTGTAAAGTGTATTGGTCTGTAGATAACAAAATATCGACGGCTAGGGGTTAAAGGAGACATGGAAAATCGTCTCGTCCTTCCAGTAGTTAAGGTTACTCGTCTTCCTGTTTTCTCGAAAAAATACACCCGATTGAAATAGCGAGCATCCGTACAGACTATAAAGAGTGTCTCAAAAAGACCTGGCATTTTTTATTGCGCGCTATTTTTTTTTTGTGGCGCACATAGAGCACTAATCTTCGACAACTGGCATCGGGAAGTATTGAGGTTTAGTCATGGAGAATTACACGATCGAGCAACCCATAGAGATTGTGAAAATTCACTGTGAAACAATGCAGTTATTGCAGACGAAGTTTCATGGTCGTGTTATCTCGCGTCGCGACGATGTGATTTGGTCACCAAGATCGTGCGATTTGACGCCATTGGACTTCTTTCATTGGGGTTTTCTGAAAGGAAAAGCGTATGCCAATGATCTACAGACCATTACGGAGCTCGAGAAAACAATTGGACGCACCATTAATGAAATTCATCCGCAATTATGCCAAAATGTTATTGAAAATTTCGTCAAAAGAGTGAACGTTTGTGAACAGGGACGAGGCGGCCATCTATCGGATATTTTGTTCCACGCATAATCTTTATGCTTGTACCTTATATTCAAATAAAAATATTCGTACTTGTTAAATAAATAATACGTTTTATTAATAAATAAAAATGTCCGGTCATTTTGAGACACCGTTCATATAATATATATATATATATATATATATATATATATATATATATATATATATGATGTACATGATGTTACATCGTACATCGAGAGACGCGCCAAGCTCTTTGGTTGAAAAAACTTAAAGTATCTTCGTAAAAAAGTAAAAATCTGTAAATATATTACTGCACCTTAAATTATCTTTAAAAAAAAATAGTAAAAATCAGGAAATAAGATAGTAGTAGTTAAATTATAATATAAAATTATTAATAAAATATTGTAATTATTTAATTAAATAAACTTATTAGTTAAATATTGTAATTATAATTATATTAATAAGTAATAGTTAAATTATCTCCGAAAAATGGTAAAAATCTGGAAATAAAATATTAAAAGTTCAATTATTTTTTTTTAAAGTAAAAAACAGTAACCGACACTGGGAGATGTGTGGTCGGGGTTTGGCTTGGGCGATACTTTGAGTTGAGCAACGCTGTGCATGCCCAATACTCGGTGCGGCGACCGCTTGTCCGTGCACCGACTGTCGCATCAACCAGTGAACCAAGCCAATACTTCTGATACCTTGGTGCAGATACTTTAGTAAAGGTATCTGCAGTGAGGCGGGCAACCACTTTAGGAGACCGAAAATTAGATGATTTTTTTGGATTTTTTTTATTGTGAAAAAAAAAACCAAAATTTCCGCAACTCTGATAATAATATATTCATATTTTCATACATCTTTGGTAATTTTTTCAAGTTATTTCATGCATCAATTAAGGTGTAATGCCCTTTGTCCCTTGGCGTGTCCTCGTCGTCGTTGTCGATTTGCGGGAATTGTGCAACTCGCAATTCTCGACTGAAATAGTCCAACAAATTATTATACATTCTTGAGATGTTTTTTAAGAACATGAACCTAAATTTTGAACTAAAAAAATCGAGAATTGAATGTTGGAACGTGTTTGAAAAAAATGGTCGATTTTTAGCATTTTTTTCTCCGGCATTTTGCAATAATAAATATGTTTTTAAAAATCTAATTTTTCCAACTTTAGCTTCATGTTTTAATAAATTATATTATGTACACGTGTTCCAAATTTGAAGATGATCCTTCAATTAGTTTTTGAGTTATGATACCCGCAAATTGAAAAAATGTCGTTTGGAGAAAAATACGTTTAAAGTTTCACAAACGAAAAACTCAAAGTCAAATGTTGTTTAATCAAATGATTAATTGTCTTGCCGATTAATCAGCGATTCCAGCACCATACAGCAGTCCTTCCTCTTCCTCATGCAACTCATTTGAAGCTTGCATTTCCTCTTTACGAATTTTTCGAGCTTCTTTTGTCTCTAATAAACATTTTCTATTTTGCCGAGCCACGCGCATCTGATCCATTTGCTCGGCATATCCGTAGCTCTGCCTGCCAACTACGATTTGTAGTTTATTCATAACCATGAGTAGGGCTGAATTCCCTTCATTAAATAAAATAGCAGCAAGAAATGCCACTACCTCGATTATTTTGTACCCAGAATGGAGATGTTTTGGAGCTAATCGCCAAACGGTCGAGTTTGGGTTTGTTTGGGCTATGAAGACCCAAACAAACTACCTAACTGAGCGCTCGTGGATACCTGAACGCGCTTGGAAGTCGAGCGGAGAGTCTTCATCATTTATATACATACCGTTAGAAGGAATCCGAACATCGTTTCGAAATTTTCACGGTCTATTCTTAAGATATTTTGCTAACGATTTATGAAATTAAAAAAAAAATTGATTTTTTTAAGCATCTCGAGTGGTGGCCCGTCTTAAATATTATTAATCCCCAAGAAATCTCCATTCGACAATTTCAGCTTTCTTTCTCGCACTTGTATATCACATGGCACAGCTCCTACTTTGCCTTGAAGCGGAAAGTTTAAGACCTGAAAGATGCGTATTTTTTTTTATTGCTCGCATCGTCCAAAGGGCTTCGAAGATTTTAATGATCTGACGTAGCCCGGAAAAAGTATTATCGCCAAAATCGGCAGTGTTTAACGTATTAGTCTCGCCACAGTTACGTTGAAAAGTTTATTCTCCCCTCAATCGATGAAAGCTTCGAAATATTGCGAAATATCCTTATAATGTAGGTTGTACATCTTATCGGGACGTAAAAACTTATAACGATGAAAACGCCCAATATAATGTTTACCTAACCCTCACTTTTGTATAAGACTATCCATTTCGACTACTAATACGTAGATACTCTCCGTATACGCATATGCACACACTACTGTAATCTAGTTCTAGTCTGCTCCAGTCGCTTCGTGGCGCTAGCGCCGCTAGACATTGCTTAATTTAAATCGCTATATCTCTGAAACTAGACGGTCAAAATTCATGATTTTTTTTACCCACTTCGTCATATGTTCCTCTGTAATTGAGATTTTTTTTTAATCTGTAGAAAAGTTTCGTATTTATTGCGTGAAATGTGAAATTTTCCACTGCTTTCCATAAGAACACGTGTAAAACCCTGAAAGCTTTGATTGCCAATATCTCGAAAACGAAACGGTGAATCCTTTTGAAATTTTGCAGCCAATCATTTAATAGTGTCCTAAATGAGTCCTCAAAATAAAAAAAAACAATCTATAGTAAAGCGCCTTGGCGAGATTACTACCTTAAAGAACAATAGGTACTGCATTATCGTAACTGAGGCTCGCAGTAAAAAACTGTCATGACTGGTGCGCCTCCGGTGGTCGAAAGCAGAATTTCGACTGGTCGACCCGACGCAACCTTACTCGAGATTCGAGCGCAACAACAGCCACGAACGTCTTGACCGAGGCGCGTCGAGCAGGCAAACGGGTGAGAGCTCTCAATACCAACCGATGGCAACTTACCGACCTGGACGGTCGTCCGAACCGACCGAGATCATCGTACCACCCACATTGTAATGACCAGCGCCAGTCATTCTTGAACCTCAAAGTTTTAACCGTGACACCGAACCTTTTTTTCTTTCCAAAAGTGGAAGACCAACAAAATTTCGAGGATTTTCGCGATTTTCCTCAGATTTGTTTAGCAATGCGACGGCTCACAGAGCCAGTGTGTGTTGCTGCATTCTTACTTTGCCAATGCCCTCGTATGCCGCATTTGCACGAGGGCACAAGGTAACTTTGGAAAACCCAAGCCGATAACAAGCGGCTGTAAACTTTTACGAACATTCACTTCGTGTTCACGATTGGAAAGTCAGTAAAAGTGCGGTCTCGCTTAGTAGATGGCGCGCAAGCAGGTGCTGAACGGTCACCCATCCGTATATTGACCCAAGTCAGTTGTGCTTGACATAAGCGATCGACGAACCGCGCGACCACTTGCGCGGCATAATTCATATTTACATAGCTTAGCAAGATTTTCCAATATTATTTAGTACGTTACTCAATTCGAATATCCTACACTAACCATTTCCAGTGGAATGCGAGTACAAATTCGCATTACCATTTTCCGACTGAAGAGAATGAGTAGCTGGGCAAGGATAGGAATGTGAATAAAAAGAAACCTCGGAGAGTCTCCCTCTCTCTCTCTCTTTCTCTCTCTATCTATCTCTCTCTCTCTCTCTTTAGCTCTCTCTCTCTCTCTCTATCTACCTCTCTTTATGTCTCTGTCGAATTGGCGACTGATCGCCACTAGACCTTAATCCGTTTCCTAGAGGAGAGCAGTCGGTACGGCCGGGCTGATTGTTCCTCTTTTTCGATTGTCGCGTACACGCTCATCCTCGAACTGGGCTAAGATCCTCTGCACACACACACACACGTACACACTTTCGAGCCCCGAACATCCCATCTATGTGTGCGTGAATTTTACCGATTCATCCCGCAGGCACTCCCGCGTATAGGAGTATATCGCCTACCGCCCGACTAAAAGCAAAACCGGAAACGGAAAAAGCGATTTCACAGTTTTGAGCACATTAAATGGGCGGGACTGCGCACTAGAGATATACTGGAGGCATATCGTATAATATATAAATATATATATATAAACAAACCTAACATTACATAGTCGAATTCAATGTACCCAGAAGAGACAGAAGATGCATAGGCACCATATTTTTATATAATGTACATTTTTCGGAGATCTCGTTCTTTTCCTTCCAGCTTTTTTTTCCAGCCTCATCTCATCTGAATATTGGAGTACTCCGATCCTCGGTTATTGACTGAACGTTTACGTGTTTATTTCGTCCCTGGAATTGAATATTTGTTTTTTTTTTTGCGCATTAAAATTATCCGAGTCTGTGCGTGCGTATAAGTATATGTGTCTCCAAAATCATATTCCCTCGTGTATACGTACGGTAAGGAGCAAAAGTGAACACACACACGCGTTTGAAAAAAATGATCGATTTTTAGCATTTTTTTCCCGGCATTTTGCAATAATAAATATGTTTTAAACAATCTTATCTTTCCAACTTTAGGTTCATTTTTTAATAAATTATATTATGTACACGTGTTCAAAATTTGAAGATGATCCTTCAATTAGTTTTTGAGTTATGATTCCCGCAAATTGAAAAAATGTCGTTTGGAGAAAAATACGTTTAAAGTTTCACAAACGAAAAACTCAAAGTCAAATGTTGTTTAATCAAATGATTAAGTGTCTTACCGATTAATTAGCGATTCCAGCACCATACAGCAGTCCTGCCTCTTCCTCATGCAACTCATTTGAAGCTTGCATTTCCTCTTTACGAGTTTTTCGAGCTTCTTTTGTCTCTAATAAACTTTTTCTATTTTGCCGAGCCACGCGCATCTGATCCATTTCCTCGGCATATCCGTAGCTCTGTCTGCCAACTACAATTTGTAGTTTATTCATAACCATGAGTAGGGCTGAATTTCCTTGATTGAATAAAATAGCAACAAGAAATGCCGCAACCACGATTATTTTGTACCCAGAATGGAGATGTTTTGGAGCTAATCGCCAAACGGTCGAGTTTGGGTTTTTATGGGTTATAAAAACCCAAACTACCTCATTGAGCGCTCGTGGATACCTGAGCGCGCTTGGGAGTCGAGCGGAGAGTCTTTGTCATTTATATACACACCGTTAGAAGGAATCCGAATATCGTTTTGAATTTTTCAGGGTGTATTCTTAAGATATTTTGCTAACGATTTATGAAATAAAGAAAAATTGATTTTTTGAAGCATCTAAAGTGGTTGCTCGCCTTTTTTTTCATTCCAATTAAAATATCAAATAAAAATGCATTTTTGTTAAAATACCACGTGTGTTCACTTTAGCTCCTTACTGTGTAGAAGGTGGTGGAAAGTGGCATCCAAAAATCTAAATACCTCGTATCGATACCTATCCGAATAACCCTCGTGTACAGTGTGCAAAATGCCCACTGTCAGGACGATCATTGCGTAGTTGTTCCAGCTGTAGTACAATTGATCTGCCAATAAAACTGTAGTTTTTTAATTGGCAGATTTTCCCGGAGTCAATCGAGTCACCGTGACGAAAGCTCAGAAAGCTTTACCCAAGGATACTCTAGGATACAGCGAGTTGTCCCAGGCGATCCATCCGATCCTCGGCACGACATTTCTCCACCTTCATCCTTGCAAATCACACGAAATATTGAGCCAAATGTGGAGAAGGTTCGTATACTAGAAAAAAAAAACAATATAATACGCAAGAACAATGAATATGATCATAGCAATTATGATAAAAGTGATAAAGTCATTCGTCGTATAGTACACGAGAGTGGATTGCAATGAGCAATTCAAATGCATTTATATTCCGTTATGTTTTTTTTTCAGCAACAATAAATTGGTCAGCTGGCTGAGTGTCGTTTCACCGGCCGCGCTGAATTTGCGGTTAAGTACGAGGTACTACGATTTAACGAGGATCGAAAAATCGAAACAGTCGACGAGTTTGCACTTGGACGATGAGGACGTTTGATAGCGTCATTCCCGATAAATAATTATGGAAATTGAGTGTGCGATGGTTCGATTAAAAAAAAAAAAACGGTCGATCAATGTGTAACGTGGGACATTGGATTTCATTGGGACGGACTTTGCTGTCGGAAAATCGAATATGGGGGAGAGTTGTGTGTATGGTGTAGCCTGGTCAAACCGATCGATGTAGCTCCCACGTTTGGAATAATTGGGCGCGGACTTCTCGGTAGCTGATCGAATACTTTGTGTAAATAAATACTTATATGTACAGTACAACCCCGCTTGTACGTTTTGCGCTTATACATTTTGATCATTTGTGCGTCAAATTTCTTTGGCCCCGGCCGATTCAATTTATAAAAAATGTCATAAAGTTGCATTTCCACATTTTTCACTTATACATTTTTCGCCCTTGTACGTTAATGAGGAGCTCCGATACCGTTCTTTAGGCGAAAGTGTGAGAATGAAAATACAATAAGTTTTCCGCATACTGCTAACTTCTGACGAATAAAATTTTCATGAAAAAATTAATTAATATAGGGCAATTTCCAACTCATAATATTGTTAAAAAATATTTCTGAGCCGGGAAATCATATTAATACTTATCATTTTTGCAATTAAATATAAATATGTTGGAATTTTATTCAAGAGAACATAACCGATGGACTTGGCAACAGCAGCATTCTTTGCCATTGGAACGATTGACGATTGCTAAAGCATCGTCGGTGCAAGGTTATTTATATGGCGAAAAACGTTCAACGTACAACGCTTTATAAAGAGTTTTTGATCCAGCAAAGTAGCAAAAACGTTAAAAATTTATTATAAAGTTCAAATGTTGTAATACTATGTAGTTTTAAATATCCGCCGATTTTGAAATACTCGCCAGTCAATGTTTGACTATGAGTGGCTCACTCGACAGAGCCAATTGACGCGGTGTCGCCATGTTTAACTTACAAATTTTGTTGATGTCCGATAACAAGCCGTTCGAGCTCAAAATCACATCTTTTTTTCGAGTATTATTAATGAATATAGCAGAGAAACCACATGATTATTCAACACCCTAATACTATAATCGCGGTTTACTCAGTTTTAAGACATTATTTTTTAACCTAGAGCCTTATAACTGATGGTTACGAGGTGTCATGATAAAGGTTCAACTTGAACATTAAAAATCTTTGGAAATATATTGCGAAACCGATTGATTTTTGGACAATTCATGCATCCTAAATTAATCCCTCGACGATATGAATGTCAAGCGTCTACAAGCATTTCGATTTTCGTGTCGAAACTAAATTCTGTTCTCCAGCCTCTCTTCGAGGTCACTTTTTGCTCAGTTATACGTTAATTGTATATTCTCTCGCCGGGGAAAATCGCATGTGACTGCTCTAACGATATGACGCTTTGTTTATCGTCAGTCGAGGCAGTGCGCGCAAGGGCAAGCACGTACGCGTAGTAAACATTCACACGTCTATTATATACTGCCTGGCTGTTGAGAGCAAACTTGAACAAGTCTCAGCCAGATCGTTTTCTTACAGAATTTTCTTTGTACTAGCTGTGTAGCTTTCGTCTAAAGCAATTTTCAGTCAGACTCAGTTTTTACGTGCATATTATCTCGTGAAGAACTTGACGTGCGAGGTATTTATTTATAAGGATGGCTAGTTCAGCAGACGGAGGAAAGAGAAAATCACTATCTCGTCATAAAAAATTTAGAAATTTCAGTTGAGGTACGAGATAATCCTCAATAATGCAGCCGTTCGCTGCATGGCCAATCGGTGTAAAAGTCATGAAAAGTCTTAAATGTCATGAAACTACACTCGATCCTGAAAAAGCCATGAAATGTTATGAAAAATTACCAGTCTACCTGATTTATCAAATATATCTGCAGCGTTCATTATCATGACCAATTTTTCTATTAATTTATCCAAAATAATTTCATATTTTCGCGGTTTTGCGACAATCTACGGTATTAGAAAAAAAGGTAGTAGAAAAAAAAATGATTCGTTGTCTCAATATATTAGTTTTTCTTTTGTTATTCGTGTAAAGCGACTAGATGATATTACTCAAAGTTGCTAAGTGTATGCCATATTCTTCCAGATGTTCCCAAAATATAATTCTTCACAGCAAACTTCAAATGATGTTAGTCTCACATTTTTTTATTACACATGGAATTGTACAGTTTGGTGACTCTTCGTTTATTTCGTATACTTTTTATTGGCATGCAACACACGTCTGTTTCAAAGAGCAGAATGTAAATATAAAAATGTAGAAAATTAGTTTCACTAAAGAATTATAAAGTATACTTTTATACCAGAAAGTCATACTAAAAGTCATGAAAAAAATTCCTATTCCTTCCCTCAACAATCCTGAGATGTCATTAAATTTCAGTTCTGATCAAAACTAGACATCCTCTGATGAAACTTTCGTGTGTAAAATGAAAAAATGTAATAATACATTAAACTTTCATTACGTAGAATGAATAGTTTTGACACAAAAGAATCTTTAAAATGTAACCCTAGAACTCATGACTCATTCGTTTTACCTTCAAACGCATGGCTGAAGTCTATATACACCTGACGTTTTTCTTGATCATAAAACGATTCCTACGGGGATAAATGGACTTGGTAATAAATGAATTTCTTCGTTTTTTTTCATAAGGAAGAGAATGCTGTGCGAGAAATATGATTCAATGAAGCTTAAATTAGTGAAGAATCCATTAGTGAAGAAACGGAATAAATCAGCAAAAACCTAATTTCATGAATAAAAATTCGAGTGCGAACGGACCCCAGTCATGAGTTCTAAAGTTACTTCGAAGTACGGCCGAAGCCATCCACCAGTATCGTCAGCCGATTAAAGAATTAATCTTCCCAAATATATGGACGAATGCTTCACTTGCCCTCTCATCAATTTCTTTTGTCTCGTAATTCCCTAATAATTCGCGTGTATATATCAAGAGCGCGTCTTACGTGACGCGGCGCGTGGGCGGATAGAACCGAGCTTAATCTGATTATCGCGTATTCGGTAATTCAATTAAATTATAATTCGAGTGAAGTATGCGACTAAATGCGAGTGCATAGCCCGCGCCGAAAGTCTTTGCGCCATACGAGCAATAAAAAGCTTTTTCCATGAATATATTTATACAGGGCTACTGGTTATTGGTCACGATTATGTGAAAGGTTCGCAAGACATGTTTTCCATCAATGCTTTATGCAAATGCTTTATGCAAAAGTGAACAATTTCCGAGATATTATCTTTATTATTTTTTTTAAGTATGGTATAGGCAATTTAAAAAAATAATTTAAAAAAACTGCTTCGTGGAATCAAACTTTTTATTATTATTTGTAGTTTGAGAAAACAGCAACAAAGAATTATCAGCAATGAAATAAGAATAAGCTGCAAATATTTTTGAATTAGGGGTCCAAAACTCTGCAAGTCTAATCATTTTTGTAATTTTTTTTGGCCAAAAATGCAGGTTTTATTAAAAAAATAACCAAGTTACTGAGCTTGCGGTTCATTAAAACAACAACAAGACAGTATTAGCTATCCAACGCTGTATAATTTTTCTGTAGTTGTTGTTTAAGTTGCTGCACACACACAAAAATAGCCCCACACACACATTAGAATAGAGACGTAATAAAAAATTACTCATAAAATCGAGAAAATTCTTTTCTGATTTAATTTTTAATTTATTATATGAATCTTTTTTTACGATTTTTATTTACAACTACCCTCGCCTTCGCCTGAGTTGAAACAGATGACAAAACTACGCCCCCAATTGTATATATTCTTTGAAATATGCTGTGCGATTGTGAAACATCATACATAAGATACCGAGAGAGGTGTGCACCGTCTCACTAGGTGGAATTCTCTGGGAGAAGCTATCCGCAAGCTCTCGAGGCAAGAATCATCCCGAACTCTTTGTATGTTTGTGTGTGTATATATATATATTGGAAAGCTGGAAACGGAGATCCTTAGAGGGAGAAGCTGGAGCAGTTGCCATGGATACGAGAAGCTATGTCGCTTGTTGCGCTCGTGAAAACTCGAGTAAGCCTCGAGAGATTTCGAGCTTGCAATCTATCTCCCTCCCCCTCTCTCTCTCTCTCTCTCTCTGGGCATCTCACCCTAAGTAACTTAAGGGAGAAAATACTTGTAGACGAGAAAAAAATAGCCTTCTGATAATTTTTTTTCTTTTTGGAAAGAAACAAATCGTTTTACACATATGAAACTTTAGGTACAATTTATGACATAATTAACTGTTTAAATTGATTTTTTTTTTCATTTAAAAATATTGCAAAATGGCGACGTCATGGTGTCGTCTTCCAGGAAGGTTGTTGGCGGCAGTTGTCCGTTTGTGGAAAAATCAACGAATTCAATATTGATCTGAATAATATGAGCCAGGAATTTTTAGTATTTTAACATCCAATTACTGAACTTATACCTAAGAAATATTTAAAAATATGAAAATTAAAAAAATGGACCATTTCAGAGAAAAAAAATTGAAATTTTACACATTTTCATTATTTTTTGCGATTATAGTACATTATGACACGAGGACGAAAAAACTTTTTCTAACGAGTGTGAGCTTGTAGCACGAACCGAAGGCGAGTGTTGCAATCACACGAGGTTGGAAAAAGTTTTTTCGTCGAGTATTATACGAAATTTTATTGGACGTGGTGTGAAAATGAGGGAAAATGACGCTTCAGTCGCGTAAAACGTCCATTATCTTACCGAGTGGAATAAAATCACTTTTTAAAAGAGATTTTCATAAACAAGTACTTATAAGTTCAAGGTAATATTGTTATTGAGTTGTGTTTACAATTTAAGCAGGATCGATCAACTCGTTTTGAAGCTATGTTTCTCACCCACTTAAAAAATATACTTTTGAGAAGAACGTGTTTAAGGAGGTTGGAGCGGTACCCACGATCCAAGGTGTAATATATATACAGTGGGTAAAAAAAGTATTTGCACACCACGTGTTTTTCAAATTATCTGGCGAAATAAAATAAAAAACTTTAGCATTTTTTTTTTAAAAAAATAAATAAATATATATCCGAAAAAAAAATACTAAAGCATTTTATTTTTTATCATAGGCTAATTTGAAAAACACGCGATGTGCAAATACTTTTTTTACCCACTGTAAATATATATACGTTATTGTCCAGACTATACTGAGTCTTTACTAATTTATTTGAATTTTTTCACTACAGAACACCAGAGCTAAAAAATAGTTTAATGTATGTAATTTTGGTCTGTGCAGACACTCGGATGGGTGACCGCTTAGCCGCGCACTGAAAATCCAGCTGGATCAAACGTTCCAGTCCTTTCGAAAGTTACCAAAGCCAACGTAGCAATCTTATCCTGTGATGTTGATCCTCTATATCAACATTCACCAATGTTCACCACATTTGCACTGATCTGCGTTAATCACAACGAAGCTGATTGGCCCAGTCAAGGGTGGCCCTATTAATGAGTTTTCAATGACCTCTTCGGCTGATCGATAATCATCGATGACGCTCAATTCAATTGAATTCTAAGCAACCACGACTTCTTTTTTTTCGTCTTTGTGAATACACCGATTGCCGAAGCCTTTTGCCAGTGCCCAAACGCAGAAGTTGTCAGGGCCTCGAACGAGCGAGCGCAGACGAAATTTCAATGGATCCGAGGGTGTAGAATTTTTGCATTGATCAATTGAAAGAAAGAAAAAAAAATTGTGTGGATACAGGTGAGGCAAAGAGTCGCTGTGTGAATGGAACGAAACGGGGTTAACGAGGCGACGTTGCCTTTGACAAAATTTCTGCATATCGCGAATTTTCATAAAGAACCGTCATTATTTGTATACGTTATTGAGAGAGGGACGTGGGTATATATATACAAGGTGGGCTGAAAATTGAGGTCCAAAAAGAAAATCGAGATGCCTCGTATCAATGCCTATCCGAATCACACCAATGTAGAGGTTGTCTCAAAATGACCTGCGACATTTTTAATTGCGCGCCATTTCATTTTTGTGGCGTACATAGAGTACTAATCTTTGGCAACTGGTGTCAGGAAGTATAGAGGTTTAGTCATGGAGAATTACACGATCGAGCAACCCATAGAGATTGTGAAAATTCACTGCGAAACAATGCAGTTATTGCAGACGAAGTTTCATGGTCGTGTTACCTGTCACCGGGGCCATGTGAATTAGCCACCAAGATCGTGCGATTTGACGCCATTGGACTTCTTTTTTTTGGGTTTTCTGAATGGAAAAGTGTATGCCAATGATCCACAGATCATTCCGGAGCTTAAAGAAGCAATTGCACGCACCATTAATTAGTCCGAAATTATGCCAAATATTATTGAAAACTTCGCCAAAAGAGTGAACGTTTGCAAACAGGGACGAGGCGGCCATTTGTCGGATATTATGTTTCACACATAACCTCCATATTTGTACCTTATATTAAAATAAAAATATTCGTACTTTTCAAATAAATAATACCTTTTTTATAATAAATAAAAATGTCCGGTCATTTTGAGACACCCTTTATGTTCCACGAACTTTTTTACTTTTCGAGAAAAAAAGCATTTTTTATTTTTATCGTTTGTAGATGTTATACGATTTTATCGTTATGAACCGCAGTGTTAAGCAATAAATAAATGGCCAACTGTACATTAATGTACACTCGTGGAATTAATTCTAGACACTTCTAATAAAAATTGCCTTTTTTTTATGTTTACGCAAAAAATGTATATTCTGCTACCCTGGATGGCCTTTCTCCCACCATGCGCTACACCAAACGATATTCGGCATCTACTGGGGGCTGATTTAATTTATGGAGGTGCCGTTCGGAGAGCTTACAGTGTACTTAATCATTGCACACGATTACTTTTGTAAATGTTTTCATTTTTTAAATAAAAAATTACAAACTACGAATTTAAAGCTTTTAAAAAAGAATCAGTTTCGCTAGTGGAGATGCCTTGGAATTTGATCAAAAGATTGAAAAATGCATTTGAGAGGATCAGTCACTAAAGTTCAGATGATAAAAAAATACTCATACTGGTATACAAAATTTTTAGAGAAAAGTACCTACACAAAAGAGAAAAAAACAAACAAACTTAAGTCACGGGAAATCTCGAAAGATAATTTAAAAGTGCTTTTTTCTCGAAAAGTAAAAAAGGGCGTAGAACATGGATGGGGATAAACCGGTTAGGCATCGATACGAGGCATCAAGATTTTCCTTTTGGACGTCACTTTTTGGGCCATCCTGTAAATTAAAATGGATGGCAATTGAATTGCAGCGCGCGATGCGTTGCGAGCAAAATTTTTCTGACTTCAATTTTTTAAATTCAGAAACCTCTTCACGATACGCGGATCTCTATTTCAACATTCCACTTCCCTACACCTATTTCCTTTCATTTTTCGCATCTTATTTCGCCGAACGTGCACAATTGTCGCGATATTGTTCATTCGCGTACGAGTCAATTCTGTCGATTAATATTCGCCGTAACGGAACTTGCAATAGCAACGCCAAAAAAAAAAAAAAAATGATCCCGGTGGTTGCATAAATTAAGTCCCTACGACGAGCACCGTATGCACGTTCGCGAAACATGCCACAGCCCATTTCGATCGTCATTTATTTCAGGATTCTTTGCTCCGAGATGTAGAAATGCAAATAAATGTTTATTGCGAAATAAAGTTGATCGCCCTGGAGCAAACGTACTCATGGAGTTGTTGGAGGCAGCAGTCACGGATGGATGTTCCTTTGACAATAAAAAAATCATCTTCGGAGACTTCGTAGCTCAATAATATAATTGCTTGAGAAATCGAAGATTGCAGTTGGCCTCGAAGAGTCTGACTTCCCCTTTTTTGGTCATTGCCTGGATAAGGGTTTGGAAAAAGAGGGCAGCGGTTTGGATCGTAGGGACCTTCAACGTCGTTCAAGCTTCTGTCACAGGTACATGTGGGTGTATGTGTGTGTGTGTGTGTGTGTGTGTGCACAAAAAAAATGCGACGGAGTTGCGAAACGAGGTCGGAAGTTTGAGCTCAGAAGAGAAGACACGTTTTCACCCTCTCTGTGTAGGCTTTCTGATCCCATCCCGCCCCGATTTTCCTCGTGCTGCGAGAGCTTCACGAATCTTCCCCTAATGGTTCATTCTTCCTCTCTAATTTCCGGATTGCTTGCAAATTCAGCGCGGCTCTCAACCGTTTCCTTCCCACGGAGGCAATGGAGTCTTTCAGCTCTAAGAAGGAGAGGGCGTTTCGAATACAATGGAGATGCGGAATGTCGAAGAATGTCTGGCACTTGGATGGATGAACGAGCTGTTAGGGGCTAAGGACCTGTGATTAATCGTATCGGCAAATGCCAATCATGTGTCAATGTCACGAGAAATAAAGTCACATACGAATAACTGCCACTCGATTGTAATTCAAGTCTTTTTGGTCGATTTGTACCATTTGAGGTCTCAATATCTTCTGATTGTTCTGCATAAGCTTGAGGCCTAAAAAACAGGCCGATCTTCAATTTTCTTTTTTTCTGATGAGAGTATTTGGATGACGAGGCCGGGATTTTACACTGTATTGATATACAGTCTTGTCAAGTGTGAGTTTTTTTTTATGGAAAAATATTGAGGTACACTAGTGTAATTATTATTTGAACAAAGTGTCGCCATTGGGCCATGGACAATTGGTGCAGGTGGTTCTGGCAACTAAGATAATTGGAAATAAGAAAAAAAATATACCTTTAGTATACGAATAAAACTCTCGTATGAACGAATACTTTTTTTTTTAATTTTGACAATTACGAAAATGCCAAGTTTTAAAAACAAGTTCGATTTTCGACAACAAAAAAACAACTTCAATCAATTATTGTTGACAAATGGATAAACGTGTCAAAAAATCATCCGGCCATACGATAGAAAATATTATAAACTACGCTCTGTCCGAATTTGCATTGAATCGGACGAATAGATTTCGAAATACAACTTACTCCATTTTATAAAACATCGTTGCGAGAAAAACGCAAAAAAAAACAAATGTGGTAAATCGCAGCGGGCCGATACGCCCTAGCACACTGAGCGATCTGACGCTTCACAACTCGATCAATTTTTACAATCTTCGCAAAATCTTTCTCGCAAATTAAAGTCAAAACCCTAGGCTATAAAACTACCCGATAAAAATCCTATAACTAAAATTTCCATATTATGCATACCCCTCAAGTAAACACCCACACCACGTACTATTATCAATCAAGTTAAGCAAACGACACGGAATTGCCAGTTCCAAGTTTGGCTGCGGCACCCTATGAACAATTTCTCAACCGGATGTGCCGAAAAAAAAACAACATCGCAAAGATTATACGAAAATTGATGAATTCTAATGACACGTACGAATGAGAAGGTCGTAGCGACCCACACACCAATATATCCATTAGTAAGGTACAGAGATCCGGAGGAGAAATAGGCGCGCGCGAAGATCGACGACGGGAGACGATCTCGCGTTCGCCTAACAGTCGAAGGGGGGGCATGAAGGGGCAAGGGCGGGGGAGGAGGATCTCCTACGTGTACCTCGATTTGCCCAGCACGCCACAAGTGTTCGTGGCGTGAACGCGCGAAGGTGGTCACCAAGCTCTATTCTACTAATAAATAATTTGAAAGAAGATATATATATATATATACATATAATATAGATATTTACTGTTATGTACAGTATATAGGTCTCGCGTAATGGATACATATATGCTATAGTCTATTTCCTTGGCGCTCAAAAAGATTTGTAGTTTGATCTATACATATATAAATATATATATATATATATATATATATATATATATATATATATATATATATATATATATATATATATACACTATACCATTCTGATTCTGCCAGCTTCGAGTCCGCTCGGTCGCACACGCACCCCGACGTTATCACGGTGCGGAACGCTCTGACTCGTGAGATTTTTTCGCGCGTCGCTCGAGACACTCTACGGTCGCGTACGCGTGTTTTTTCCCCAACGCACCCACACCACCACACAAATACACACATACACTCGCGAGATTGACAATAGTTCGTTTGAATGTTAAAAAAATAAATAAATAAACGAAAACTGAAAAGAAATAAAAAAAAAAACAAAGTATGGTTTGATCGATCGATCATGTAATGATCCTGATCGGGTGCTTAAATCGGACACCGGTGTAATCGTTTAAAAGAAGAAAAAAAAGCCACGATTTCAGCGGAGACGAGTTGCTCGCGAGTTTTACAAGTTGGTTTGACACTTTGATGGTTTTTTATTTTTATTCGTTGGCTCGAACAAGTGGCTCGTTTGGCCATTGGTTTCGTCGGTTGTTTTGTTGGTGTTGGCCTCGTGGCGGGTGTCCTCGCTGTACTGCCGCTCGTAACCACGGTCAGTCAATGAATATTCATTTTTATAGAAACGAAAAAGTTTCAGATTGTCGTGACGAAATTTGAGATGTTTTTTTTTTCCATTTATTTTTTGGTTCGAGTGCCTGGGACGACGAAGTGAAGAAGGAAAGAGAGGGGGTGGATAACGAAAGATCGAGTGGACACACGCGTATTTACGCGAGGGTGGATCTCGTGAGAGAGGGTTTCAATGAAATTGAAGGCCTGTAGGTTCATTCTAGCTCTCCCTCTCTGTCTCTCTTGCTCTTTCATTTTCGATCCTCACCCTCTTCTACGCTTATCCTACTTTTTTTTTCAACCCCGGCTACGATCCCCTTTTTTTCCTTCGTAGACTTTTTCCTCGAGGACTGGTGAGGTCGGAGATACGATTATTTCCTCTTCTTTTTCTCCCTCAACCCTTAGTTACGATCTTTCCTGTTGCTCTCCCCCCTCTCTCTCTCTCTCTCTCACTCCCTCAATATCGCGTCCCTTTTTTATTCCCTAATGTCACCTCAATGTGTACGTGAGGAGATACGCCTGATGTTTATATGGACACATACGAAAGTGTCGCGAGTGAGGATCGAGGGTGCGAGCTTTGCTCTAGGCAACATAGCCACCAGCAAGCGCTATATAGCCATCAACGCGGCGCGGCAATGTCCACTGACACGCGAACTCACAGGAAGAGTCAAATGAACTGGAATTGGGAGAGATAAGTCAGCAAGAGAGCAAACTAGAGAGATAGAAAGATAGAGAGAGATATATATATATATATATATGCACAGAGAGAAAGAGAGAGAGGTAGGGAGGAAGAGAGCGAAAACGAGGGAGGCTGTTCGATATTTATCCCCTCACAGGAATTGTCAAAGATTTCAATCCAAAACTCCAAACAAAACAAAAAATTTATAATCAAGTTTTTCTAATCATTTTCACCCCATGTAGAAAAATCAAGTTTTTCTACTCGTTTTCACCCTTTGTAGAAAAATCAAGTTTTTTTTACTCGTTTTTACCCCATGTAGAAAATTCACCCCTATAATAATAGTTGAACAACGCAAAATTATTTCGCAATTATTTCTGAAAATGTTGATTGATCCATTTAATTCACCATGTCCATTTAATATTCGTGACTTTTTGGTAATAATTTATAAATAAAAAGCTATTCGCTGCCCCTAGAATAAAAACAAATGAATTGGATAACGCAGAATTATTTCGAAAATGTTGATTTATGTGTTTAATTTTCATGCTTCTTTAGAAATCATTTATAAACAAAGCTTCTCCATTCGTTTTTATTCACGTCCTTTAGGAGAAAAAAAAGGAATTGATGACGCAAAATTGTTTCGAAAACCTTCGGGATATTTCGTTTCGTCTTTTTATGTCAATTTAATATTCATGTTGTCTTTAAAGAAAAGATCTAAATCAATCGCCGAATTGCTGGGTAAATGGTTGCAAACTTCAGAAGGTATCTCGCCAAATATTAATCCGGAAAACTGTACGGAGAGAGCGATGGAGGGAAAAAGAAAATGTGTGTGTGTGAGAGAGAGAGAGAGAGAGAGAGAGAGAGAGAGAGAGAGAGAGAGAGAGAGAGGCAAAGATCGGCAAGAGCCGGCCAAAAAATTCAATCCGAATCAATTTTTATGACATTAAAAAAATCGAAGCTCTTCTAATCCCTTTTATTCGCTGAATTTGCTTGATTCAAAGTGCATCGAGAATAAAAAAAAATACTGCAATAAAACGTTGAATAGTCCGCATAAGAAATCCAATATTGAACAAAATAATGTAACAAATAAATAAATAATAAATAATAATATAAATACTAAACAAATACTATAATTTACTAATTCTGAATAATACTGAATAATACAAATATTAAATACAAATGATGATATAAGGGATATGGAGAGAATAGTAGAAAGGGAGACGAAAACAAAAGTTGATCAAGAAATCCAACAGGATTGGAATAAAATTGAAAAAATCGACGTACTGCTCACAATACAGAAACAGGAAGTAATACCATAGAGATAGAGAATCACTGGGCGGATGTAAATACAAGGGGCGAAACGAAGGAAACTTGGGCGAGACTGAGATGTGGGAATGTGGGGAAGGAAGGAAATAAGGGATACAGTGAAAACAAATTCAGTGTTTGTAAAAATAAAGTAAAAAAACTCAGTGCATATATGTACGTGCGCGAAAGCCAAGGAAAAAAATTAAAAAAGAAATAGTACAAGATCTAGAAAAGTAGATAGGGGATAAAGAAGGAGAGTAAATCGATAGGAAGATACAGACGATGATAAAAAAAAGCCTGTAACTGAACTATGCATGTAGAAAAAGCACTTCGAGGAACTAATTGGGAAAATAGTAAACGAGGAAACGAATGTGAGAGGAAACGAAAGGCAAAATGACAATGGAATGTAAGTTAGAAATAAGAAAATTTTGTAAGTGGAAACGTTTATGTAGGGGTTCTTTTTTCTATGCAAATACCTGCAGGGTCATACCTAAAATAATGAATACTACTACCAAATACTAAATAATACAAATATACTAAATAATAGAAATAAAAATTTGTATTACTATACTAAATAATACAAATATATTAAAAAGATACTGAATAATGCAAAAAAAAAAAAAAAAATCAGAAACTGCCGTCAGTAATCGAAATATTCAATGAACCCGCAATTCGAATTGGCTCATGTGAAACGCCTCCAAATTTCCGTGTCCTCCGCATCCGCGTACGATTCATTTTCCGTATCCACGAATACACACGGAGAGCTAATTAACCGTAATTCGTATTCAAATCAGAATTCAGTGCTAGGTATTAATTTACATCTGGGACGACAGTTGAACTGCGCGCATATTGGGACTCACATTTGCAAACATGCACGTGCGTATATGTATGGGGAGGTTTGTCCGGTAGTGGATCGTGGATCGGTGCTGTAACGATCGAAACGTCAGGGTGTCAGACAGGAAAGGTAACAGGTCGGGCACTCGTCGTCAATTCCCCGGGTATACATGCAACTTGCTCCATACGTGATTACCTTTTAATCGGCGTGCATCGACGACCGGAACTAACGGCGTGGAAACCCGTCCCGATGATTTCCTTTCGTTAATCATCCTCTCTCTCTCTCTCTCTCTTGGTCTCTATATGCCAGGACGTAACTTGATTTGTTCCTATGTGGTTCTATACATAGATGCACGTAATACTCTTGACCGAGACTCAAGACCTGCATATATTAATACATATGGATCTATAAATATATGTATATAAATGTTTCGCAATATTCTTTTCTATGTTGAGAATACATTATACTTGCCGCGGAGAATGACTACGCTCAAGGAAATACATTTTCTATGCGACCTTCCATTCGACAGACACGTGGAAGCAATGTTTACCTTCAATCTTCCAAATGGGCACTCCGAGATCTCGATTATCAAGCCCGATATCATCTCACCAGTTATTGCCTCGAGTCATTTTAAAATTACCGATATTTTTGAGATAACGTACTCAATGTCACATATTTCTTTTCCTCTATCTGAGCTTCGCGGTCTCAGGGTTGTCGTGCTGAACCGAAACAAACCCAATAGATCTCAATCTCATGTACATTGTCTCAGTATATCGTGCTAAACCCAAACAAACCTAAACGACCTCAATCTTATTTTAACGCTCTCTGTGTATCGTGCTAAACATAAACAAAGCCAATACACCTCAGTCTCAGTGCGACGTGCTCAACCCAAATAAACCCGAACGACTACAATCTCAGCTACATGATCTTAGTGTAACGTTTTAAACTCAAACAAACCCAAAAGATCTCAATCTCAGCTACGTCGTTTTTGTGTCTGTCTATCGTGCCAAATCCAAACGATCTTGCATTTGTGTATTGTGTACGAATTGAATTTTTTGTTTTCGCCTCGGATCTCAAAGCTGTATGGAATTTCATCAAAAATAATTTTTGCCACCAATGATGGAGACTCGGAAGTATTCTATTGGTACTTCAGGGTGTCGAACTTTGGTAACAGGCGGTCCCAAAGAGTAATCCATGTTTAGTCCATTCTAGCCCCAGGTGCAAGTAGCCATTGCAATGAGCATTTGATTTTTTCTGACTGCAATGAACCAACTTTGGTCCATTAGAATGGACCATTTCAATGGATTTCAAATGCCATTTGACTTTTTTTTTACTTCCTCGTATCCTTTTCGTACAACTCGGAAAACTACACAACTCTTTTTCGATCGTTGTTATGTTCGTTCGAAGTAGACGATATTTGTTTTCCAGTTGCTATGAATTTCTAGGCCAATGAATGCAATACACTCGGCCATCCAGATTATACATTTACATACAGCTGCAAGAGCTGGCATAAACGTTTGTAGCACTTTTTTTCACCGCGAGATCATTATCATCTCGATCGATGACGTGACAATGTCCCGCTGCGTGTGTGCATAGACATATATGACAGGGTTAGTCGCGTGAAGCAGAACAGCTGGAAATCTCCGCTGGATTTAAACATACGAAATTCGAATATATCGGAATTAAAATGTTTCCGAAGGACGCACATTGCCAACATAGTATCATTTTTTCGCCCTGGCTTTTTCCGCGGTTTCAAAGTAACCGAGGTTTTTTTAACAAATGGAATTGCATACTTTTTTAACATTCACTTTTTAGCCGGGTGCCCCAAAATCTCAGATAATATAAAAAAAGGCATCAACCCTAATTATAAAAGATGATCAACGATCGACGATCATTAAGCCTCTAATCTACAGTCAAGAGCTTTGAAAATTCCAAATAATAAAAAAACAAATTAATCATACCAAAATGATGAAAAAAAAAACTATCGACGATCGACAATCATTGACGTTCAAAGTTACATCGCACCAAAGTTTGCACCATAGGAGTGCAACGATATCATTTTTCATTTATTTACTTTTATCATTATGCAAAACCTTTATGTGCAGATCGAGATCATAAATCTTTGATAAGGAATACGTCAAAACGTTCGAGTGATTTTTATCGTTTGAAGCTGCAAAAAAAAATACTTTAGCAATAAAAAAATAACAATTTCCGTTGCTTTCCAACGATGCAAGCCTCAAAACTGTGGGGTGTGGAAAAATCGAAAAAAAACCATGTATCGTTAGGACGGCTCGACGATTTAGTCAAGAGACGTTAGAACGACTCTTGACTACATTTTATATTGCGGTATCAGCATTAGCGTATCGTAAAGTTTTTCCCACGACATATGAACCACGGCGATACAATTAAACGATTCAAAAATTCGTTTTGCGGAAGCGGCAGAGAAAGAAGAACTGGACAAAATCATCGGGACTTGTTTCTCATTGTTCTTTTTCAATTTTTTTTTTTTTCGACCTATCTTCTCTCTCAGCAAATCCGTCGCTACGACGAAACCGATCAAAATTTTCTCCCATCTCTCGCAGCCTATACCGGGCCACCTTTCATACTGCAAAAAAAGCGCTTTGCCCGCGCGCGATTGTTCCGCCAAATGGGATATGAAAAAGTAGCCCGCGTTCGAGCGAGATGGTAAAATTCCCCATCGTATAGGAGGACATAATGGAGAATGAAATGAGTAGAAAAATCGGATCCGTCATACGGGACGATCGAAATTCAGATCATGGGGCACATACATGTAACGTCGTCTATGCGTGTTATATTGCTTCGACATCCATCCGTCCGAACGGATATATATATATATATTGTGTATTTTCGATGATGAGCGCTTTCACGGTAGCAATCAGCTCGCTTTTTTCACTCGTCGAACCGTCATCAAAAGCCTCAACGCCCCCGTATGTTTACGAATATTGATGGCTAGAATGCGGAACACCTTGAAGGTTTTTCGTTAGGAAATTTGTATTTTTATCTTGCATTATATTTATATTCCCGAGCAGAAATTCAGCTACCGGCCAAACTAAGGCCGGATCCCCGGCAAGCCGTATCCAGTACTACGGCAATGTACAGGCTGTTCAGGCGTGCCTTACTACGGTATTCCGGACCGCAGCTTGATAGCCTGATCGATCTTCCGGCTGCCGGATCAAAAGTTTTAATCTAGTAGAATGCGAAAGAGCCTGACTTGCATTATTTTATACATTGGAAATATCTTGCATCACATGTATGTGTGTGTGTGCGTTGCAAGATAAAAATACAAATTTCGTAACTAATAATCTCCTGCAACATGTTTTTCTTCGTCGCAAAATTTTTACGAAATCTCGCGTAAAAATTTTTTTAACCAGCGATCTCTTGTGACAAATTGTTTTTCTCAACAAACTTTCTGGTAGCGAAATTTCGTATCTAAGAATCTCTCGTAACGATTTTTTTTCATCAACTTAATCTCTCGTACAACTTTTCGTAACTAACTATCATTCGTAAAGATTGTTTTTTTCATCAACAAAATCTCTCGTACAAGATTTCGTAACTAACAATTTTTCGGAACAAACTTTCGTGGCTAACAATCTAGTGGCGTAGAAAAATTCCGTAACTAAGAATCTCTCGTAAATAACAAATTCGTAACAAACCAGATATATTTATGTATGCGTGGGTATTTTTGGCTAAACGCAGAGCGATCCAATCACTCAAATTTTTTTTTAACCTCGTAAAAGAATCGTCATACAACATCTGCAAAAAATGTTTTTGGATGGATAATCCAAAATGGAGAAATGATGAAAGACAAATTTCGTTGCATTGCAAGTTTTGACACTGTTCGCAATTACTGTCCTCGATTAAAAAATCCTCCCGCGGTTGATGATTGGCGCAACGAAGAATTTTTGTTGTTGTTGCGTTATATGCGTTTTTCACGGTTGTCGATCGATGCAGTATCGCGATCTCCGTATGTCACGCTGAAAAAAAGCCAGCGGTGGATATCCCCCGTGAGTATTCATGGAAAAGCAATAAAGCTCGATAGGTAATAGTCGTCTCAATGTATATATATGTTTACGAGAGTTGCTGTCGTGCCAGACCTCGGAAAAAAAAGAATATTCCGAATATTAAAACTTTCTCATTTCTCGATCACCAATAAAAAAAGAAATAAAAAACACCACTTCAAAAAAGTCATCGAAATCAATGTTGATCTTGCAATGTTTTGTCACTGTCATTGCTGTTGTTGTTATTGATGGTAATTTGTGAAACGAGGGTTTCGTCGTGAAAAAAATAATTATTGCGAACACGCGCAATCATTTTTTATCGAGGTTACGGGGCCGAGTTGAAATTTCGAACTTATTGTTAGAATGCTCCGACGGTTTAAAATTCCTAATTTTAATGTGCCGAAACTACAAGTTTCGTAAAGATCATGCCAGCGAAGGTCTACACAGTTGACTAAATTATGTAGAATGGTACGAGTAGCGATAGAAAAAGGATACAAATATGATTTATTATACGAGATAATTTTCAGATATAGTATGAAGAAAATCAACGCTTTATTTGAACGACCAGTAATGCGACATACAAAACTCGGAATATGTAATATTAAGCATGCTACAAAATTCCGAAATTTTTATTATAGAAAACGAGCTCTATCAGAAAGTTTAAATATAATAAAAGCTAATAAGAGATTCGTCAGGTTCACGAAAGTTTTGGACTCCAGAAATCATAGCTTCGATCATCCAGTTTGCGAAAACTGAAGTTTGGATAGTGTAAGATTCCGATGAAGAACTTTCAGAACGTTCAAAATTACAAAGACTCACACATAAAACAGATAGCAAGTTAGCCTAACGCGTTTGGATGGCAACACCATCATTTGTTTTGACGGTGTTCAGATTTTCAGAATTTTGGTCTTCCGGGCAAAATTCTTTCGGAGTTTTGATCTTTAGTGGTAGAATATTTTCAGAATTTTGATCATCCTTCGCGTTTTATTGTGAAGATATAATGCAAGGATCTTTAGCTATCGATAATTCTTATCGATATTCTTATTTTCGGAACTTTTCCCTGTACAAACCTTCGCCATTCAGGAATTCGAATTTCTAACACTACAATTTTTCGGAATTGCGGACTCTCTAATTATGGGAAGTTGGTACTTGTTTTATGTGTTGTGTTTTCGTGTCGACGCTTTATCAACCGGTCCCATGATTATTGTCATTTAATTCCTTAGTGTACACTTATTATTTTCGGTTATATGATAATTCTGTTTACAAAATTCTGGAATTATAAATGTTCCAGAAGTATTGAGTACTAGCTAATCAATTCGCAATTTTGAGCGTTCTGATCATTCGAAGTTCGGAATTTCAACCCGGCCCCGAGGTTTCGATGGGCCCGTATCGATATATTTGTCGATACACGTGACAAGTACACGCAACGCAAAATTAGGTCTGGCCTATATGCGAGTCGTGCGAAATCGCGGAAAAGTAGGACTCGGAGTTTTTTTTTGCATATTTGGTAGTACGGGATGAAGCTAAAAGTGGTCGAGAGAGGAAGAGAGCGAGGGAGAGAGAGAGAGAGAGAGAGAGAGAGAGAGAGAGAGAGAGAGAAAGAGGAGTGAGTAAAGAAAAGTTTTTAGGCCTTTCGGAACGAGCATGTAGCTCGAAGAGGCAAATAGAGGGATGATTGTGTGTGGCAAGAAAAAAAAAAGAGGGCCATCGCGTGGAAACACCCTTAAAAGCTTTTCCCACTCGACCTGGGGAGAAATAAGGCTCTGCAAAGAGCGAGAGAGAGGGAGGCAGGCAGAGAGAAAAAAGCTAGCCGAGAGAAACACAAAAACTATATATATAAATATATTTATTCGTAGCCGATCCTCCAAACGGGACGAAACTATGGCAAGAACATCGGCCTATAGCCGTGAGCAAGCCACTATCCACGCAGATATTGGAGTTTCGCCATTACAATAGGTGCATACACTTTCCTCAATCGGGCAATATCCAGATATGTGTATCGGCGCTACCCAATACGTCGATTATCGATGTACACCTCTTTTCCATCCTCCACCTCGTCTTCACCCATGTGCCAGCATAAGAAAGGGAGAGACGGAGACAGAGCTATTCAAGCGTGTGCTGCATATCCTGTCCCGTAGGATTTAACGCAACGTGCGACTCGCTTTCATCGCAAGCGCAAACGGGCTTGAATGGATCGTAGTCTTAGAAAGAGAAAAAGAAAACAACGGAAAATAAAACGAAAAGACAAGAATTGAGATCGCAACGAAACAAAGAAGTTTAAAGATGAAATACAAATCATAGTACAATGAAACCTCGTTTATACGATTTGCACTTATACGTTTTTATCATTTATACGTTAAATTTCTCGATCCCGGCAGATTCCGCTTATAAAAAATGTAATGAAGTTTCATTTATAGCCTTTTCGCACTTATACGTTGTTAATTTTGTTCCTCAGCGTACGTTTCGTGGTTCTTTTTTTCACAGTTATACATTAATCAGTGTGATGTGACGCAAAAAAAACGGACAAGTATAAAACAATTTCGACAAGCCATACCTTGATTTTTTTAACCCTGTAAAACTCTGGGATCGTACAATGTATGTATGTACTTAACTGTGATTACATATCTCTTATTAATACGAATATGTCTGTTATTTACTCGTCTAAAATGCCAAAGCTTTAATGTTACAAACTCGCATTGAATACAAATTATAAATGAAATTTAAAAAAATTGATTTGGGTCATTACGTTATTGCTACCAATAAAATTTTGTAATTTTATTTACTACCAGTAAAAATTTTAAATCGGAAAACCAAGCATTAGCATAATAAAGGTACTGCTATTAAAAAATCGCGAATTAAAACATTGCGAATTATGCACAAACCGGTATTTTTAATGTTAAAGAGGTGCAGATAAATACTGTAGCGGACTTCTACATTATTCTCATTTATACATCATACCTGCCGACCCAGTAAAAAACGTATAACTGAAGTTTTACTGTATATGAAAACTAAATCGAGAATAAACGAAAATGTCCGAAATGGCTAAAAATTGAGATCATGGTGTACGAAAACTAAAACGAATAAATTTTTTAAAAAAGTTAAAAACCAGAAATTGACATTGTAGTGTACGAAAACGATATAAATAAAAATTTTGAAACCGGAAATTAAAACCGTAGTGTAGGAAAACGAAAAACAAACAACAAAAAACAAAATGTCTAAAGACAAAAATTGAAAGCCTAGTGTACGAAAAAACAATAACAAAAATCTGAAGCCGAAATAAAAATACTACGGTATATGAATACAAAAATAATATTAATTAAAAATTCCTAAAGTCCAAAATTGAGATTATAGTATACGAAAACAACAGAAAAAAACGAAAAAAGTCTCAAAACGAAAGTTAAGATCGTAGTACATGAAAACAAAATTAAAATGAATTAAAAATGTCTAAGGTCAAAAATTGATATCGTAGTGTACGAAAACGACAATATAAAAAAACCAAAAAACATCTGAAATCGGAAATTAAGATCGTAACGAAAATAAATTTAAAAAGTCTGAAACTAAAAATTAACATTACCGTGTCGAAAACTGAAAAAGAACCGTCGAAATGCAAAAATTGAAATCCTTCAGTACGAAATAACACCAAACTCAAAATATTTATCCGTAAATTGACTAACACGTTGACGTGCGCCCAGAATTTTCTGAATCTCAAGTAAACATTGATGGTAACGATTTTTCAATGAATCTTCAAGGTCGTGGCGGCTGAATTCCGATACGCAAGCATTCGAGGCCGCTCGAGGTGCGCGATTGTCCGAAAGGTGAACGAAAGATCTGGGAACAGTCGTGAGAAAAAAAAATAAGCACGACAAAAAAATCGACGCGGGACATGAGACGATTGGAATCGCGAGTTCGACGTAACAGCGTAGCACGAGTATCGAGAGCGCCGAAGGACGGAACCGGAAGTCGGCTGTCGATTCTACACTAGCGCTTACCTGGGCCTCTCCCCGTGTATTATATTTTTTGAAGAGACAAAAAAAAAAGAAAAAAAAGTATTTTAAGAAAAGTGCGCAATATTGGTGAGACAAAGGAGCGTATATACAATCGTGGACGGAGCGGGCGCGGACACCGGTGTGAGTTTAATAGCAGGGCCATACCAAGTACCAGTGGAGCGAGTCATTAAAGCCCGGAGAGATCGAGTTTCGTAACAGGCCATTGGAGAGAGAGAGAGAGAGAGAGAGAGAGAGAGAGAGAGAGAGAGAGAGAGAGAGAGGAGAAGCTTGCAAAAGCTAGATCAACGTGTCGTTCGTTGAGTTTATGACAAAGTACAACAAGCAGCGATAATCTCGGTCCATATATCGGGGAGAGCTCGAGACGGGAGGAACCCAACGGGATAGCTGCACAATGCCGATCCATAGTGATCTATAGTGAAACAGAGACCGACTAGGTGGATCTCTTGCGCTAATGTTCGCATAGACTACACACAGGTATATACAGGGTGGCCCGAAAACGTCCAAAATGAAAATCCCGATACGTCGTATCGATATCTATCCGAATCACACCCATGCATATTCGACGATCTCTTTTACATCTCGAGAGCAAAGCATTTCTTAATTCTTTTCCTCGATTTTTCCTATTGCGTATGAGTCTATTTTTTTTCCTCTTTTGTATATGTCTTTTCTTCATAGATGTTTTTAAAAGCAATCGTGATTCATTTAAACTAGTATAAGTATATTTCTTTTGTTATCATCTAAACTGATCATAGCGACTGATCCTCTCAAATATATTCTTTAAACTTTTGATTAAAATCTAAGCCTATTGGAATTAATTCCATATACTTAACAAAATGTTATTCGTCCTTTATATTTTTTTTTATTAAAAAAATTGTAACATTTACAAAACTGATAATGTGCAAATATTAAGCAGAAACATTATAGATGAAAATAAAAATATTACAGTATGATTTCGGCATAGCAGAATATACATTTTTTGCGAAAATGTAACAAAAAGGTAATTTCTATTGAGTGTCCAGAATTAATTCCACTAGTGTACGCTAGTGTACAATTGGCCATTTATTTATTGCTCAACACTGCACTCCATAACGATAACACAAGTTCAAAAATCACGAGGAAAGTACATGCACAAAAGGGAAAAAAATGTAATTCTTTTTTATCGAAAAGTACAAAAAAAAAATACAAAATGTTGAAGTTTGCATCGCGTTGGAACGCAACGGAAGGTAACTTCTCTTTAATTGCTTACATTTTCTTTCGCTAAGTCAGCTACGAAAATCACTCAAATGATTTTACCTTACCTACCTTTAGTAGACATCTACGAGCTCAATTAATGAAAAAAATTGGATTGTAATAAGAACGAAGAAATTTAATAAAATAAAAAAGAACTTCGTTCTATTCAATGGAAACTTCAACGCTGGCATCTGGGTTGTCATTTTGGACGTTACTTTTCGGGCTGCCCTGTATAAATGAATATGTCGATGTACGTGTCTGTAATTTTCCTATGCACACGCACACACACTCACCCACACACTCGCAGAGCACATAGCTACATGGACACTTTCATTTAGGTGCACTGTATGTGTGTGTGTGTATACGCATGTATATCGTATTATGTATGATTGAGGCAGGAAGAGATCGTCGTAGGGGAGATCTCCTCTCGCGGTATACAAAACCATATACACGTTTATGCATATACGTATACGTAAGCTTGTACACGCGTGTGCAACGATAGCCTCAATCGTACCACCCAAGGTGGCACAGATTGAGAGGCAGCCCCCCTTGACATCGAACAGAGCACATCCTCCATCTCCTGCCGAAGCATATCTCATCATCATCATCATCATCGTCATCATCGTCATCCCATACGGTCAGAATATACACTCTTGATTACCCGATGATCGCGTTTCGTATCGTACTCGAAACGGTCGTAAAAAAAGAATACGTTAATTATTTCGTCGACAGCTAAATTCTGGAGAGGATTAGAGTCATATGCAAGCTTTTTTCGGATTGACAGTTTGATTCGATTGGGAGGGCGTAAGATTTGAAAGTAATTTTCACTAATTGTTTAATTCTTGAGTATGAATCGTGCAGTTTCAATGGATATGGATTATATCTTCAACAAATTTATTTATGGACCATTGAAATATGAAAATCAATGATGATTAATGATATATGATATATATACTGTTTATATTCATTTTTACTTCATTTGGTATGAATATTAATGTTGTAGCGAATTAGACAAAAGTAAATGGAAATATAAACATATTTATTGTTAATGTGTATAGGTATTCAAATATAATTAAACATGTATACAAATTACGTATTTAATACTAATATTTGTATTTATTTGAATATAATTTACATTATTTGTATATCATTAATATGACAATATTAATAATAATAAATAATAAGTTATAATAAATATCTACACTTTTCCTATTTGTTCATATTTCACTTATTATAAATATTCATGCAAAATTGAATATAAATATGAATATGTTCAGATTTATTTTATTTTACTTTATATTATTTATATATTATGTATATTCAAATATTAATTATAGTAAACAGTAACAAGTAATAATAAATAATATCCATTTTGTTCCGACCTGTTAATATTTTATTTATTATAAATATTCATACCCAATCGAATATTTGAAATACGTGTAGTTAATGTTTATAAATATTTAAATACAATTGAATACATATACAAATAAAACACTTAATATCAGTAATTCTGTCATATAAATATTAATATCCCGTTCAAACAAATAGAATTTCAGTTGTTGCCACGTTACATCATCATCTTGTCCATTGAATGGTTCCATCCGAACTTTCATTCTCTCCATCCTCAACCTCTCTCTTTACAGCGAGAGTATATGGTATACAATATTTGCATTTCATTTGGCAGATCATCGCCTGGACGACTACAGTTGTCGAGTGTATAGATAGAGAAAGAGAGCAAGAGAGAGAGAGAGAGAGAGAGAGAAAGAGGGACAAAGCGAGCAGAGGGCTTATAACAACGAGGGGCGTTAGGGTAACTCGGAGAGCATCCACACACCGGTACCGGCACCGTCGACGACACTTCCGGTCGGCCGGAAGCGAGGTCCATGTGAACGGGCTAGCTTACGGCCCCCCACCGGACCACTCGACCTCCCCCACCTCCCCTACCTTAAACTACTTTGAAGCAACGAAGCAACATGGACGCCGCTTCGGAACTGTGAGTATTCATTTTTTTTTCTTCCCATACAAACAAATCATATTCGACAAGATTATCATATATTTATTGTATACGAGACTGCGGGATGAGAAAAAAAAACGTACTCAAGTTTCACCACCGTTTATTCCATTCTTAATTCGAAAGGGAAAAATAAATTTCAGTCATTGAAATTTCGAGCATGTCTTTTGCCATTTTGGTGTTATAATGAAAATTTTCGTATGACCGGATACTATTTGAATTTTTTTAAATTACGAAAATGACAAGCTGTGGAAAAAAGTTCGATTTTTTACCAAAAAACAACTTCAATCGTTTTTTTTATTAACGAATGGATGAACACATGAAAGAATGATCCGGCCAAATGATAGAAAATGTTATGAACAATTTTCTGACTGAATATGAAGTGAATTGGACAATTAAGAAGTTTCGATAACATTCCTTGGCTACAAGAGAGGGAATGAAAATACAATGACCCTTCGGCAGGCTGGCAACTTCGTGCGGATAAAATTTCATCGATAAAAAAGAAACTATTATTCGGCAATTACCAACTCATAATATTGTTAAAAAACATTTCTAAGCAAGGAAATGATATTGATAGTTATCCTTTTTGCAATTAAATATGAATATGATGGAATTTTATTCAAGAAAAAATAACCGATAGACTTGGCAACAGCGGCAGTTTTTGCCATTGACACGAGTGACTATCGCAACGTCTCCACTAAAATCGTCATAACTCGATCAATTTTGTAAATGTTTGCAAAGTCTTCATTGCAAATTAAAGTTAAGACTCCAGGCTATAAAATTATGCAATAAAAAAGTAAACTCAACATTTCAAGTTTGCGCAGACTTAGTATCAGAGTCTTTTGCACTAACCTGCCAAAATAATTCGTCGTGCAGCCTCCCTCTACTGAGTAATGCTCAGTCGAGGCTGAGTCAAGGAAACATCTGATTCAATTTTTACTTCATTGCATTTGGGCCTATAATCGAAAAGATTGAACAATTTGGCGTATCATCACATATACATATATATGTATCATATATATATATATATATATATATATATATATATACGCGACACATTTAATCGCGTGTTCGAGCAAATATAACTCGGCATTCTTCATGAGTTTCGGTATTTCGCGGGACGTGCGATGCCTGTTGCATTATCGTCGAGTTGCTCTCGTAAGCCAAGGTAAAAACAGCTGACGAGTGTGCGTAGCGTGCAACGTTAGGGCCAAGAGAGTGAAAAAGAGCGGGTGGAGAGACACCCACGTGCAAACGTGCTTAATGCACGTGAGATGTTCAACAATAGTGTACGTGCTGTACGAGATGCTCTTGCACATAAGAAGATCACGTCACTCGTAACACAGTAGGAAACTACACGAGGGAGCTTATGTGCTGCGAGAACAAATTGCCGTGCGAGATTAAAGTATCAAAGCGGAGTGCCTTCGTTAATTAAAAACGTCCAGCCCCAAATGTACAACAATAATTTGGGTCACAGATGCGTATAGAAGTATGTTTGGGTCATCGACGACGTCGGGGTGATGGCTTTCGTCATATTGGAATTCAAATGGTTTCCTATACACGTTTTCAATACATCCTCTTCATCATCCGCTGATCCTGTTTCGTGTACTCGAAACGGTCGTAAAAAAAAATCACGTTAATTCTTTTGCCGAGAGTTTAATTGAATGTGGCGAGAATCGAAGTCATAATTTTGAGTGTAATTTTCACTAATCGTTCAATTCTTCAATATGAATTGTGCAGTTTGAATGGATATTATTTATTGGTGCAGCAAACTTGTTTATGGATCATTGATATATGAATATCAATGAGTAGCTTTTGCCCGCGGGAGTTTTAGAGTTTGATCCAGAGAGGAGACGAATAAAGAGAGAATTGAAGTAAAAAATAAAGAAAAAAAAGTAGAGTGTCATATTTATCAGGCACGGTGGTAGACTGACTGACTGTCGTAAGGGTTGGTAATCAATGAAATAGTAGTATAAAACTGCCAACCTTCAACTCCAGTATCATACAATGTCATTGTTGTCTACAGAACTATTTGTTTGTCTACAGAACAGAAAATTTTAAATATGCTTTTTATTATTACCGAATAAAATTTAAACGATAAAAAAAACTACTTTTGGGCAATTTTCAACTTTTAATATTGTTAAAAATATATCTAAGCAGGAAAATGATATTAATAGTTATCCGTTTTGTAATTACATATGAAGTTTTGAAGAATATTTATACCAAGTTTCAAGTTGATGCACGCAAGGAATACAATTTTCCATACAAATATTTACACCCCATTTCACTCCCATAGGAGTTGATTTTCCATAAATACTTTCTTAGTGCACCTCTACCCCTTCTAAGGATCGTATCTTCCAAATTTCATGTTTCTATCTTCAGCGGTTCACGCTGCGCGTTGTCTATATGTCAGACATTTAGTCATGAAACTGTTTTACATGTATACATTATTCATGCCAAATTGAATATAAATATGAAAATAATAGAATTCAAATCACGCAACGAGTCAGGGTCATATGCGAGATCGATTTTTAAAAGGAATGATCATTTAATGAGAATGTTCCTTTGCATGCCCTTTTGGACTGGTACGATTCCGTCACTTTCAGCCCGTCTCTTCGCTATTTCCTGTACCTGATAGACACCCCCGGAGTATTGCCCACACTCGTCTCCTAAACCAGTGTATGGCATTCGCACCAGGGCACAGGGAAATCGGAAAACGCGGTGGAGCAATCAGCCATCCAAGTATCCGGGTTCAACGCTGCTTGATTCTATCGGTTATGGGAACGACCAAACAAAAAACTGAATTTATCAAATAAGCAACGCGAAGAGAGCGGACGAAGGGTCTCCCTTTGTCCCCGAGTTGCTTAATCACGGAACTCTTCCCACACAAATTGAGTAACCGAGTTTAATTGACCAAGCGTGTATTAATTGACATCAGGAAATTACCGCTGCTCGATAAACGGATTTCATTGTTTTCACTGTGGGAGACTCTCGCGGCCTTGAGTTTGGATTGATTGGTGTACGCGCGAGCGTGTTAAAACGGCAACAAAAGCCGCCATTACCGGTACGGAGAAGGCCGTCGTGAATATCAATTACCGAGATCCTCCATGGTTTCCCACTTCCTCCGGTAACTTATTCCTAGACTTTCCACACGGAAACGCGATCTTCCACGTAGTCGTCCCATTCTAACAATCGGTTCGTATTCAACGAGCTTCGTACCACTCTCACTTCAACATCGTGTTCATTATTGTCGATCCGCTATAAAGGCCAGAGCCATTTCCCATTTTCTACCAATTTGACTGAACATATGCGAATCATTGTCGCGACAAGTGGGCCCTTCAAGTCGTCCAATCGGTTGTCAGCTTCTCTTCGAAGTCTAACACACGAAGCGTATAATCGAGGACGAGAAAATGAAGACTTTTCGAAGTAGACGCGATTGTTTTTCGCTTCGACTCTGTCACTCGCTTCCCTAACGGAAAACGGTTGGGAAGCAAGTGCCAGCTGGTTCCAATCCGATCGAAAAGTTGGGACGGAGTTCGAGTCGTCAGGACGTGGTCAGAGTTAGGCTGAGCTCGAATCTCATTTGGTACGAAGCTTCGCTGGAGCGCACAGTGTTTGGATTTGTTTTGGAAAAAAAAAATGCAATGACGTTATTTTGGATTGGCTAAATTTTTTTTCCAGGATTGAGTCTACGGAAATCACAAACGATGTAAACCCAAACAAGTCCTAAAAACCTAAGTTTAAAAAATAAGGTATCAAATAGCATAATCTGTATTTTCAAGTCAAGAAAATCTTCATTGCGCTCTAACGATGACGACTAAATTAAACTACTTAGTAAATGAATGACCAATTTTAATTACCAAACTAATCAGCTTAATGTTCCAAACTCATTGAATCGAGCAAACGTCCTCAATTCCTCGATGAATTTGCTAGTTGCTTTTATTGTCCACAAAAATTTCAACGTCAAAGATTTTCTGGGTTTGTTTGGGTTTAAACACATCAGTAGCTTCGATCGAAGTTAAGAAAAAAAAATCAAAACGTGATTATTATCTTTGCCTTTGAAGAGATCGCAGCCCTTCAACTCATTGTCGCGGTATAATGTCGGAAAAATCTAGCAGTCCAAATAGTCATCATTCTTTTTTAAGCGACGATGACGTACGTCTCAAGAATGGTTCGTTCCGGTGTAGCGTCAAGTTTGTTGGACATTGCGTTTAAATCGTCTTCACCGCAGTGGTTCAAAACAATTAAGACCTCGACGCTTCAAGTTCGCGTGATCGTGACACGCGATGGAAATTACGGATCTTCGCATTGGCAACGGTGCTGATTGATTGTCAACGCGCACGCAGACAAGCTTCTCGACGCGAGAATATTGTTTCTCGCGTCGAGCGAGAATTTCTCGAAATATATATTTTACGAAAGAAAGAGGAAAAAAAACTGCATCTAGGCAAACTCCCAGAGCGAATAAAATAAAATCAACAAAAACCATATCGATGAGTAGCAATATAATTTTCTTTGTTCATTCGTTTGCTCAGAGCTTTGATTTTTTTTTATTCCACAAATGAGATAGGCAAAAAAAAGCGAATGCAAAGAATCGGCTTTCGTCACTTCCGGGCGTTGCATCGTTAATGTACACATTGCATTATGATGCATTATTATAGTGCACTCGTAGCCTTGGACTTTCGAAGATCGTGGATGAAGCTACAAGCGTCGTGTGCTCTCCCATCAGGAAAGTACACGTAATAATATAATAGGTTCGATGATACGATTACACGATGACGAGCACGTGTGACTCACGAGATCGTTTTGTCCTATATATATAAACTGCACGTTTGTCTCGCCTTCGTTTATTATTTGAATCATTGACGCAATCGGCGAAAAGCCACGAGAGCGAATGGAAATAGCCTCATCGTTGAGATAATTTTTTTTTTCTTAAGACAAAACATGATCGAAGCGAAAAAAATGATTGTACACGAGTCTAACACATTTTTCAACTTGAATAAATATTCGTCTTATACGGGTGTACGTGATAAATGCATATCTAGTCCCGATGCAAAACAGAAGCAAGTTATGCAACGTCAATCAAAGTGGAAATTTTTATTTTTCAATTTATTATTTTAATCATTATTTTATTTATTATTACGTGTGATTCTTTATTTAGAAATATCAGTACCTAGCCCACACCCATAAGAATTAATATTATGTTGTCATTATTATTATTTACGAATCTTTATTTAGATGTTTCGGCATCCAGTCGGCGCTCATGAGGGTTATGACTATTTTTGTTGCAAGATTCTAATGCTCCGGGAAACGGACTTCCTTAGCTTGCACCGTGAAACTTTCACCTATTTTTTTTTAATTTTTATTCTTTTCAAAAGTATTTGAATTATTGCTCCGGCCAACGCACTTCCTCAGTTTGCATTGAGAAAAATTCACCTACCCTCGGGGGTTAGGTTCGATCTTAATCTATGTCATTTTTAATAATGACACAATGACATACTTAATCTCGTCCTCATTATTTATTATTTTTATTATCATTATTATTTTGCATTAATATTTGACATTGTTTATCAAGAAAATGTGAATATATATATATTTTTATTTGCCTTGTAGATCGCCACTTTCGGGTACGGACTCACAGGTTCGGGTTACCGAGAGAACGTCATATTATCCTCAGGAACCATCAAAAAGGCCTCCAACGAAAAGACAAAAGGTTCAATCATGTCTGAAACACAACGCTCTCACGATACTGACTGTTTCCGGTGTGGTGGGTGGCGTTGTACTAGGTCTGGTCTTGAGAAACGTACGGGAAGATCCGTGGACGAAACGCGAGATAATGTACGTGAATTACATCGGTGAATTGTTTTTGAGAATGCTGAAGAGCTTGATACTGCCGCTGATAGTGGCCAGTCTCATATCGGCAATCGGATCCCTCGATCTTTCGCTGAGCGGTAAAATTGGGGCGCGAGCTATCACTTACTACATGGTGACCACCGTCAGTGCCGTCATACTCGGTAATTACTTTTTTGCACAGATTTTCATTGTCGTTTTTCATTTTCACACTTCAATGCAGCGATTAATCTAATTATTACTTTGATGAGTAATTCATTGATTGATTCAGCCAATTACTTAAATCAAAGTAATCTTTCGTTTCTACTCTAGGTAAAAAAAAGTTTAAACAGTTTAAAAGCTTAAACCTTTAAAGAAGGTTCAAAGCCTACTTACTTGTAGTCCTTTGGAATTTTTTTTTGAGGAATGTTTTGAAAAAAATTGACAGTAGTCCTGTCAAATTTTTATTATCCCTTCGAAAATTTTGAAGTTGCCCTAAAATTTCAATTTAGGTCTAATGAGACCAAAATCATCCTTTTGTTATTATTCCTTAATCGTACTTTAATCGAAGTATCTTTAATTTAAGAAAAATACGTTCCTTTATAAGTTCTTTCGATCAAGGAGACGTTCAACTGATTCAAACATTATCCAACTATTTTTTAATTGATTTTTAAGAGTTTCAACTTTTATATGTTGAACGGCTCATTGGTAAAATGGGGATTTTAAAATTTCTGGCATTTTGACATCAGGTATAATACTGGTGATCGTTATACATCCCGGGCGGGGTGACAGCACGGGTATGAAGGAGCAGGGGAACACGAGAAACGTCTCGACAACGGACACCCTTATGGATCTCGTGAGGAATATGTTTCCCCCAAATTTGGTGCAGGCCTGTATCTCTCAGTACCGCACCGTACTTACTAAACCAAAGAATAGTACATCCGGTGAGTACACACGAGAGGAAGAAGTTTGCCGAACAACGAGTACAAAGAAGAAATCTCAATTAATCTCAATAAAACGAAACGTACTTTTTTAATTGATTCGCCCAATCACGTATACTCACCGTGCTTAATTATTTAAAAAATATAATAAATATAAAAAAGTATCAGGATAAACGTATCTGTGTTTTATTTATGAATATTTTATCGTGAATATTGAAAAAAAAAATGTACGATCTCGATTTTATTTAGACGACATATTGACGTGGGAGATCAGCGGCGAGGACACACCGGGATTGAACATTCTCGGTCTCGTTGTGTTTGCCACGATACTCGGTATAACCCTCGGGAAAATGGGACCAAGCGGAAAGCCCTTGTTGAGCTTTTTCGAGGCACTGTCTTCCGCTATGATGATTATTACCAACTGGGTCATTTGGTAAGTGATCTTTTATCAGCTAATATTCAATTTACAACTAATGAATAATTAAGCGCTCACGCCGCAATTGCCTTATCGTGAATTTCCATTTGCCGATATAAATTGTACATACCAGGTGAAAAAAATGCACATTACGAGAGATGAAACTTTCCAAAAGTGTACGAAGTTTCTTTTCACCTAGTGACAAAATTGCGGCTGGTATAAAAATCCCAAGAGTTTTTGAGTAAGAAAGAAAAAATGGTGAAATCGACAGTACGAACATTGGAAATGGGAAAAAAATGAATCGAAGCGTTTGGTCGGAAGTGCCCGGGAAGAACGTAATACCTGGAGGAACAATTATCTTTCAGGCTCTCACCGGTAGGTGTTCTGTTTCTCGTATCGTCGAAAATACTGGAAATGGAGTCGTTCGACGTGATACTCGGTCAACTGGGCATGTACTTCATGACCGTACTGATTGGCCTATTCATTCACGGTTTTATCGTTCTGCCAACAATATTCTTCCTCTTCACGAAGAAAAATCCAATAATTTACATCTCGAATATGGCGCAAGCGATCGCGACCGCATTCGGCACGTCCTCGAGTTCGGCGACTCTTCCGGTCGCGATCGGCTGTCTCGAGGAGCGCAACGGCATCGACGCGAGGGTCTCGCGTTTCGTGATGCCCATCGGGGCAACCATAAACATGGACGGGACTGCCCTTTACGAGGCTGTCGCCGCGATTTTTATCGCTCAAGTGCGCAACTTTCCGCTGACTTTCGGCCAACTCGTGGCTGTCAGGTGAGGGACATAAATCTCCGAGAATTTTTCAAACTTCATGAGAATATTCTTTCCGTCCAGCTTGTCCTTTTCTTTTTTTTTCTTCGAAAAAGTGATATTTACAGTTTATTTGGAATTTCAGCATAACCGCGACCGCGGCGAGTATCGGAGCGGCTGGAATTCCGCAGGCTGGTCTCGTCACGATGGTTATGGTCCTCGACACAGTCGGACTTCCGGCCAAGGACGTCACCCTGATCGTCGCCGTTGATTGGCTTCTGTGAGTTCAAACTCTATTTCCGAAAAATGCTTTCTTCTTGCAAATCCAAGTATGTTATTTTAAGGAGGTACGATCAGTTCTTCAGGGTCAACGAAGAAATTTATGTTACCTGACGGGTGTTCTGATTTATGTTAACTTATGTTGAATATTCGTATTGCCGATCCCAAAGTGTCAAATTTGTGGTAAATATTTTATTTACTGCATATTTACTAATAAAAACTAAAAAGTTAGATCCTCAACGACTCTGGAGTAGTCTCCGTCATAATGACAGTTCACACAATGACAGTTTAACCATAAAAACGTAGTAAAAAAATCTTGCACCAAATCTATCGGAATCTTACTTAAATAGCCCCGAATTAGCTCAGTGGAATTAACATTATAGGTAAAATTTTGCGTTTTGTGGTGACTCGTCTTTACGACGAGCTTTCCAAGCAGAGCTAGGTTATGCTCACCAAAAGAATCAGCTGTTACGCCCGACGTTGGCAAGTCTATGGGCGCTATTTCGTCATTATGATAACATTAAACCGGAAGTTAAAACCGTTTTATAATGTAGTTCTTGAACTACACGGTGAAGTTCGAATTTTCGATTTTTTACAATATCTATTATGTCTAATTTATCAAATATCAGTTTTCCAAAGACCTTACAATTAGTTGGATACGTGAGCAGCAAAATCGTGATCACCGCACTTCTGGTCGACCGTCTTCATAAGACGACGTGCTTCACTAGCTCAAAGTGCTCGACTTTGCAATTTTCTTACGAAAAAACTGAATGGTCAATGTAGCTCAAATTTTTCCAAAGGGTGCATAACGTATTCATCAACATCATATAAAAATTTCAGGCCCGATAGTTGGATTGTTCTTAATGATCGTACCTCTTTAATACAGCTACACGTGTTATTATCTTTCGGTCGCTTTGTACACATTTTCAAGTTTGTAATTTGTGGATTCGCTTTATGCCTTTTTTTTATTAAACACTTGTGTGTACCATTTCTATGCATATTTGGTGTGTTATTTAATTATTTTTTATACACTGAATGCGTGTTGGTTCAAGTCATCACAGCCTATTCGAACCTCTTAACGAGGCTTGTGCTCGTAAATTAATTAGCGTTTCGTGTTTCGCAGCGATCGTTTCAGGACATCGGTAAACGTGGTTGGCGATTCTCTGGGTGCCGGTATCGTCAATCACCTGAGCAGACACGAATTGGCATCGCTTCCGCACAGTGTCCAGTCGCAAAACGGGGCTGATCATCACACGACTTCGATATGAGCCGGCAATCGCAATAACCGCGAACGACAATAAATTACACTGTCCGTGCTTAGAATGTTGCGGCGATTCGACGGGGCTGCATTATACACGCGCATGTAGATAATTATACGCGGCGTTTCGTTCGACGACCGGAAATAAAAAAGAGATCGAAGAATCGGCGAACGTCAAAACGTAAATATATTCAAAGGATCGAGAGATTCTCGGTTAATAAACGTTGCCAGAGATCGCGACGACGTTATGCGCTAGCGTGAAATTTTTCTCGACAATTCGTCGCGATCCCAGTGAGTCGTATCGATAATCACCGATTAAGTGTTCTAGATAACTTTGTGTTTCATATCTCGTTGCTTTCGAATAGGGTCGCTTTATTCGACACCTGATTTAACAATCGGTTCAATAAATAATATAATTCGTTATTTAAGGGTCCGTATACGTGTATGTATTAGGGTACGTCGAACAAAAAATTTAACTCTTATCCGCTAAAAAATATTAATAGATTGAAAAATAATGTTAACAAAATTTAATTTAATTTTAATTTTTGAATAAAACAAAACGATATTGGATTTAAAAAAATTGATACCAATTCGAGTTTGAATGGCTGCATAATTTTCTTCCCCTTTTGATTTACACGGGAATGTCACTCTCCGCGTTCACACCTGTATAACTCAACAATTAATCAATATTTCTCGAACTCGGTTGAAGACTGAAAAATTGCCTCCAAAGCTTGCTTTTTTTTTTTCAAAATCAGCAATAAAAAATCGCTTTTTCAAAAATCTCTATATCATTCGTTTTACACGAATTACTATTTGAAAAATTATTTTTTAATTTTTGTCACGTTTGTTTTTCGAACAGATTTGTCTTGAAAAATGATGACACGGTTAAGAAGGAAGGTTTTCAAGGCTGCGTTTGTCAGCTCCACATACACGCCAATTTGAGGAATATTCATTCGTCGCCGAGTTATTGAAGTTTCAACCCAATGAGCAAATTGACCGCGTTCTAAATGGGGAAAAAAATAGAGCTACCACTCAAACTTGTATCAGAGAGCTTAAATTTGGCAAGAATTTTTTTAATACCTAGTAATATTGCTTAAAGAAGTCAAAGTTGATTTTTTTCCGGACAGACGATGGTACATATCTATACTCGTATAATGTGTATGTATGTAATATGATATAGTTAAATAGATGCCCTAAAGGTATTTATATTATATACATGCGGGTTATTTGTATTGTATATAAACGTATATATATATATATATATATATATATAAACACAAATAATACGCATGTATATAGTACGAATATATTAAATCTATATAAATGTGCAATATTATGTACCGATATTATATATTATGAATTATATATATATATATATACACCCACACACAAACACACATATCGGATGACATACTAAAAATTAGGCATTTAGGGTTGCGCTCTAAAACAGTTAACTTTGAATGCAGGTTAATGTTTCGACTTAAAAAAAATTGTGGCGACCAAAATAAAGATCGCGATAAATCCTTCAAATTTTGTCTCCGATTTTTTTTGCCTTAAATCTATTCTTATGGGAGATCCCGTATGTCTAATTAGTAGTGAGGCACCTGGTATGTATATATATTTATATATGTATGTGTGTGTGTGTGTGTGTGTGTGTGTGTGTGTGTGTGTGTGTGTGTGTGAGTGTGTGTGTAGTACATCGATCGTTTTTCGAGAAATTGGACCGTCGATTTTTCATCTTCGTGCCAAACGCTTTTTCCTCATTAAACTCCCATAATTAAATCTCAATGACACTTGCCCCATTATCATATCCAGTGCAAAAATTGTCGTAGGGATCCAATTGCATTCCCATACTTGTCCCTACTTCCTGATAGCGATCCCTATACTAAAATGTCACGCTCGTACATTGAATTCTCATCGGGATTCCCTATTAGAATGTACAAATCCAATTTGAATCCTAAAGAATGTGAATTCTAAAGGAATCGCAAAGGATTTCACATTATCGAACAGAACCTGATACGATTCTTGATGGATCCCATCGCATTCTGTACGTTGAATTTTCTAAACGAAATATATAGATGTACAAAATTAGTGAAACTTAGGAAAATACATCTCAAAAATCGATTTGAATTACAACACTGAATATCCACTGTAATTATCGTTTGTGATTTATTTTACTGCACTTTGACATAATATAACCGCATACGTACACCCTCGCGAAGTGTGCAGGTTACTTTTTAACACACCGTGTTGTTTCTCGTGGCTTTTCACATATTTTCGATTCGAACGTGGTAAGAATTCTCAAACGGCATTTATCGGGGAACAGTGCAGAATCCAATTGGATCCCAATGAGAACTTTCTGTGTGCGGTGTCCCTAACAAATCCCTATAGAAATGTGGATGCAACTTGGGACTCCCCAGCGAATTTGTGCACGGGATCGAGAAAGGATATTTTTTTTTTTTGAGATCCAGTGAATTCCGATTGAGAAATTCATATAAATAAATAGGAAAATAGCGCAAAATCCGGTTGGATTCCAATGTGAACTCCCTATCAAATTTCTGCATGGGACGATAGGTCTTTTCTCGTCCAATAACAAAACGATTCGTTCGCGTATCTTATCATCATTAGAGACTATCGTTATATCGGCTGGTCCATTAATAAAAAATAAAAAAAATAAAGTAAAAATAAAATAAATACATTGTAACGACAAGTTAAGCGACAGCGTCGCAAGTTACATGGTCATTGAACTCTTCGAGCTGGGAGAGTTCGTTGGGTCCATCATACGCAAAACAATAACAATACGATAATAATTGTCAATGCCCTTGCATCTAGTAAATTAAAGAAAGAGAAGAAGAAAAACAATACGTGTTATAGTGGTACAGGAGTTCCGTTAATTCAGAAATATCTTATGAAATAGAAGGCGCAATTGAACGGCGGGGGTGTCGAGGGCATGTGTATATATATACTTACGCGACGCATCGAACGAAAAGTATAATGCACTTGAGAAAATCCGAATTCAATCGTGAATCTTGTATCGATATTCGGAAAGAAACTCAAGTAGAAAAATTATATATATATGAAAAATGAACGGTAATTATAGTGAATCTGTAACGGAATTCAAGAAATGTAAGTTGAAAATAGGCGAGGAACAAAACGTATATGTCGACAAACAAAAGTAACAACAATACAACAATAAATCGCTGATCATTTACGAATTGTTTGAGAGAACATATATTATAGATATATATTAGGTGTAGTAAAAAGAAATCCACTATTTTTGCCTTCAATGTCATGCAAAAATAATGGATTTCTTTTTACTACACCTAATATATACAGGTTGACGATTATGCGGTGGCCATGGCATGTTTTTCAATTGCGTTAAAGTTTGCACCGTTAGAACTCAACGATTTTTTATATTTATTTTCCATTTCTTTATTTTTATAATTATCCGAAGCTTTTTTTGCAAATTGAGGTAATAAATCTCTAATAAGAATACGTGAAAACGTTTTCGTGATTTTTCGTTGCATTCTAACGATGCAAACTTCACCGTCATGTTGATTGAAGGTATTGGGCGGAAATTTTGCGTCTAAGAAAAATATAATTTCTAATAGTTTTTCAAGTCCGCTGCGAAAAAAAATATTACGTATTTTCGTGATTAGTAGTTTTTGCCAGAAAAAAATTGAGGATTCTTAAAAAAAAATCAAAATTCGATTTTGAGTACAGTAGAATGAAGATTATTACATTCCAAATAAGAAACACTCCGAGAAAACTTTTTTCGTGCATCCCATCGCCGAGAAAAAAATTGTCCAAGATGCATTTTGAAGTGGATAAATTGGACTCATTCCATTTTAAAAATGTTATTTAGAAGTGCTTCGCATTCGGAATTTAATTATATTAATTCTGTTAAACTACAAATGGATTTTTTTTCCAGAATGCTTCATTCTTCTTTGGCAAATACTACTCATCACAAAAATATGCTATATTTTGTTTCAAGAGATATTGAAAAATCATTGAATATCATATTTTTCTAGGGTGGGAAATGTCCGCCCCAGACCCTCAAATAACACATGGCCACATTGTAATTGTCAACCTGCATAGACACTAAATTTCGAGTGTCAAAAACTTGTTCTTTTAGAAGAAAAAAAAAAAGGATAACGTCTTTGCGCGCTTAGCATAAAAATTCTAGAATTCAGAAAGTATATCATATATACGAAGACACTGCGTTTCAAGTATTAAATTTTTTTTTTGCAAAAAAAAGCAAAACAATTTTCCGTAGTTAGCATCAAATCTTTACAGTTCAGAAAGTATATATAAACAAAAAGAAGTTTACCGAACGTTATGTACAGAATGTTAACTCATTAAAAAAAGAATCGCAGGATTTGGATTTCCTCCCCGCCCCATTTATTAATCGTGTTAAACGAACCAGTTGAGATCTAAATGTAAATTAATAAATGTATAATGTCAGGCACAACGAGGCACAAATTTATCAAAAAGACAAATTATGTGTGCAAATATAATGTCCTGTGTACGATCGTTGTATACGTCTTGTCGAAAAAGAAAAAAACAATAATAAATATAATGTTTAAACGACCTAAGAGTACATAGATGGTCGAAAAAGCGACAACGTAGAACGGCTGATCATACGAGCGAGGGATTATAAATGTTTCGATTAATCATCGTTGAAGCATCGATCGACGTCATTATAATCAAAGAGGATATGAATATATGGATAACCGTAAATAAAACACGTAAGCCAAAAGTTTCGTCAAGCGTCGATAGAAATATCCGTCTAGGATCTTTCGCAATTGCCAACGGAGACAGCGAGGGTGAGAAAGAGAGAAACTCTAAGCGATCGCTTCAGTTCGATCGAGAACTTTGCGGGCGCGAAACTGCGCTGTAATTTTTCATTTGCGCGAATGATTTTTGATAAAAACGCGGGGAAAGAAAATTGAGGGGTAAACCGGAAGCGGAAGTTCAAGTCGTTCGACGTGATCTTGGACTTGGTACGGAATATGGCGAACGGATGTCGAGTAGCTTGAGTGCGAGCCAAATTATCGCTGGAAAATTATGAGAGTCAGGTTCGATCCTGCCACGTCGAATCGAGATATCAACGTGCCGCGACCGATATCGAGACAAAAAATTTATAAAGGTCGCTTGGGACAGACTTCTGCGTCCTCGGACTCGTCCTCCGGATCTTCGAACTATCTCGCTAACAGAATTGACGAGGAAGAGGGCGAGGACAACGAAATGGTACTGGGCCACCCCACGGACGTTTCGGATGGTGAGACGTTTTTGCTAAACTATCGACTGTAATTATGAAAATTACGTTTTTTTTTATGACGAATATTTTACGCTTAGGTTTGTCTCGTAAAAATATAAAAGCTGACCATTTCTTTTTACGATTGCTCCATGAAAACTTCGAGCTTAATTATGGGAAATTTTGTCATCAATTTATCATCCTGACAGAAAATTGATTTAAATTAATAATTTTTATGAACTTCACTGGACGAAAATTGATTGCAATTAATTGTTTTTGAGAAATTACAAAAAAAGTAACAGAACGATTTTTTAAATACTATAAAAACAATAAAAATTAATTGCCAGAAAAAAACGCCTGAAGAAAACTAATTTCGATATATTTTTATAATTTATTGTTAAAGAAAATCTCTCTGAGGGGATTAACAATCTTGTGACTCTTGAAGTACATGATCGATTTAAAATGATGTTGAAGTTTGCATCGTTGGAACGCAACGAAAGTTTCGTAGACCAATTTTTTTGGTAAATCCACGCCTCCACAATCACTCAAACGTTTTTTTTACGATCCTCATTAGTGGTCTTCAGCCTCAATATGTAAGAACAGATTTTGGATGGTAACGAAAAATAAGGAAATAAAAGAATAAAAAAGAACTTTCGTTGCACTCCAACGATGCAAACTCCAACATCATGATTTAAATTAATTCGTTGGGAAAATTCATCGTAAGAAATTGATACAAGAACTACTTCTTAAAGGATATTGAGATGGCGATTTTTTAAATATGATAAAAACAATTAACATTAATTCTTTAAAAAAATTGACCCTAAGAAGCTGATTTAAAAATGACTTTATGTAAGATATTTAGACAGAATTGAAAGGTCGAGAATTTTTTAACTACGACGACGATTCACCATAATTCGTTGAAATAGCTCACGGCAAAAAAATTATTTAGATTCATTTTTAAAAGGAAATTAAAGAAAAAAATATTCATTATTATTCATTGCACGAAGATTTTATTAACTGTTGCGCTCGTTCCCTCGCATAAATTCTATCTTAGCTCGAGGAGAAACGTCAAAGACACAGAGCAACGGCAATAAATGGTTTCCGGATGAAGACGAGTACGACAGCGATAAAGAAGAAGACGAGGTAACCTCGCCGGAACCTGTTGCTAACGAAATCGGTCCCCAATTGCCCGGGCTTTACGACGATTATCATCAGGACGAAAATTTACCGAATTCCGGGATAATCGTCAGAGTAATTTCTCCCACAGGTAAAAAAAAGCAACCCCCATACCATGAGATGAGCAAAAATGTATTTAAAAAAAATCGTCACACGCTCTACGATAAGGCATAATTGATCGATAATACCAAATGTACTGATATTTCTTTCAAACATTAAATTAAAATACTAAATAATTAATCGGAATATTTATATATATTTTTTCTAACATTTTACGGTCGTCTTTGTCAACATGCGTACTAATGATATACTAAAAATAAGGTTAACAGCATCAGTCGTCTTCTTATCACTAATTTCGAAAATTCATATCGATTTTTAAGGATATAACTGTACCGTTCCTTATTAAAATTATATTTAACATTGTGAAAATTATAAGGTGGCCATGTGTTTTTAAGGAGCGTGGAAATTTCGCGACTGAGAAAAATAGGATTTTCAGTGGTTTTTCGTGTCCTATTCGAAAAAAAATATAGCGTATTTTTGTGATGAGTGGAGATGAGAGTAGTATTGGCCAGAAAATGAGCATTGAAAAAAAAAATCAACATGCCATTTTGCGTACAGTAGCATTAAGATAATTAAATTTCCAATACGAAACACTTCTGAAAACTTTTTTGTGCATACCATAATCGAAAAAAAAATTATCAAAGATGCATTTTAGAGAGGACAAATGGAATTTAATACCATTAAAAAAAATCTACAGTTATTACACAAAGTGCAACTATTTCATGATATTAAAAATGTAATCAGACTTTTCGGGTGATAAAAAAGGTACATGCAAATGAGTTGCTCTCTCTCACTCTTTAACTCCCTCACTCCCGCACGATCTCACTAACATTCTCACGCTCTCACTATCCATCTATCCATTCATCCGAAACAAACAAACCCAAACAAACCTAAACGACCCCAAACAACCTCAAACAATCCCAAAAAAACAAACCCAAACAAACCATAACAACCCAAACCAAACAAACCAAACAAACGAAACGAAACGAAACCAAACCAAACCAAACCAAACAAACGAAACCAAACCAAACAATCCAAACCCAAACCCACCAACATTGTAATATACACACCAAAATTGAAACTTACAACTTTGAGCCACAAATGACTCTACATGTAATGCAGTATTTTTCAACAAATCACGGGCATTTAGCATGTCGCAGCTCCCCTCACCCTGCTACAATACAGCGGTAGTGAAGTGGGGGTAGCGTTAGTTTCGTGTGACATCTCGCTAAATCAGACCCCCTATATACATCTTAAAAAGTATTTTCAATGCTAAAAAGTTGTTTAGGAGCGCGTCGTGTTTGGCATTAAATTATCTTCATTCTACTGAACTCAAAATGGAATATTGATTTTTTTTTGCAGAATACTTTCATTTTTTCTGGCAAATACTACATACTACACCATCACAAAAATACGCTATATTTTTCTTCGAAGAGGACTTGAAAAACCAATAAATATAGTATTCTTCTGGGTCGCGAAATCTCTGCCCCAAACCCATGAAAAACGTATGGCTCTCTTATAATTGTCATCCTGTATATATATATATATACATTTTCAGACGACGATCCAATAACGCAGAGCGAAATGGACCGTTCCACACCGGTAACTGACAACGAGCTCCTGATCGAGCTTCGTGCTCGCGAGTATCGTGGAAATTTCGACGGATTCGCCGAGATAAATCGTTTCTCGTCGATCGACGAGATGCACGAATTTATCGTCAATAATACGGAGTCCTCGTTGACGAGCGAGCCGAGCGCGAAGCAAGAACGATATTTGGAGATTTTGCTGAACGAACAAGGCGACGATCGTTTCAAGAGATTGGTGGAGACCAGCAAGGGCACGGTACGTCGTGTACTCTCGAGAAACGAGCACCTATTGAAAAGATTGTACGCTAGCGCGTGTCTCGACAAATTTCCCAGTCCATTGAAAATAAATACGAACGAGGAAGATAACGATCTCGAGGACGAAGAGGAGGAAGATGATGTGGAGAGAAACGATTGCGAGAGTGACGAAAAAGTGATACTCGCAATTGAGGAGAATATGAAGAGATGGTACATGATAGAAATGATCGGTATCTGGTTGAAATTCGTCACCGACGTCTCGAGCTATCGCGAGGCTATAAAAAAGAGCGTGTTAAAGGCCAACTGTGGCATAGAGAATGATCGATTCGAAGGCATCGTCGTGCCCTTGAAATACAAATGAGTCTTACCGCGTCACGAGTTCAACGAGAAAAGAAAAGAGAAAAACAACAACAAACGCTCGTGTTTCGGGCACGCGTCCAAAAAAGTCTCGACCGAAACGGCCACGTTTGAAACGTATCGCGTTGTTTGTCGTCGCAATAATGGTCCTTGACTCTCGAGCGTATTGACGATCGCCAGAAAATTTATTTCACTGACAAACAATAAATATGTATTATTCGTTACTTGGTGAATGTCTTTTTTTTTTCTTCTTGCGATTTTCGAACTTCCGGTGGATCAACCGAGTACGCGATAAATTACTTTTCCGGAAGCGTGAAGGAAACTCGCTTGGGTTTACCCCAAAGAAACCTAAACAATGTCGGGGTTGAATTTGGCGATGATCGGTTTGAAATTTTTGAAATTCGTTCGTGTTGGAAAAATTCTAAATTCACGGAAAATCTAAGATTCTCGCTGTGATTCAAGATGTGTTTGGGTTTGCGCCGATTCTCGTCAGAGCCTGTATTTAATTTTGCGAGAATAGATTTTATGAGAATTAAAAAAAAATCGTAAATTCCTAAGCAAAAATTGTTTGGGTTTCTTCAATTTTGCCAAAATAAACTAAAATTCAAACAACTTCCGACTTACATTCAGCGAGAATCAGTTCAGTGGTTCAGCTCCTATAGAAATCCTGAAACTTTCGGATAATGCCCAAATTTTTCAAATTTTGAGTGTCCGAATGGAATTTTTTTTACCAATTCTCGCAAAATTGAATATTTTGCTCGGTTTAGATTTTCGAAATTTGGTCAGATTGGAAAAATTCAAAATTCACGGAAAATCCAAACTGATTCTAGAAAAATTGAACATGGATTTGGTTTTGTTTGTGCCAATTTTCGTCAAAGTCATTATTGAATTTAGCGAGAATAATTTTTATGAGAATATTTCGAAAAGTTCGCAAATTCCCAAGCAAACATTGTCTGGGTTTGTTCAGTTTCACCAATATAGACTCAAAATCAAACAATTTTCCTATTGAATTTGGCGAGAATCCGTTTCGATGATTCAGCACTGATAAAAATGCTGAATTTCTCCCAAAAATTTGCAAAATGTACAAACTTTTCAAAATTTCAAGCCATCGGGATGGAATTTTTTTACATCCTAAGAATTTCAATGCAATAGCTCATTGATTTTCAAAGCATTTTCACGAAAAAGTCATTCTCATTTTTGCTCAACAAAAATTTGAACTCCAAATTCACCAAAAAAATGGTTCAGCACAGTTTTTTTTTTTCAACAAAAGAGTGCAACGAAAAAGGCACCTACGGCGGCTCAAAAAACATCATGACCCACATTGTTCATCTGACATAATTCTTCGAAAAATATATTTTCGCAGATTATTTTATTGGATGACTTACGTCAAAAAGCAATGCTGCATATTAATGTTAATATCGATAAAATATGTTAACAAAATTATCCAAAAAAAATCTGACGGAAAAAATGCATTTTGGTACTTTTCATATCGACCTAGCGGTGTGTCTGATTGGTAATGAGATTTTTCACTACCCGCGCATGTATCTTTAGCCTCGACGAACCCGGGCATTTGTAATTTCGCGATGAAAACGACGAAGGGCGGAACGAATAATTAAATATTGCACCCGGTAAAATCAATATTTCGTACGACAAGCGTACGCGCCTTTTTCCCTGAAGATGTCAGTACCGGAGGATTCTTCGACTGCTCAATCGATCACTGACCTCAGTCGGTATTGAATCATCATTCGGATGAATTCACGTCGCGGTCGATTGAAAGGTTTTCATACGTCTCGGTTGGTGGAAAGGTTTTCACTCCGTGTCGGTAAGATTGCAATTCATAGTGCGAGAAAATTCATCCTTGAATCAAGTCATCCAAAATTAAATCAAATAATCAAAAGAATATATAAAAAAAATTGAAATTTCTCAAAATAGTGAAAATGCAATTGAACGAGTATTCTCCACAACCTTTAAGCGGCATTCGTTGCAAAAAACTCACCGGAACAATTTCCAACTCTGTCTTCGTCTAATGAAATGAATCCTAAACAAACCCAAACAAAATAAATGATAATGAAATAGATCCCCAATAAATCCAAACAAATTCAATGATGATGATATAAAGCCCAAACAAACTCAATCACAATGAAACGAATCCTGAACGAACTAAATAATAATTAAATAAATCCCAGCTAAACCCAAAGAAACCCAATGATGATGAAATAAAGCCCAAACAAATTCAACAATGATGAAACTAATCCCAAACAAACTCAATGATAATGAAATAAAATCCAAATAAACTCGATAAAAATTCAATAAATTCCCAACAAACCCAATTACAATTAACCCTTCGTGGTCACACATCCAAATTCAATCGCGGTGGTCACACTTGGGCCGATTCTAACCACTCAGTTTTCAAGAAACTATTGTGAACGAACTATCCGTCCGAAGTGGTTCAAAAAATTGCGGAACATGCTTTGAAGTTTCTAGATGATGTACGAACAAAAATGTTATAAGAAATAAAATGGCAACATGTTAAAAAAAATTCATAAATATGTGAAAACGCAAGAAAGACATTTCTTCGCTAAAAAAAATCATAGTTCCGTGAATTTTCAACATTTTTACCTAAAATTTGGAAGTGATATTCCTTAGATATGCTACTTTTGGCAAAAAAATACTAGCATAGTTCGCGTTCGAAAAAAGGTATTTATTCCAATATCTGAAGAGGGTTAAATTTTATAGTATGTGGATACTTCAAACTCCAGATGGTGAGTCTCATTCGAAGCCCGGAACTATTATATATTTACGCCAAAAATTGATCGACGGGTCAATTCTTCCCAGGGTCACCACGAAGGGTTAAATAAATCTCGAACAAACCCAAACAAACCCAACGATAATGAAATAAAACCGAAAGTCAATGGTAACGGAATAAATCCCAAACAAGCTCAACGACGATGAAATAAATGCAAATCAAACGCAAACAAACCCAAAAAAAACATAACTAATAAATTAATCTGATTTTCTTATAAGCTGAGAATCCTCTCTCCTGCTCTTCCGAGGAAATCCATTTTGACTTGATCCCCATAGAGGGCGTACAAGTAGCGGAAGTGTCTGTATTTCTTAAATACACAGACGCCGAGCAAGCGAGCGAGAGAGAGAGAGAGAGAGAGAGAGAGAGAGAGAGAGAGAGAGAGAGAATGAAGTATCAAGGCTCAGACCGACACAAAAGCTTCTTAAGTGAAGTTTAAGCACGGCTGGTAGCAGTAGTGGCGAGGCAAACTTCGCCAATGCTGCAACAAAGCGAAGCCCTTCGCGATCCCCGGCGTAATATCGCTGAGGTTCCAGGTTTCCTCCGCCCCCATCTCTCATTCTCTCGCTCTCACTTTTTGCTCCCTCGACCTTTCTCCCTCTACATACGTATCAAGCACGTTTTGCCTCTCTCGTCGCGTGTATGCACTCGTATATATCTGGAGCCAAGATTTCGAAGACCTTCAAGATCGCGGAACGTCCTCGTACTAGCCAATTGTCTCCATACTCAAGACGAGGACAATTGACTAATCATACAAGCATCATGCGAACCCCCAATGTCTTTAAAATCATCTTTAGATAAATGTAAGCAGTATAAAGGCCTTTTCAAGGACCGTCCCCAAAATCGACGATTTCCAAAAAAAGAATAAGGACGCGACCTCAAAACAACCACTCGGGCTGGTAGCCAACATTACACAGATATGACGGGTTCAAACATCCGCTTTCTATATCTGACCCCCCCCCCCCCCCCCCCCCTCCATATTCGGAGCAGGCTGCTGCCACTGGCGGAAGAGGGTTGCACAGGGAACATGCGCGGGAGAATCGTGTGCTACACGATGTGTGCAGCCCTGCAAGCCGAGAAAAGTCGACGTTCCGTACCGACGGCAGTGTCAGCCGTACGCGGCCAACGGAGCGGCGCATCGAGCGTCGTGGTGTTGCGAAGTACGAAAAAAAAACGGCTTCGAACGCGTGGAAAGAGAAAGAAAAAAAATTGAACGGAAATGCCGGTGCTGGTGTTGCCGTTACTACTGATGCCTTGATGGTTCAGTTACGGCAACATCGCTAGTTGTTTTTTTTTAACTTTTTTTTCTCGACAAGTTGTGTGACGTGCGCGCAAGCTGTCTTTCTCTCTTCCGCTCCTGTCTCCCTTTTCAAGCACCACGTCCGTGTACATACGTGCAATATCTACTAACACCAGCTGCAAGTTCCACCCTCGCTACCCACAGTGCGCGCCGTTCTCTCGCCTGCTGTTACAACAGCCGGTCGCGCGGGCGCGCTCTCTATATCTCTCTCCCAGCATCGAAAATCCCGGCTTACATCAATCACATTAATATGGTGAGTGACAAATAAACGAACAAGGAAAATGATAATTTAGAATAAAGGTGCAAGCAATAATGAGATGCTTGATCGTCGGAGGAGAAAATGGAACTTGGGAGTAAGGCGGAGAAACGTTGAAAACGCGGTCGATCGACAAACACGTTGAAACGACACATACCGGTGTCGCCATTCATGAAACATCACACGCATACTCGCTGCATCGTTACGACGGCTATATTTTTTTTTTTTTTTTTTTTATTTTTCGCCACTTTATTCCACCGACTATCGACTTGTCCGCGGGGTCGAGCAAATATCGAACGAAGGAAAATGCTTCCTCGCGGAAACGCAATAAGGGTGAATGTAAAACATAACTCGAGGAAAAGTTGTTGGATAGTAGAGTCGATTTGATTGTGGAACTTGGAACGAGCCTCCGTTGTTTCGAAACGATTACGGGTGAGAATTTTTTTTTTTGCTGGGTCGTTAGGTTTTTTTAAAAATTATTTCCCTTTTGTTTGTTCGATGTTTTATTTCTTGTTTGTTAGAGGTGCAGGGTTGCCGCTCAAGGTTGTGGCGTCGTCTACAGCTCATGGAGGATTTCTTTTTTTGCACACCTCGTGGCAGAAAAAGTAACAATGTGACAATTTAAAAATGATTTGAGGTAGCGAACCGGCTGCAGGGCAATGACAATTGACGGAATGAATTTGTTGAATTTCCGATTGTGATTATTGTGCCCTTGCGGGCCTTTAGGGCTTGATACATTTCGCGACCAAACTTGTTACTTTGTATTGTCAGTGGTAGAGAAAATTGGCAAAATGTTGGCCTCTCGTTCTCTAAAGTCCTAACATGTGTCGCTTTTGCGCACAAGGGCACAGGGAAACTGGGGAAAACTTGTGCCGGTAGTGATGACTATATTCTCACTGAGTATCAGTTGCGTCATGACTGTTGCCATGATTGCAAAGTTATGTTTTTTAAAGATACAAATTTCTTGATGAACCAATTGTTTCGTATATCCGAAAACCTGCACGTACAGAAGTATGTGAAGGGTGGCAAAAAAAATTCACCCCCTGGAAAAACGATTAGTGAGAGTGACAAATTGAATAAACTCGTATACATTAATGTTGGGAGCTTGCAACTCAATTTTTTCCACATTTGGGTTTGTTTGGACTTACTTTTTCCACTTTTTCTACCAGAAGACCAAATAACAATACCAAAAAGAAGTTTAGGTATTCAGTAAATAGACACAACTGCAGTCCCACTAATTGTAACCAATCAGCGTGGAAGTCAGTGAACGTATGAGCGGTCACTCATCGGATTACTGGCCCCGGTAACCGGTGCTCAACACGGCCGATCGACGAAACCGTCATATCACTGAAAAACAATTCAGAAAAAGTATTGGGTCTATGCGTAATTCCGTAGAGAATATCGATTAAATTTCAAACGCAAAATATTTACCCAAAAAAAGCGATTTTAATCAACTAAATATGTTCCATCCTGTTCAATTACTTTCTGCCATCTGCACGAGCTCCATTATCCCTCTTTCATAAAAACTCTTAGATATTTAGGCAAAGAAGTCATCCAAGTGGTGTTTTAAGACGTGCAGGGAACTGAAGGTTTCATTATTCAAACTGTTCTGTAGCGCACGGAACAAGTGATAGTCTGAAGGTGCAAGGTCCGAGCTATACGGTGCTCACACCAGAACATCGTATCCAAGCCGCAATAACTTTTACCGGGTCATCAGAGAAACATGTGGTCTAGCGTTGTTCTGGTGCAACACTACGCCCTTTCCATTCGCCAATTCAGGCCGCTTCTGATCGATGGCTCGCTTTAATTTGGCCAGCTGCGAGCAGTAATTGGTCGAATCAATCGTTTTGTTGGGTGGCAGCAGCTCATAATAGACGATTCCTTTCCAATCCCAGTAGATAGAGATTATGACCTTCTTCGGGTGTTACCCAGCCTTTGCTATCGTCCGAGCAGCCTTCCCGTGATGCAACCATGATCTTTTTCGACTGACATTGTTGCAGACAATCCACTTTTCATCGCCGATAATCATTCGCTTTAAAAATATTTTGTTTCAATGACGTTTGAGCAGCAAATCGCAAGTTGAAGTTCGGTCCATTAAAAATTCGCTTCACTCAGTTAGTGCGGTACCTAATGATCAAGCTTGTTTACCATACCAAGCTTCCGTGAATGTCTTGAAACAGTTCATTGGTTAATTTTGAGGTTATGTCCGTTCTCTGTAGTCGTTAAATGCCGGTCGGATTCAATTAAAGCTTTGATTCTATCGACATCAATACACTGACAGAAAAATTCGTTTGATGTTAACCAAATACGTCTATTTGATTCTTTTTTATTTGAATTAACTAGATTTTTCGTGAAATTAATATTTTCCTATTGCATTCCATTATTAAAATAATTTATTTATTCTAATCAAGATCCATTTAATATCATTTAATAACTAGATATTTTATTTATTCCTAATAAATCTGTGATTTGGTTTTATCTGGTAGTATGCAACAAAAGAGACAGACGGAAAAATGGTACACGATTCCGTCTCTCAAAAATATAACGGTTTTGTCTTCATTAGAAGACTGTTGTAACATTCTGCAGTTGAGGAAAAGGGTTAGTCTTTCTATACATAAATAGTCACGCACTGTTAATAAAAGGCAGTACGATACCTTCCTTTTTTAAATTTTTTTAAGAAAATAATTTAATTTTTTTGCGACGCACTTTTATGTCATGAACCTATATTTCTTTCTCGTTTTCATGCGATATATCGTGTTTTATCTTTATTTATTTAATTTGAATATATTTAATATTTAAAATGAATAGCTTAAACAAATTTAAAAAAAATGAAACAAATAGGGTCGTAGTAGACCGTGAGACAAGAAAATAACCTATTTGATTTAAATACATCCTATTTAAATTAAATATTTTTTTGACAGTGTAGTGACTGGCCGATCGTAGCGAGGAGCATCTTGGAAATTAAAATCTCCACAAAAAAATTTCGCGAAATAATTCCGACGCACACTTTCCCTTACAGCATTTTCTCCCTACATGGCGCACATCTCTTTGTGAGTTTGCGACGCGTTTTTGCCTTTTCGGAAATGAAAAAGCGAAATGCATAGAAAAAAGATACATTTCTTTTCTCTTCCATGTTCAAAATATAATTGAGCTTCCTACACGTCACGGATCTCGATGAATAATTTTTTTAATTGTCAGCACAAGTTTCAGCTTCTACTTAATAAATAAATTTTACACGACATCTGTCGGAATTTCGCTACTGAATTATGCATAGACCCAATACTAAAAATACAGTAAAATTGCGTCACACTCACAGTGTCCCTAAAAAAATTCGTTTATCAAGAAATTTCGAAACATCCACGAGCCGAACTTTTGCTACACTTCGAATCTATCGTTATGAAGACTAGAGCCAAGATAATAGCCGGTGAATCCCTACGACGACGATCTTAATTCAATTCTCGAAGTTGTTTGGAGGCTTTTTCGAGGGTCACCCTCGCCTTGCGTCGATACCTCGTCACGAACTGCAACAATTGGTCACGCGAAAAATTTATTCCTCGCTCAAGAGGGTGCAACTATTTCCTTCTGTTCATTGTAGAGCCGTATTAGCTTTCTCTTATGACCCGAGCCGTCGATATACCTTCGGGAAAATTGTATTGTGTACGAAACGAACCATAATCTAGCCTGTACGTACGTACGTACATTAATATTAGTGCATATGCGTACACAAATGTAGAGAGACGGTGAATATCTACTTTATAAAGTATAGCCTCGATCTTATGTACTTTTGAAGCCACGAATAATAAAGTGTACCGTAGATTCTACAACGAATGAAACGAGCTTTGTGTAAATGTGTTGTGTTGGACGGTCGATCGACGTAATGCTCGGCAAGTACCAACGAGCGACGCTTCGAGCAATTTTATTCAACAATTCTATTCACCCTTTCGTTACTCTCGCTATTTTTTCAAAATTCCTTTATGCTTTATTCTTCCGTGAAGTATCGACGAAGAATAACTTTTTCACTCCAAGTCCGATAAAGACTCGGATTTATTTACGTGCAATGTAACTTTAATTCGTAATTTTTTTATTTATCGGGAGACATAAAAAAAAACAAAATAATTTTTCATTAGTTGATTTACTCGTTTTTTAAAATAGATTTTGGATAGATTGAGGAGATAACAGCAAACGTTAAGAAATAAATTAATGAGAGAGAATACATTAATTGATAGGAAATGTTTTATTCATTTATTTATTATCTTTTTATTTTTTTGTTTTTGGTGCAATTCAGTTTGTGGATCTTCGTTTTTTTTTTATAGATTTTGGCTGGATGAGATGATTTTTGATAACAACAAAAATTAAGCGATAAACGAACGAGAAAAAGTAAATAAATTAATAGAACATAATGTTTTATCCATTCATTTGTTTTCTTCTTATTTCTCTATTTTTCGTGATATCTGGGTTGTCGATCTTTTTTTCTTTTATCGATTTTGGCTAGATTGAGGAGATTTTTTATAACAACGAGAATTAAGAAATAAACAAAGAAGAGAGAGTAATTACATTAATAGAAAGTAATGTTTTATTCATTTATTTATTGGGTCTATGCATTATTCCGTAGCGAAAATCGAGTAAACTTCAAATGCAAAATATAAATAAAAAAAAAGCGATTTTAATCACCCAAATATGTTCCATTCTATTCAATAACTTTCTGCCACCATGCGTTGACGCATGTGCCAGCAGAGAAACAACTACAAACGACATCTGTCGGAATTTCGCTACGGAATAATGCATAGACCCAATATTTCCTTTTCATTTCTTTATTTTTGTTTGAATTTACATTGTAAATTTTATTTTTTTTAAATAGATTGTGGCTGAATTAAGAATCTTTTTCGATAATAACAAAAATCAAGAAATAAATCAATGAGAGAGTACTATTAAATAAACGGAAAATTTTTAAATAGCATAAAAAAAATTCATCTTACTTTAACAATACCATCTCGATCGTCTAAAAAGAGCGAATTGAATATCATCACTGCGTTACACTGACGAATTGTTTGTAGGCACAATTCTTCGATAAGCATCGATAGACGTGGCTTTTTTTTTATTTATTTTTAAATACGATGGCATTCTATATTCGGGCACTCGCCTCGGTTTCAGAAATTGGCGTTTCTCGAACTTTGACTGACCTCGCACGCTATTGATACACGTTGAATTTGAGACGATACAGGGAATGGTGCTGGACAAAGTGAAAACAAATGATAAGTCCTATATCGATTGATCGCGAAGAACAGCCGCGCCGTCTAGTCACAATTTTGTTCACTGGCTAATGTCCGCGAAACTGATGAAAATTCAAAGCTTTTCTTTTTTCTTTCACTCAATATACGACATTTTTATCGGACCAATTAATCAACGCGACGTTCGGTCTCGCTTCTTCTTCTCCTCTTATATTATAATAAGAGGCTGACTCGGACAGTCCTAGTTCTTACGTAATCTCGGGACCGGCCACATGTTCTTTATATGTGTCATAGCTGTAACGTTGACATACAAAAAAATCGCAGATCCCACGTGATTGAAGTAACGAGGGAGGATTTCATGTGCACGCGATTGTGAACGAAAAAAAAAAATTGGTACGCAAAATTGAGGACGGTTCCATAGTTGGGTTTGTTTGAGTTGCAATTTAATTGAATTAAAACGTAATTACTATCAAACAGTATGAAAATTAATATATTGTTTATTCAACAACGATACTAAGAATATACTAATAATTACCAATATTCGATTTGTACAATTTTTTTCAAATCGTGTCAACGTTTGTTCATGTTGGAATACAATGAATATGAATTATATTTAGTTATAAAATTAAAATATTTTCTTCATACCTCTATTTATTACGGATTATATTATTTTCGAATTAATCAATTTTTTTTTTGGCCAAATTTAGGCTAGCAAAATCATTTAAACGTTTGACATGGTTCTCATTAGAGATCGGGGAATCCAATTCGTAAAAAAAGATTTACTATTGAAAATAGAAAAATAATAGAAACGAAATAATAAAAAAAACGTGTTGCATTTCAACGATCCAAAATTGCAAACATGCAAAATATGGGAAATGGAAATTTGTCAAATATAAGTCGATCTCTTGGTTATTCTCGGAAATGATTAAATTACAGTAATTGCGACTTTACTTTCAGGTACTTACTGAATACAATTTTCACGAATTATTGCAAGTCTTCAAACCTAAGGGTTACAGGAGCGAGGGAGAGGGCACTGTGTTGTGACAGATTCATTAGAGAATTTATAGATTATATTGGAGACTTATTAGAGGATTATAAATACCATCAGAGAATTATGAATACCATCAAAGAATTATAAATACCATCAGAGAATTATAAATACCGTCAAAGAATGATAAATACCATCAGAGAATTATAAATACCATCAGAGAATTATAAATACCATCAGAGAATTATAAATTATATCAGAGAATTATAAACATTTCTTCGGTCTAGGGACGCTTAGAATAGTAAAAACTACAGTCCCATCAAAAAGTTACGTTGAGCAAAATTTTCGTAACATTATTTTGCCTTGCTACAATTACAGTAACCAATCACCTAATTAAATGAGTAGAAAATAATTAATCTCCACAAAAATGTATTATCTCATAACCACAAAAATTGATTACACTTACTACAAGTTGAACAGAATTATTCTTAAATAATAAATTAATAAACATTTATCTCCCGTCTATAGGATCCGTACACAGTCCGATGTCACACATTCCCATTTATCGGCTAGACGAAATCGTACGTGGCCTTAAACATTTCAAGTACACAGCGATATGCGTCAACTCCATGGCAAAGTCATCCAATGAGCCTTCAAGTGCAATTAATCAAATTCCATTGCTCGATGTGTTGAAAGTTCGCCGACAATCGGGTGTATTTTTTTTTCTTCTTCTTCGATTTATCGTGCAAACACGTGGTCGGCGAAGTGTTTGATCGAAACGTCGCTTTACTACTGATTCGCCTGAACGACCGAAGCTCTCCGCCATAATTGGACAGAATGTTTTTTTTTCCATGTGGAAAAAATCATTCGCCGAAAACCGGCAGTGATGAAGAAGGCTAAGGATGAGAGATTCATTCGATAGTCTGGTCGAACACGAGTGAGAGAAATTTACGCTGGACGAATGAGAGAAGTGGCCGTGCCGAGACAACAAAGGCCCGAACTTAAATTAGGTTAATTGGACACCGACGAGGAACCGCAGTGACACGGTCACACACATCGTGTCTTCTCTCCTATCCGGATTGAACGTACACGGCAGATCGCCTCGGCAACAATGGAGGAGAACGAGGCAAAAAAGTTGGAGATTGGACAAAAGAGCGCGCGCGTGCATGCGCCTTTCCTCGTATAATCGGACAAAAGGATTTGTTAACGCGTAACCGAGCGAACTAACGAACCCAAATGGGAAACAAGACGAGGTCAAGGGAAGCGATGTGCAAGTCGTTAATCAGCTGGTCCCGGAATCTCGGATGCTCTTGCTTGCCGTGACAAAGTTTCATTCGATCACTTTAGTGGCCTTTCAAAGAAAAATTCTCATCTCTGATTGCACTCTGATGGACGTGCGAAAGTTCTTTCTCGAATTATTCGCTCGTTACATTGCACATCCATGTGTGCTATTTGTTACACGTAAGGCGTGTAATTGGAGGAATCAACACACGTGTAAATGCCACACACAAAACAACGCACTTATGTGTGTTATAAAGAATTCACATACATTCTATGTGTTTTTTTTCAAACACTTGAACCGCATTGAATTTTAACACGTTATTGCTGTATTACTAAAACATTCAACACGTATGAATGCAGACATTTATTTAGATATCAAATGTGTCTTAAATCATCAGTATCCATCTATTGGAAACACTTTCAAGAATATTTTTTTCATAATAAAATTGATCTCCATATTTTAATATTTTCATACATAAAAATAGAAGTTTCAAAGTATAAGAAAAAAAATTTATTTAATTTTTAAATTTTGTCTTGGTGATCTGGCTGCCTGAAGTTACCCCTGCTTTCACCTTGTCGACACGAAATCTTATAACTTTGGAGCATCTGGAAACAAAAAGGTCCTTAAGGCCTTAATACAGTTAAGGAAAAGTAAGATGGGCCCGATCAAAGCCCAAACTCAATTTCTGCCCGGGAACCATATTAAAATGTACGAATCAATTTTAATGTACTTGATACGAACATGACATGCCAATTTTAAGATACTGAATATCTATTTAAATAAAATTAATCAACTGATATTAAATAAATTTAATCAATTTAAATGAAAAGCGAATGATTACTGGCGATGAAAAGTGGATTGTCGACAACAATGATAGTCGAAAATGATCACGGTCGAAGCTCGGGAAGGTTGCTCAGACGGTCGCAAAGGCTGGATTACACCGCTCCAGACAAACACGTTCTAGGCAAAAAAGATTACGTCACGTTTTTTTCAAAAATCTCTCGCCTTTCGCTCTTGACTTGCTTTTCATTGTGGTCTGCTTCCCCTCACTGGCAACTCGCGAGAAAAGTTTCACATGCGAAAGAAACGTGTACGCATGAAAAAAAAACGGAAAAAATACACACGAGGTGCTTTAACCCTCGACGTTTTTTTTTGCCTCGTTTTAGGTCTTTTCTCCTTGCGTACGTTTCCTCGGTGTTCTCGTATTCGTTGTTCGCGAACCAGACGTCACATTGTTCCGCTTTCCTTCTAGTTTGAGACGAGGGCACATATAGCGGCGAGGCTGACCCGTAACAAGGCCACGTAATTGCAGGCGCCCTAAAACTACCGCTAATTGTACGTACACTCATGGCTGTGCACATAGCTAAATTAGCTCTACAACCGAAGCGCGCCCGTGTGCATGGAACTGTGAAATTTCTGCTTCTCTGTCCCCTCCCCCTCTGTCTCTTTCGCGAAATTCTATATCTTCTTTTGCCCTCTTATGTCTTTCTTTTTTCGTATGATCCTAAAGTCGAGTCTCCTTAAAAAGTCACGACATTCACGGAAGCTTAGGATGGTAAACAAGGTTGATGCTTGAGTGCCGTACTGACTAAGCGAAAAGAATTTAATGGACCGAATTTTAGCTTACGATTTTCTACTCAACCGCCATCAAATCGAACCATTTTTAAAGCGAATGATTACTGGCGATTGTCTACAACAATGTCAGTCGAAAAAGATCATGGTCGAAACTCGGGGAGGCTACTCAGAGGGTCACAAAGGCTGGATTACATCCGAAAAAGGTCATGCTCTAAATCTGGTAGGATTGGAAAGGGATCATTTATTATGAGCTGCTGCCACCCAACAAAACGATTGATTCGACCAAGTACTGCTTACAACTGGCCAAATTAAAGCGTGCAATCGATCAGGAGCGGCCCGAATTGGCGAACAGTAAGGGCGTAGTGTTCCACCAGGACAACGCTAGACCACACTCTCCGATGATCCGGAAAAAGTTATTGCGGCTTGGGTGGGGTGTTTTGGTGCACCCACGATATAGTCCGGACCTTGCACCTTTAGACTATCACTTGTGCCAGGCGCTACAGAACAGTTTGAATAATAAAACCTTCAGTTACCTGGACGTCCTCAAAAACCACCTGGATGACTTCTTTGCCCAAAAATCTCAGGACTTCTATGAAAGAGGGATAATGAAGGGCGTGGAGAAATGCCAGAAAGTCATTGAAAAGAATGGAACTTGAAAAGAATGGTTGATTAATATCGATTTTTTTTGGTAAACATTTTGCGATTGAAACTTACTCGATTTTTGCTACGGAATTATGCATAGACCCAATAATATTATAACAAAATTATTATATTATACCAATACAAATATATAATTATATCCATTGTATAAGAGAAATAAGTGGAATAAAGTGCGCACGTAATAGGGGAAGCACCCTGTACGATGGAACAAATAATAAAAATTCAAAAAATATCCGTTGTATAATATTTTGGATAATTTGTTTAGCTACAAAAAATGTATTTAGTCATCGTAAGGTTTTGCTTTTTTCTCCCACACTATCGTAAGGCAATATTTTTTATTCTACCTTTATTTAATTCCATCCAAATAAATGAAATTTCATTGTTACTACCTATAAATGTACAAATTATTCTGAAAAATAGAAAAATCAAGTCCCAATCGTATTCAAATTATCATTAATCGTATTGAAACTGTTTTCAAATAAATTTCAAATATATCGACCTAAAAATAATTTATTTGAATAATTTATCCACAAAAAAATTATCTTCAATGAAGCGAAGCTCCTCAAAGCTCTCGATCGATACGAAATTATAGGTACAGCGTATTATGGATCGCCCTGTACACGCGCATTCATAACTTTTACGGCTCGTTGTTTTCTCTGCAGTCTTGTTCCCCCTGTCCCCCTCAGCCCCGTCGTTTGTCGGGGATCTTGCTAAAATGTTCACAACAACCACGAAACTTCACTCTCGAGGTTACGCGGAAAACACGAGATAGGTGGCTGTAGCGCGACGAAGAGACGAGGGCTTTTACTCTCTCGTGTGTGGCGAGCCGCGTATATATACAGTGGAAATGGAGAAGCTTTTGCGAATATCCGGCAAAGTGGCACGATTAAGCGCTACTCGAGTAATTCTAGATATATGTCAGCTCTCCCTTCCCAACGACCGAATATATAGTGTCCTACATATATATATATACGATTGCCTGGATACATGCGAGTGATTGCGCACCTATGTGCACATTCATTTCGCATAGCTAGAAATAAATTATACCAGGCGGATACACACTTATGTGTATGTATATACAGGGTGGTCCGAAAGGAAAATCTAGAAGCCTCGTATCAATACCTATCCGAATCATCCCCATGTACAGTTCGTAAAAAAAGTATTTGTACACCGCGTGTTTTTCAGATTGTCCTACGAAAAAAAAAAAAAAATGCTTCGGCATTTTATTTTTAACGTCATCAGATCCCAGGATGTTTTTTCACTGGAAAAATCGTCGCACGGAATGAATAATAAATAGGCGACATTGTTGAAACGACAGTACCCTAATTGATTCTCGGTTTTCGCAGAGGCTACTAACCGAAAACAAATTGACGACAAATTTTTGCAATCTGCGGCAAATTTATTCGCAATCTCACTCGTTCGTGTGTGAGTTTTATTCTTGCCGCGCGTTTCGCGGCGCGTTTACCTCTATATACAAGTACATCCGCGTTGCTGCTGGTTCCTCGGTTGCGCGGGAGCATTCGTTCGCGATTATATTAATAGAAGAAGGTTAAGCGAGATGCCAGTCAAGAGCCAGGACAGCAGCTCGTATGCGAAGAGGTCGGTGTGCTCACGATTTCTCAACGTTAAATTGCATGCACTATTCTGTCAGTCTCCTATCTGGATTTGTGTGTACATATATACAGGGTGACACTTATAAGTTGGCCATTTTTAAGGGTCCTGCGCGGAGATTTTGCTACTGAGAAAAATATGATTTTTAATAGTTTTTTTAAGTCCTCTTCACAAAAAAAGTACAGCATATTTTTGTGGTGATTCGTATTTGCCAGGAAAAATTGAGCGTTCTGGCAAAAATCAAACTTTTATTTCGAGTACAGCAGAATGAAGATAAATTCCGAATACAAAACACTCCTGAAAAACTTTCTTTGTGCATCCCGTCATCGAGAAAAAAATTAGCGAAGATGCATTTTAAAATCAATTAATGGAATTCAAATCTATTTTTTTTTAAGTTTTGTTACGGGGAGAGATCCTTTTAGACAGTCGAAAATAAGCGAATTTTCAAGATTTCGGTGTCGAAATTATTTATTTACGTTATTAAAAATTGATGTATATATTATTATATCTTTTAATTCGACAGATCTTTTTTTTTATATTAAAAAATGACGGCTGTATGACACTTGGTTCAGAAACGGTTGCCGCCTGAGTTTTTCCACGGCGTACAGCCTAGCTTCCGCTGCATTGATCTGAGACATCAGAGCTAAGAAGGGTTAGATTTCTAAGATCCCCACATACTATGAGAACCTAAAAAATCTAAATAAAAGTGAAAATTCATAAAATGGTACTTGTTTGAAAAATGTTCTGTTTTTCGTGGAATTTTCACGATAATATTTGTGAATGAATAAATATTTTTTTAATTTTCGAGGAACTTTACGCTCACATAGACGGTAATTATATTATCTAAAAGTATGCAAAATTTTAAATTGATCGATTAAATAGCTTTTGAGTTATCTTGTACGAGATTCACGAAAACGGGATTTTCACGAATACGCGTGTAAAGTTTTAAGACTCAAAAATTTGGCGGCTAAATGACCTGCCGATTAATTTGAGATTACGGGGCCGTAAAGTAGTTATTCAGCTTCCTCGTGGAGTTCATTTTCGGCCACGAGCTCTTCTTTACGTTATAAAGCGATCTACCCCGTTAAGAATTTGGAATTGAATCATCTTGGAATTTTTTAACATAATGGATTTTCGATTTTATTTTCCGGAATGCTTAATTTTTTCTGGCAAATACTACTCATCATAAAAATACGCTATATTTTTTTCGAAGAGGACTTGAAAATCATTAAATATCATATTTTTCTCGGTCGAAAAATCTTCACTCCAGATCCTTAAAGAATACATGGCCGCTTTATAAACGTCACCCTGTATGTAAATATATTAATGTATGCCATTTCCGAGTTTCCATATATTTCTCTGTCATTCGTTCATTCTCACCACGGAGTGTCTCCGCCGTGCATGGGTCGAGAGTTTCTTCATTTCGGCAAGGTCTATTCGTCTTTTGTACCTAAATGTACAGCAGCGAGTGGCAGAGATAGAAAGGAAGAGAGAGAGAGAGAGAGAGAGAGAGAGAGAGAGAGAGAGAGAGAACTTTTCTGACGAATGACAAGGTGCGAGAAAAACCACGAAAAGCCGAAATCGACAATTTCCATTATCGAAAATTTCACTGAACCGAAAGCCGAGAATCGACATTCGATCTTTCAATGAACAGAATGGATCCATGCAGCAACCAAATATGACAGCAAGAATTCTTTGCGCGATTCTGTCACGTTGTCAGTTATTTAAAAACGTGAAAAAGTGTTTTTTTTTCAATTTATTATCATTTGATTGTATAATAAAATGTCTGGAGAGAGGGTTACCTTAGCGTGAATTGATGAATGTTCTACGGGTGTTTTATAATATACGGTGGCCTCGTAACAATTTCCGCCCTCAAGGTCCATTACGTTAGAATCATTACCGCGATAACGCCAGTCCCTCATTGATTCTTAGATTGATGCAAGCCTAAATTACAAACTCCCTCCATCCTCCCTTATGGTGCATTAACCAATGACCGGAAGGTCAATACTTCCCGTGCAGAAATGTGACCGGGCATATCCTACTTTGCGTCGGGCCCTGGCCAGGCTTGCCTTGTCCGATTCACCTGACCAGGCCCTTTCATGGAACGGACCAGAAAGATCACAAAATCATTTTTTTCATGGCTTACACTCTATGTTTGGAAATTACAATGTTCTCGCTGAAATACATTGTGAGCAAGTACATTTTCACGTAATGTATAGCCGGCCAGAACATTGACATTTCCTGAAAAGTGAAAAGTGAAGATTAAGAACTCTCTAAAGCTGCTTTTCTTAAATCTATAGAAAAACGCCTCGGCGAAACTACTACCTTAACGACTCTATCGACTCAGAATCACCATCTTTTTAACCGCCAAGGAATTCGCAATTTGCCTAACAGGTGGGAAAAAGGTGTGGAAACAAAGTTTATTTTCCCGATTCAAATGTACCTTCATTTTGAGTAAATAAATCATTACTTTCATAAAAAAAAAGACGGAGAAATTATATTTCTACACACGGAGAGAATTAAAAAGTAATTTTTGTCGTGAATTTCACGGTAAAAGTTACCGTGATATATTTCAATCTGGTGACAAGTGAGAAAAGCATAATAATTCGAATGCGACAAGTTTTTTTTAAACTCACGTTACAGAAAATTTCAAATACGTAGCTAAAATATTACTATACAAGAAGGGTAGCGCGCACGATAATTTTTACCGAGAGCACAATACATTTTCCTATAACAATCATTAAATTTTATAATAAATCTTAAAATAACTGTTATAAAGACGATACTTTTTTATAGACATTTTTGAAAGGCATAAAATAATAAAATGCACAGTAAAATTTCGCTGATATTATATATTTTTTAAATTTACGTTTTGCGTATTTTGTTACACATGAAAATTTACTAGAAAATCTGCTAAAATTTTCTATCTGAAGAAGAAATTTTATTTTATTTTCGTGAAAATCTGTGTTTTACTCAGTAATAATAAGCGAAGTTTCAGGGTTGTCATCTGGTTACCGTTACTGCACGGTAATTTTTAACATTTAATTCTCTCCGTGCACCAAACATATATATACTCGTCAACAACCGGACGTAAAAAAGTCAATAAAAAATGTACCACGTAAAGGAAGATTTGAAGAATGGTAGAATAAGGAATAACGGTCAAGTTCGAAGGCTCAATGGTACAGCAGTTGCGGAGTACGAGCTATACACATGTAGTGCGCGTTGCGCAATGAACTTGTAACATTTTAGAGTTTATACTTGGCGCATTAATTCCGCACGGTACCGTGAGTGATGCATAAGTATGTGGAAGCACAGAGAGGTTCCCTTTTTCCCTTCACTGCACTCTGCCTCTCGTCACGTGTCTCATATACTTCATACCTGTCGAGAGATAGACAGAGAGACGGATGGGGGGGGGGGGGGGGAGCTCTTACCCTAGGGGGCCACTGTACGAGGTCTTGCATCGATTTTACAAAATCCCTTGACTCTATCTCTCTCTCCCGCTCTTTCTCTCTACACGTTCCATTCGCTCTCTTCGCGACAATCTGGGAGTTCCTGCGAGCACAATCGTTTACTTCGTCCTCACTCGTCTCTTACATCTTTTTCCTCTATCTATGGGCCATTCTTTGTCGTCTCAATCACTTTCAATCGAAACTCTCGCGACCATGTTTTCATAAAATTTGCAAGTGCACGATTGGATGGAAAAAAAAATCGTGCCGTTTGGCAAATGCAGGGAAAACCAGAAGTTCTCTTCAATTGAAAGAAAAAAATGTATAGCCTCCTCTGAACACTCGGAGGACCCATTTCTTTTGTAATGCACAAGCCGTCAGCCTCCGTTGAACCTACCAAACCCCATTTGTAGAGTTCAGTGCCACGAAGAGGCCTCCATTTGGTCCAATGTAGCCTCTATTAGTCCTCCTAAACCTTTTTGTGACCTCCAGTTTCAGTAAAACGTGCAGAACACAGGCCTCCTTAACCTGCTTTCGATCTCAAGTCCGTTGCCTCGACCCCACCTAACCTGCCTTGAGCCTAAATTCGATATCTCCTCCATCAACGCTCCATTGTGGCCTGATCGGTAACCCGTGCGATGACGAAATAAATACGTTTTGGCTGAATGGAGGGTCCGGAGGGTCTACAGTGCGCCTACAGTAGGCTGAATGGAGGATTCAGAGGATCTACAGTGCCCCTACTTTGGCCGAAAGGGGGGCCAGTAGGTTCTGCGGGAGCTCTCGAAGTAGTTCTACGAAACCCCACCTGGGGTTTCGCAGGTTCAGTTGCGCTCTGAATTGGCCTCTCTTGAGTGACAATGTCCAGTTTCTGCCATTCTGGAGGTTCATCGGAGGCCCTAACGGGGCCTTTTGCGGGTTGAACGCCTCTCGAAAATTTTGACTCTGGTATACAGGGCGACCTAAAAAGTGATGTCCAAAAGGAAAATCTAGATACCTCGTGTTAATACCTATCCGAATCATCCCCATGTATGTCCTCCGATATTTTTTACTTTATGAGAAAAAAAACGTTTTTAAATTTTACTTGTGTGCATACTTTCCGCTCCATTTTTTCAACGTCTAGTATCACTATGAAGTACAGTGTTAAGGAATAAATAGATGACCAACTGTACACTAACGTAAATGCCTTAGATTTTCATCAGAAGTTTAAAAAATAGGTTTGAGAGGATCAGTCACTAAAGTTCAGATGATAAAAAAAATACTTATACGACTATAAATGACTCCTAATTGCTTTTAAAAACTTCTAAGAGGAAAGTACATACGCAAAAGAGAAAAAAATAAGAATCTTTCACTTTTCGAGCTGCCCTGTATATATAAATGCGTAAGTAAAAAACTTCCGTTTTTTCCCTGCATTTTCCAGGGATAAAATAATTTACATCACCTCGTCGTAATACGAGCTAAGATAAAAATATTACTTTCCAATAAATGTAAGTACATCAGACACCGTATTACAATCCTGAAATAAATCACGACAGCTCTCTCACACTCTGTTACATAAGCTGTATATACATAATTGAAAAATATTAAGGGGGCTCCGTGCTAAAGGGGCTTACACAAGTCGAAAAAGAATACTCCGTATAAAAATTTATGTACCTTTATATGTATATATATATATATATATATGAATGCAGGTGTTACCAAGGCTACAACGCCCCCTGCTTGCAAATATACATATCGCTTGAACGCTTCGCGTATTTTCAGTCTCGCCCTCTACCTGAAATGGGAAAACGTGACGGGAAAACTCGATCGCCCCAACCCCTTTCTCCTGCCCCGCCAATGTATCGAGATGTGAAACAACGAAGTGAACGTGAAAACGACGCAGCAAAGAAACGAACGATCGAACTTGTACGGACCGATTCAGACTTAGAGAGTTTTTATGATTCTCTTTATTCGGAGAAATTACTTTCGCCCTGTGCGCGAATGAAATTACTTTCGGTTGCATCACGTGTCAAGTCGATTTCGAACCAATTGCAGCATCCGCAAAAATCATTATTTTTGTAAAATAATTGTTGCCAACGATTGCAAACATTATTTTTATTGTTTATTTTTTTTATTTATATTGCATTATTATTTATTATATATTATATATTTATAATAAATTATTATTGCAGATATTATTTGTAGAAATTAACGCGAATCGAACTATTCGCCTCTACGCGAATTGGTTTTATAAAAATAAATGATTAAAAAAAAAACATAAATTCGCGAATAGGACAATTGGTTATTTTTTTCTCATGTCGATTTCGCTGGTACCGAATTAATCCTTGGCGCTCGATCATTCGAAAATCTACTCGCAAGAACGGAATAATCAAAGAAAAAAAAAAGAAATTTGTAACTGGAATAAAAAATCGGAAGTGTCGAAGGCTACGTTGAAAACGCCATAAAGAATGTCGTTTATGTATAGAGTGTAATAAACGTGGATACACATTTTTTTTTTTTATTCATCGTGAAATCTCGCTTTGACAGTCGCGCGGCCTTTGATGTACGAGTGTATAAACACAAGGTTCGGAGTACGATGCTTTTTTTTGCCCCTCGACAGACTGATAGTAGGAAAGATTAATCGATTGTATAACAAAGAGAAGAATCATTTATCTGTATGGAAGTCCTATTTTTTGTGAAATCTGGATGAAAAATATCGGTCTGCGCGAATTTTTTTAGCAAGATAGATATATCGGTGTAAAAAAAATATATATGTATAACAATGCATAGGCGAGTTCGACGCGATTTTATCGTATCGGTATCAAGGAGAAAGCAATGCATAAAAAATATTCCCAACGCTGTAAAAAAAATCTGCTATCGCGTATTTTTTTTTTATCTTTTGTTCAACGTCCAGAATAGAACGAAGTATTTTCACCGTCTTAATTAAATCTATCGTAAATCGATAAGAAAAAAATGAGAAATCAAAAACCGGACCGGCGATAAGAAGATAAAAAATCGTAAACTTGTTATTGCAGAGGCCGCTGCCGACTCTCAATTCGCAATGGAGTTTGAAACGCTACATGTACATTGACGAAAATAAGCACTGCAATCAGTCGTAAATTTATCCGCGAATTGTACAAAACACGCAATGGCCCGAAACCTCGTCGCTCGAACCGCGTCGAGTGTGACACACGAACTCCGAAAAAAAAGCTCCCCCTCATTTAATTGACGTCCATGCGGAATGAAACAGCGGGCGTTTTGGCGGAACGAGAAAGAAATATTGTCAGCGCACATTGCTCGAATTTTGTGTGTTTTCCGACATTTTTTCTGTTATTATTTTTTTTTCTTCGTAATTTAGTGAATATATCGTAGAGAGAAAACTGATGCAGCAGGTACGGATGATGAATACGGGACATTTGGATGTCGGAAAAATAAACTCGTTTGCAATTTTGTCAGCAGTCTCGCAATATTTATTCGTAATAGTTCGCATGCAAATGATTATAATCGCGAGTTTTATTCTATTCTATTTCTCTCTCTCTCTCTCTCTCTCTCTCTCTCTCTCTCTCTCTCTCTCTCTTTCTTTCTTTCTTTCTTTCTCTCTCCCTTCATCTCTTCCGCCCTCTCTCTTCCTCTGCTTTGTCTCCTCATTTATCTGTATCTCGCCGTTCGCTTTTGCTCCGATTTCTTCTGTTCTGTGAACGGGAAGCGGAAAACATAAATAAGCGAAGCTTTGTCGAGAGAGAGGAAATCGTGGCGTTGCCAAGACAGAGAGGGGGGGAGAGAGAGAGAGAGAGAGAGAGAGAGAGAGAGAGAGAGAGAGAGAGAGAGAGAGAGAGAGAAGAAAAAGGGAAAGATAAAGAAAGAAAACGCGAGATAGATCGTGAGAAGTGACGACGGAGGAGCCGTCGAAGAAAACGAAAAAAAAAGAGTTCAATGAAAAATACGACCGAAAAGCCGGGATCCAGCCACATTTCACTCGGGTGGAAGTGTCACCGAAAAGCCCGGGACACAAAGACCCCGCCGACGTGCCGATTTCGCGGGTCCGAGAGCAAAAATTTTATCGATTCGATAAATAAGTGAGTGGGCGAGCGCGATTATATTGTTGGCTGCAATCGCGATAGTCTCACACCTCAGCCAGAAATATCAATTATAATTGCATAATGTACGTCCGTATTTAACGTTGAATATTTAAATTTAAATTATTCACTTTAAAATTAGCTTCAAATTATTATAGAATTTAATATTATTTTAGAACTGTACATTATTTCAGAACTTTAAAACATTTGAGAACTGTCAATTAATTTAAAACTAAATTATTTCAGAACATTAAATTATTTCAGAACTTTTTAAAGTTCTTTTATTGTTTTTAAACTTCTATCATTTATAGCTATAAAATAATTTAAAGGTATAAAATAATTCAAAATTCTAGACCTTTAAATTATTTTATAGCTATAAATGATTCTATAACTTTAAGGTATTTTGAAACTATAAATTATTTTACAACTTTAAATTTTCTTGCCGTTTACATTCGGATAAAAAAAAATATCCAACAATTCGAAAGCTCAAAGTAACCCAAACGGCTCTAAAAATAATAAATGGACGAAAAAAAATCTTAATTGTATCTCCTGAAGCTTTTTTTTTCACTCGATGTTTTTCACATTACAAATCCTGTTGATCGCACCGATCCATAAAATCTATAATGACAAAATAATAATAATAATAATAAAGATAAGGTAAAACAGCAACAATGACAATAATAATAATCACAATTTTATGGTTTATTAACGATAATAACAATCACAGTTTCATTGTTTTTTTTTTAATAATAATAATAATCGTTCAATAAAATCCCCGTATTAATTGTCGAACACCACGTGAAAATCGACGGTTACTATAATTGCAAGATTTTTCATTATTTTAACGCGAATTCCCGTTGACTCGTCGAAATGAGGGATATTTCGAATGACGGCGAAACGTTCGAAATTTTGGCGGCGCGAAGTTATTACATCATCAGGGCGGAAAGCGAACGAGATGAGAGCTATGCAGAGACCGGTAATGCGAACGTGCCCGGAGAACCGATAGAATGCTACGATCGAGGGGAAATGTAACTGGAAAATAACGGAACCGGAATAGAACGCTGAGTAATGGGGAGGAGTGAAAAGAGTATGTGCGTAATGGCGTGCTGGGAGAGAGGAGATGACTTGGTGTCTCTCTTCCTCTCCCTATCAGCCCCTGCGGAAACGACTCTCGGGAACGGAAAAATGATGATGCGCCGCGCGGAGAAAGTATTCTCCGCAAAATAGACGATCGTAGATAGCTCACGGTATTATATATATATATATTCATTTTTTTATACTTCCACGACACGATGATGCTGGAAAAATTATTTCGCGTTGAATAATTCTTACGAATTTAAATAACGACTATACGTTAAAAAAATTAATGTCGAAAAATGTATTATAAATAATTGCAAAGTAGAGAAAAAAAACATAATTTCCATTTTAATCGAAAATTGAAAAACGTCCACAAAAATTATTTTCTTACGAGAGAGAGAGAGACTCCAGCGGCTGCACTTGCGGTTTCCGATTTCTGACCAGCTCAACCGCAAACCCAGAGAGATTTCCCGTGGATAGTGAGACGGAGAAAATACATACACGCATATATGCACGTATGAACATGTAGAGAAATAAAGCACCAGGCGCATACAGGCGAAGAAGTAATCGATCCCCATTCGCCTGAGCGCGCTCCGTACAAAGTATTCTCTCACGTGGTCCTGGAGTAAGAGTCGAGGGTGCGATTCGAAACTCTTGTGTAAACCACCCGTACTCGTTTTCAGGCACGGCGGGGTTTCTATATTCGCGCACAAGCTCGACGTTTCGGTCAAGAGATAGAGCACGCGAGAAATATTCCAAGGATTAGAACCAGCGAGACCGTACATATAAGGATATATATATATATATATATATATGTACTCTCACACTTAGCAGTGTACACGAGTGTACACGCGTGTTTACGTGGGACGAAATAAAGAACAACGGGCAAGACAGGCGAGAAAGAGCGGCAAAGAGAAAGAAGGAGGAAGCCAAAGGAAAAAAAAAAGAAATTGCCAACACTGGGGCCCTGGAGTAACGATGTGTTTCCACGCGAGCCTGATAATCTTATCTCTTGAAAGAGCTCATTCGCCTTGCGAAAACAAAACAAGGAGAACTTTGCAAACCGAATGAACTTCCATAAGGGGCCGTCCATATAGTACGTAATTGATTTTTTGCTGATTTTTTACGATCCGATATTCGATTGGATCCCGATTGACAAAACCAGGATCCTAGTCCGAATCGGACTGTATCCATGACAATATTTCTGCACGGGTAAAACGGCACAGACGGCCCCATATTCTTCTGATTCTCTGGTGCACAGACATTTTACTCAAGTATCTACACCAAGGTCTCAGAAGTATTAGCTTTCCGTTCACCAGTTGATGCGCCAGCCGGTGAACGGCTAAGCGGTCACCGCTCCGAGTATCGCCCATGCACAACGCTCCTTAACTCTTACCGCCGGAGCCAATAAAGCCCAACTGCCCATCCACCGGTGTCCGTCGAGAGTAGCTCTGTACAATTTCGCTTCAGAAAAATGGGTTGTACATATAAATATCCACATATAACCGAGACAGACGTTCGTCTGGCAGGCTATCCATTACCGTGGTCGGATGTTCGAAATATCCTGGACCAGTGATGTCCGAATTTGCCGGCCTTTCAGCTGGCTATATTTCATATATATATATATATATATATTCACGTACATACATACCGGAAAGAAAATAATGAGCGATAACCGACCCACTGCTCAAAATAACGCAGCGTTAATCAATTTATTTTTCCACCGCATACAGCACCGCAAATCCGAATAATAATCTCACCTCGGTGCGGTCGTATATGCGGTTCGTATTATGAGAAATTGGACTGTGCTCGGCATACTGGATATTCCGGAAATATTCTGCGAATTCCAGGGACAATGCGACGAATGGTCGGACAAAAAGGGAGAAAGGGTTGCGTCGTATTACAATAGGACAAAATACGATATGCAATCGTTATATACGTTATATATGTGTGTGTGTGTGTGTGTGTGTGTCTGTGCGAGAGAGCATCAAGAAGGTTGTTGAGATAGGCGACGACTGTCTGCAATAAAAGAGCAAAAGAATTAGACATATATATGAAGCTATACGTTGATTCTCTTGTGCTGTGTATATATATGTATATACACCAGAAGAGATTTGGAATTTATATATATATATATATATATATATATATATATATATACTGAGTTACGCCGCCGGGCTGTGTTTGGCTATATCGACCCGTTGAGACTCTCGTATCTCACGCGGATGCCAAAAAGTTAAAGGGAAATGTGGACCACCGATTCACTCTCTCTTTTTCTCGGTCTCTCTCTCTCTCTCTCTCTCTCTCTCTCTGTCCAAATGCAGTGCGACAGAAATGCTGCGACAAATATGTATGGCATGCTTGAACAATGGCATTGTATCCAATCCTACCGCGACAGATGTATATATGTGACATATATATATATATATATTTATGATGGAGATGCACGTTCTATAAGAATGAAGGATTCACGGCAAAACCCCTGTAATTCGGGCTAATTGTTCAACTGACTATCGAGCAATCGTCCTAATCACAGCTTCTCCCCTCTTCCGGCAATAATTGTCTGTGGGTTTTTTTACTTACGAATGGATATGTAAACTACGATGGGTGTGAATATATAAATATGTATATTAAGTTTACCGAAAAGTTCTATCCACTTTTTAATTGAAAGCAAATAATACATTTTTAATAGAAAAAAAATATATATATATATTCATCCGAGGAGTACATCCGTGCTACGGGGTTGGCTGATCCCGTGGAGATCTGGCGCAAATCAAGCATAAACTTCGAAGTGTATGCCTGACCTATGCCGGATATCCACCGGACCAGCGGATTGCATGTGCCGGTGTGAGAAGGGCAAATTGTTCAGGCCCAAATCAGGCAAACTGTAACGTCGACTTGACATGGCCCTCGTAAGGTTACCTGATTCCGGCCTGATCAGATTGTCTCTATTACACCCGTTTCCGGGATCACTGATCCAGTGGATATTCGGCTCGAATCAGGCGGACACTTCTACGGTATTCCGGACCATATCTTGATACCTGCCTGATCAGTGATCCGGCTGCCGGAACAACATTTCTAGTCGAGTAAGAGTTCATTATAGTAACGATGCAAATTATTTTGTTTAGTAAAGATTAATAAGTGTATTGAAAATGTATTATTTTTTCAAATTGAATACGGACACAACTTTCTGGTAGACGTAAGATATATAAATATATAAAATATCGAGACTGGTGGGTGGGAGGTATGCAACGGGTGTTAGGTTAGATCAGCCAAGTGCAGGTAAGGAGTGATAGGAAAGGTGCAATTGTCAAGGGTAATACGTAAGAAGCAGCAAGGGTTTTGAACTCAACGCAGAAATAATTTGATGGAAAAAAGCGACCTTCAGTGTTTCTCGAATAAATGAGAGCAGCCAAGGGTTTTGAACTCAACGCAGAAATAATTTGATGGAAAAAAACGACCTTCAATGTTTCTCGAATAAATGACGTTGAAGTGTGCACCGTTGGAATCCAACGATTTTTTTTTCTTCATTTTTAATTTCTTTATTTTCATTATTATCCGAGGCCTTTTTTGCGAATTGATGTTATAAATTCCTAATAAGGATACGTAAAAACGTTTGCGTGACTTTCACAGCATAAAACGGCCGCAAAAAATTGAGCAATTCAAAAGAATACATTTTGGTTACATTCCAAGGATGGAAACTTCAACGTTATTCGAATAAAGCGAAACGAAAATACAGTTCTTCGAATTAATTTATCGATAAAGAAAATTTAAGAAAAATATCTCGGTATAATTAATTTCAATGTTAGTACATTCGAATAAACCGTTCTACGATTACCAGCTATACCGTCTTTCAATGAACAATTATCCTGAAACGAGTAATTATCGTTTGCAATAAGACTTGCCAAAAATGCCTACTACATTGGAATATTTTTTATATATCGTATAATATATAAACCATACTTCATGTAAAACTTTGTAGAATATACAGTGGTTAAAAAAAGTATTTGCACACCTCGTGTTTTTTTGAAAAATTTGATCGAACATTTTATTTTATTTTTTTCGAAAAAAAAATGCTAAAGTATTTTTTTTTTCACAGGTTAATTTGAAAAACACGAGGTGTGCAAATACTTTTTTTTTACCCACTGTAGGTGCTTTTTATTTTTGCAATGACCTCGGAAAAATAGCCAATTAAACACGAAACGGACCTTACGTTTGTACGTTTGCGTACGCAAGCACCATTCGTGAAATAAACGTTTGCGAGAGAAACCGACCTTGCTTGTTTTGACATCTAACGCACACACGGGGCGAGAGACGACTCTTTGCCGAATGATTCATTCGGCAAAGCCCATGCCACTTTTATCCGCAGAAACGTGTACCACTCTAATAATAGAGAAGTTCCCGCTCTACCGAGAGTTGCACACGGGCTTTGCTGTTGCACCCTTGCACTCGAGTTTCCCGGTAAAAAAGAAGAAAAAAAAAGAATGGGGTTTTGTAGGAAAAATATTGGAAAACCGATCAATTTTGTTGGTCAGATTGCACTTGACGCTGCGACAGTTCGGTGCAACGAACATTTCAATCGAATCGAATCTAACGGATTAAAATTCTATGATTATGTGTCATTTTTATTCGACGATGCGGATATATTTTTTTGCAATATTCCTCTGCATAAGCTTTCGGTCGATCACCCATCCAAGTATTGGCCTAAGCAAATGCTGCTTGACATGGGAATTATAGTTGGACTGAGATACTGCAATTTTGCCGAGAATTTTATTGGACACTCCAGTAAAAATGGATATTCGACATGGTCACGAAACTCCCCAGATTTTTATTCGAACTCACCCCATCCATTTTTTGCTGCACTCCAACTATATTCGGATTGAACCTTGGCCCGAGTAAATCCTAAATCTGGAAATTCGCTCGACTATCATGAGACTGAACACCATCGATCGACGTCAATCACCCTCGGTCAAACATTTACACCGCTGCTCGCTCGACGGCCAAGCTATTTCTTATCGCCTCTAATCAAAGTCCCGTTATGGTTAATTACGATCCAGAGCTAATGACGCAAGGTTACGGTAATTTGCCGCCTCGTTTATGATCGAATTTATTATCGGTTTCGATTGATCGTTCACGCACTCTCACGCCACACCCGATAATTCTGAATAATTTGCGCACTGCTTAATAATTCACAAACAATCGGCACGGATAAAAATATCATTTTCCGTGGCTACTTTCTGCGTGTCACTTCGTGGCGCAGTACGAACGCGCTCTGTCTCTCTTATCGAACTTCATCATTCTTCCGTCTGATACGATAATCAGGCTTGAAGAATTTCAGGATCTTAATAGAGCTGGGATAAAAGGAGAAAAAGGACAGATAAGCCGATGACGTTGGACGTTCACATGGTTGGAATGCAAAGAAATGTTTTTTTTTCCTAAATTTCCTTTGGGAGACTATGGGTCTAGAGCCCGGAAAAAAAGGTGATTTTCAACAATTTTCTATGGATACCCAATTGATGGAATGAAAATTCCGTTTGTGGCCTTTATTCTACATATCTTCGAGTATCTTTACAAATTTATTCACAAGATTTTGCAACAAAATGGCGACGCTGGAGCTGGACAAAGCGAGTCGCCTTTGCCTGATAGTGTCTCGATTAATCCACCTTCAGAACCGCCATTTTCTTACAAAATTGGGTACAAACATTTGTAAAGACACTTGCCGATATGTTGAATGAATCTCTCTAAATGAAATTTTCATTCTATCAACTGGGTATCAATAAAAAATTGTCAAAGTTCACCTTCTTTTCCGAGCACTAGACTGGCAGTTCCCCTTATGTACAAGAATCACGCATCCATTAAGATCATTATTCAGTAATCTACTGTCTACAAAATATAATTTCCGATAGTAATAAAAATAAAAATAATAAAAAGTTGAAGTTTGCATGGTTGCATGCCAATGATGCAAACTTCAACACCGTGACAAGCGTGAAGGATTGTGGGCGAAAAATCGAGGATAACGCAAATACGTAGAACTAACGTACTGTACCATCGAACTCTTTCATAATTGTCAGAAAGTAGCGTACCGTTCGTTAGGAAGATCATTATTGCGTTGGCCCAACAATATCCCGTTGTAAGCTCGTTGTAACCCAACAGCCCCCCCCCCCCCCTCCTTTGCGTGTGCACGAAATTTCTCGCACACGTTGTTCGTGCTGTCTCATCCGCGGGGAAAGCCCTGACAGGTCTTGTCGCGATTTGATAGTGTTGGTCCAACTCTACTGTGTGTTTATAACGAGCCGGAATTAGAGGGTCTGGGAGCCTAAGAGAGAGAGAGAGAGAGAGAGAGAGAGAGAGAGAGAGAGAGAGAGAGAGAGAGAGAGAGAAGGAGAGAGAGAGGGAGAAAGAGAGAGAGAGAGAGATGAGAATTGCGTGCTGGAAATAAGGATGCATGCCCCTCATCAAACGCCCACCCGACCCACCCGCAAGCAAGAGCGAGAGAGGGAGAGCAGGAAAGGGAGGTCAGGAGAGAGAGAGAAAGAGAGAGAGAGAGAGAGAGAGAGAGAGAGAGAGAGAGAGAGAAAGAGCGCTAGAGATCGATTTTTTCTCGTATCGCCAAACTTTTAAATTACCGCAGTAGCGCTCACACACCATACGTCCGAATATACAGGCTGACTCAAAATACATTTGTACATATAAAATAGTTCCGTGACTGACTGACTGACATATAGACAACGCACAGCCTCGATAAAAAAAAACATGAAATTTGGAAGATATGTTCCGTAGAAGGTATACACTGACAGAAAAATTCTTTTCATATTAACTAGATGCGTCTATTTGATTTTTTAAATTTGAATTAACTAGATTTTTCGTGAAATCAAATTTTTCCTATTGCATTCCATTGTTAAAATTATTTATTTTAAATATATTTATTTATTCAACTCAAAATCTATTTAATGTCGTCTAATAAGTAAATATTTTCTTTATTCCTAATAAATCTGTGATTTTGTTTCATTTGGTAGTATAAGACAAAAGAGACAGACGGAAAAATGGTACACAATTAAGGCTCTCAAAAATCTCATGGCTTTGTTTTCATTAGAAGACTGTTGTAACATTCTACAGTTAAGGCAAATGGTTAGTCTTTCTATACATAAATAGTCGCGTCTGTTAATAAAAGGCACGACGATACCTTTCTTTTTTTTGCAAATAAGAGCCTTGTTAGTGAAAAAAAAGATAAATAATTTAACTTTTTTCCACCACACTTTTATGTCATGAACCTATATTCCTTTCTCGTATTCGTACGATAAATCGTGTTTTATCTTTATTTATTTAATTTGAATCTAATATTTACTTATTTAATTTGAATATATTTAATATTAAAAAAAAATAGCTTAAACAAATGGAAAAATGCTTTTGAGACAAATAGGGTCGTAGTAGGCCGCGAGACAAGACAAAAACTTATTTTATTTAAATAGATCCTATTTAAATTAAATATTTTTTTTGACATTGTAGAGGTACACTAAGGAAGCATTTTTCGAAAATCAATTCTTAAGGGGGTGAAATGGCCCGTGCGGAAAATTGACAGGGCATCCCTAACACAATTCGAGGCATTCAAGGACTTGATTGTGGATTCCCTTGTAGGGATTTCCATAAATGAGTCAGATCGGGACGCTATTAGGAAATGACAGGGTAGGTAGCTTGATTAAAACTATCGTCTAAGTACGGAAGCCAGGTAAGAGCTTTTAAAGTTCATAGTTGTTGATTTCTCAGTATGGGTTTTCCCTGACACTACCAGACTTTGCCATTACAGGGGTAAACTAGCATAAATAGTTTGACTAAATAATTTATGTCATCATAATTATCACAATCAATTAAATATAATCAATCCAACTCAAGAGGCATATAATTCGTATCTATGTCTGTCTGTCTATTTCTTTCTCGCTCTCTCTCTCTCTTCAAAGATCTTTCGACTGTCATATATATAAATATATATACATATAGGTTATGTTTGAAAAAAAAGCATGACATTTGATAATACTCTAATTATCACAATGACATCAACTAATTGAAAGAGTTCATATGAAACAACTAATAATCATGAGAATTACTTTTGCCTGTTATGCCATATCAGCCATTCAAGAGCACACTTACCAATTACGCACTTTGTTCAATTATTAGCTGCGGATATTCAAGGTGTATCCATTACAAGAATAAAACTTCAAACGCTTCATCTTGTAAACAAAAAAATGGCCGTAATATAAAATCAGCTGTATTATGAATAACCCTGTACGTCAAATTATTTACCACGATCTATACGGGGTGACGTGCGCAGTGACTTGGTCACGCGATTAGGTCGATTATCCTCTGGTGCACCATATATATATCGGATAAATACACGTTTTCTGTGATACACGCGAACACATTTGTGTGTGTGTGTGTCTATATCTATATCTAGAGAAAATATATTTTGGACCTGCTGTTACGTTTCTCCATATATATATATATGGATATATACAGGGTGGCCCGAAAAGTGACGTCAAAAAGAAGAAGCTAGATGCCTTGTATCGATACCTATTCGGATCATCGCCCATTTACGTTCTACAATCTATTTAGTGTTCAAGAAAAAAAAGCATTTTTTTCTTTTTTGTGTCCTCGCGATTTTTTTACTTGTGTTATCGTTATGAAGTATCCTGTTAAGCAATCAATAAATGGCCAACCGAACACTAACGCGAATGTCTTAGATTTTGATCGAAAGTTTGAAAAACAGATTTGAGAGGATGAGTCACTAAAGTTCAGATGATTAAAAAAGGAAAGTACAGACACAGAGGAGAAAAAAACCTAAGCAATAGGAAAATTCGAAAAAACATTTAACCCTTCGTGCTCACCCTGGGTAGAATCGACCCGTCGATCAATTTTTGCCTAAATATATAATAGTTCCCGGCTTCGAATGAGACTGTATTCACAATCTTACCTGGAGTTTGAAGTATCCTCATACCACAAAATTTACCCTCTTTACATGTCGGAATAAATACCTTTTGTGAAACGCGCACTATGCTAGTATTTTTTTCCAACAGTAGCATATCGAAGGAGTGTCACGTCCAAATTTTAAGTAAAAATGTTGAAAATTCACGGAACTATGTTTTTTTTTAGGGAAAAAGGGTCTTTTTTGCGTTTTTACCTCTTTATGATTTTTTTTTAACATATCGCCATTTTATTTCTTATAAATAAATTTTTCGTACATCATCTAGAAACTCCAAAGCATGTTCCGTAATTTCTTGAACCATTTCGAATGGATCGTTTGGTCACAATACTTTTTTTGAAAACTGACTGGGTAGAATCTACCCAAGTGTGACCACCGCGATTAAATTTAGAAGTGTGACCACGAACGGTTGAAAATGTTTTTGTTTTCTCGAAAATTAATACATCGTAAAAACATACATGGGGGTGATTCGGATGAGGTATTGATACGAAACGTCTAGATTTTTCTTCTGGACGTCACTTCTCGGGTCACCCTGTATATACGCACTCACACGTATGCACGCCCCGTTAGATAAAGAAAAGGGAAGGGCGTCCACAGACACACGTATAATATTACCTTTTCGCCTGATTTCTATCTATTAAAATTCCACGATGATTTATACGTCGCATCCGTGACGAACGAGCACACAATCCCGCACCCAATCGATCGGATTAGACATCAAAGGTAGAGAAAAAAGAAACTCTTTCACTCGCAATTCAATTATCGTTGTTTCGTTTCAATCAATAAAACACGATAAAGAGGACCCGTATGCACCTTGATATATTCAATGAAACGAAGATTACTAGTCTTCTATCAATCACAAAAATATTGATTGATAAAGAACAAAAAAATATTTTTCTAAAATGACAAAAAATCACTTATAGTAGAAAAGTGGAAATTGAGTGAGTACAATGCATCCAAAGGGAGAAAAGGAAAGCCATGAGGTTGGAAGGCGCGAAAAAAATTATGAAATTTTGATTCTGAGAGGAAGGGGGAGGTGGGGCAAAGGGAGGGAGGTACGAAGTGGAAGGCCAAACGCATAATTTCGCGTTTGGCTATGCACAACCCTTGGAGCACGTGCCTCGGATACATTCAATTACGGCCTGTGATAATTATTAATTGAGCGACTTGAATTTCCGCGGGCTCAATTTAGATACCTCTCGAATAAATGAGAGAATGTATATAAATATGTATTCACACGCGTGCACGTACGCGCGTTTATACAGGGTAATTGGCAACTACCGTCGCAGAAATTTCCGTAAGGTTCCAATTGGATTTCCATAATTGTCCCTACTTTATGATAGGGATCTAATGCAGTGAATTTCAACCGGTGTCCGGTGAATGTATTTCTTGTGTGCCGCCAAAAATAGGCAGATGTATGTACCACGTGGTAATTCGGCACGGATCGTAGAGAGTGTCGACTCGCGGCGCAGGTTTTCATCAGTACTAAGTTACTTCATCGTGAGTTTTTGCTTGTTTTTTTAGAGCATTGATAGATTTGTATCAATCCTCGAAAAACGCCTCGTTGCGTTGTGAGACGTGTCCGAAGACGAGAAACGTCACCGCTGTGACGTCTCTCGTCGTGACGTCTTCGAGTCGAACGCGCGCGCTGCGACCTCTACGGTAGTAAGCAATGGCTCGAGCGAGTACCGTCCTACTATACCGGCTCGAGTCGAAGTTTTGCTTCGGGTGTCATTCCTTCTTATTTCGGCAGTACGGTCAGTACCAGCCCCCTGACACTCCTATGATTTCCTACAGGGAACCTCTCTTTGTTCTATGCGCCGTAGTTAGTTCGCACTGCGCGGCGCTGGCATGCTTCCGCGCCTCTACTCCCCTGCCCGAACTGCGCCGGCCATGAAGGCCATGGGAGGTTAACCGGCTGATGGGTCTGATGCTACAGCACGGACGGCGCGGAGTACTGTCAGCGCCGCGTAGCGGCTGTCGTCATCGAGAGACTAGCCAGTGAGCTGAGTGCCAGGGGGCTGGTCAGTACTAAGGAGACCAGCCTCAATAAATTCTACATATGTATTTCTGAAGAATATCGCGAATTGTCACAAAAAGAAAAAGCACTTACCACTCTTCTATCATTTTCCACGTCATATCCGTGAGAGCTAGGATTTTCAGCATTCACCAATATAAAAAAGAATGAAGGGAAAGATTTGCTTTCCGTGGAAGAGGAAATGAGGGTGTCTTTGACGACAATTCGACCGAGAATTAAATATCTGTGTAGCCTGCATCAAGCGAAAACTTCACATTGAATCTATGTCATTGACTACTGTGTGTTTCTTTTACGTATTTTTTTTTTTGCTATAATAAATATGTACCTGCCTATGTTTCATTTTATTTATGGTTATTTGTAGTCCAATACGAAGGTGTGCCGCAATAATTTTACAAAGGTTCAAGTGTGCCGCTTTATAAAAAAATGTTGACAAACACTGATCTAATGAGTAATCGCATTGGCTCATCAAAAAATGTATATATTTTTATTGGCCCTGTGATTGTGGTGATACTATCGTGAGGAATTATAAAAATTAATATCGCGCCTCAATTGCATTTAATTTGTTTGCATCGAAACAATTTGTCTGGCTAAAGACAGCAAGAAGTGTTTCCGTTCAGTAAAGTAAAAAAAAACTAAGTAAAATTTCCTAAAAATGTATATTTCTGTTTACTTGTAACTTCGTTATAAGACGAGAAAAATGAAACTATCCAATTGCTTTTATTGAAATTTAACAAACATATATTGTTGCTGTAGCACTGATAATAAATAAAATGTTGTCTTTAGACCGAAATGAGCATAATTTTAGAGACCAGCTTCGAGAGTATAACTCACAATATTAACCCTAGAGCTAAAAAAAACATTTTTTGTACCTTTAAACTACAAACCAGGGTAAATATTTACCCCACGCGTTTCTTGTTAGTAAAATCGTTCTGAAATAAATAATGAGACTCGTAGGTATATGAATCTCTTCGTTTTTTTTTTCATGCAGAAGAGAATGGTGAAAAGCAAATTCAATTTTATTAAAGTTTAGTCGGTGAAAAATCGATATAGATACCTGAAAGTGCTAAAAAAACGGCCAAACATCATTTTGCAAAGAAAAATTCATACCTGTTGTTCTAATCAACCGATTTTCAAATTTCAAACGCGGTTGTAAAGAGGACACATCAGACTTCTAGAAAAAAAAATATCATCACGATGTTTTGCCAAAAAAGTGTCTTTATTTGGGATTCTGAAAATCCAAAAAATTGGGGAGCTGATATATGGAAAAAGTCAATGAAAAAGCCATGAAATATTGGTTTCCAAGTATATTTGTTTGTTTTCTGCTATGCGAAATATGAAAAAAAGAGGAATTTGATACTTGCAAATATTAAAAAGTAAATTTATTATGATTCGACTTATTCGGAAGCGCCACAATCGCTGCAGTACAGTATTCTGTGATCCTCGCAGGTCGATCGCTGGCACCTTTTGCAATATATTCGCGTTTTGCGATCCTCCGGCCTGATACACAAACCGCATCGGGCCGGATTTTTTGGTGCCTGATGATTTTGATTCTCTTGATGAAAAAGTGCAGGCTGCACTTTTTTAAGAAGAATCAAAATGTTGCTTCTTAATTCTCGGCGAAGAGAAGGTACTTCTAGTCTTGCCCGCAGGTGTGGCTTCAACAGTGAATGGACCAAGCGAAAATTATATATCCAATGCTTTACCCTCAAATAACGTTACAATGCGTGAAATAAATTTATATCAGCAAGAAACAGAAAATCAACTTACCTACACAGAACACTAACAGGAACTACAAACCGGGGTAGATACTAACCCCACACACGCTTCACGTCTTCACTCCGTCGCTGTAAACGAAGAACTGAGTGCGCTCGCGACCTGACTCTACTGTTAGAACCTTGAACTGAATTATGGTGCAGGTCCGGAGTCGATTATGTCACTGACTAACTTAGGAGCGTAGTTCAAAGTTCGCCTTCCAAAGTTAATTTCCAACCTCAAACTCAATCTAAGGGAAAACTGTTGGTATCTGCTAAGCACGTCAAGGACGTAGAAAACATAATGACAAAACATGGCCCAAGTTTAATAATTCAAGCTCGTGTTATAAGGCAAACACCTATAATTGTTCGTCGCGCTCGATCCGGCTTTCACGTTCCGCGCGTGAGCAACTACTGTGCCATTTCATACCTACTTGGACTTTGAACGCAGATATCTCAGCCAATTTTTGTCGCCCGACATTTGGAGAAGAAGGCGATTTTGCTCGCATCGTACACGCACAAAAAGGGAACCTTGATAGTTGGCAATCACCCTGTATATGCACCCGTTGATTCGTGTCTAAGAATATTCCACCGTTACATTCGTGTTTGACCCCGCCAGGGTCAATCACGATCGACTTTTATCTATACCTCTTCTATCGTGGATCAGCTTCCAATTTAATTCATTCCGATAGAATAGCGCGTGTATATGTCGGTGAACACGATGCGGGACGTGGATAGAGAGCAGTCATGCACACTCCGTAAATTCGTCCCGCTATTCTCTCATTCTCTTTCTCTTTCGCGCACGCTCTCCCCGGCTCGCTCTGACGCTCGATTTTTCTCTCTCGTTACACGATACCCAAGTTCGCCATATCATAGCGCCCTTGTAGAAGGATTATCGAATCTTCCTTCGATATTCATTCGCGTATCAATAAGACATTACTTACTGACATAGTATTCGTATTGCATGTTCCTTGCTCGGTTCTCATCAGCGACGTTCGATCCTTTTTTTGTTCCTACGTCAATCAATCAACCGGAGATTGGCTATGAAAATCAATCGGCTGATTGGAAATTAAGAAAGCCTGCATTTCTTATCTTGCTATTGTTATTATTATTATTTTTTATTGTTACTATTGTTGTAATTATTATTTTTCACTGTCACTATTTACCGTTATTAATTTTTATTATTACTATTTAGTGACAATTCGTTATTATTTCTATTCTTATTGCGGTTGGTTTTATGACTGTTATTGTTATTGTCATTATAATAGTTGTTTTGTCTATTGTTATTATTATTGATATTGCTGTTGCGTTATTGTTACAATTGTAAGATTAACGATCGGACGAAGGCGCCCTGACGATCAAACTAAGCCAATGATAATTTTTAAGATTTTTTCAACCCTTGTGAGCGTATTTTATCCCTTAAAATTGCAAATTTATCGGCCTGGCGGCTATCGTTATTAAAAAGTTTGAAATTTTGATCGGGGCTCTCGTTCCTTTCGGCTTGGAAGAGAGAAAAATGAGCGAAGCGGCCAGTTGGCTGTTGCTGGTATCGAATCGACGGAGGTCGAGAGGGGGTTTCATCCCCTCGTGTTTGTGTGAATGTAACTTCTGTCACGTGAGCTACGTAGTGGAGACAGAAAACGAGAGTGGGAGAGCAAGAGAGAGAGAGAGAGAGAGAGAGAGAGAGAGAGAGAGAGAGAGACAGAGACAGAGGCCCGCAAGGGGAAGGGGAAAAGAGAAAAGAGAGAATGAGGGGGACAGGATGGGGACCGAGGACGAGAAAAAGAGAAATAATAAGAGAGATAGAGCTAGAGAAATAATAAAAGAGAGCGAGAGCTAGAGAAAAACAGAGAAACAGAGAGAAAGAGAGAGAGAGAAGAAGACAGAGAAAGGGACAGACAAAGGAAGACAGAGAGAGATTGATTTTTTGATTGATTAAAAGCTTAATTATGTCCTAGTTCGATCAGTTTATAGCAAAGTTGGTACAAATTCAGCATACAATCTTAGTGCTCTGTGCTCGCAACAAAGAAAAATACAAAAGGAAAAGAGAAAAGTAAAATAATAACACATGAAAAAAATGTTGTGTGTACGGTTTTTGAGGCTCGTACAGAACGTCGCTAAATCCAAGATCAATGAAACGTAAAAATAATACAAAATCATACACAAAAACGAAATCGAAAAAAAGTCGTACAAAAACGCAAACTCATAAAAAATCATACATACTCATACATGTTGCAAACCTAGGCACATAGCTAAGATGATAGATCACAGTAGCACAACTGCATTCAGAAAGTATGTAATAAAAATGCCAATGCATAAACCTTACTCGCACACAGAAGCTGATGAGATTCAAATGCAAAAAGTTACTCCTTGAAAATAGATTTTAAAAGTGAAAAAAATGAAAAAAAAAAAAAAGAAGGCGGAGGAAGAGCGGGGAAACGAGCTTCTATTCTTGTCCGAGGTATCCATACTGTGTTTAAGTTGAATTAACCCTGCAGTGACCTTCAAGGTCAAAGGGGGCCGGTGACTTAAGTCTGTACGTAAAATTTCCCGCTCTATCGATTGCCGATGTCAAAAAAGGGGGTTCCCATTTGAAAAACAAAAGTTGACCTTGAAATAATCTTGAAGGACATCGCCAAGGTCAAAATGAAGGTCACCATTGAATTCCTTGGGAAAAGATACTTCAAGAACGACCTTAACATTTTGGAAAATTGTCTTACCTGCGGAAATATTCAGCCGTCCCGTTACTTTTGTGACACCCTGTATATATATATATATATATATATATATATATATATATATATATTGCGAGCGTCGGTTCATCTGGATTCTGAATAGGGTCCTCGTGAACTGACGCGTAGTGGGGGGTGTCATTGGGAGAAGGGGCGCTGGTAGAAACGCCGGTACAGCACGGATTCGTGGCCCAGTGCGGTGTATCGCAGTATCGCGCGCGCGCTACTGCTCGGATATACGACACCCGGCAGACAAATACGTAATAAAATTGCGAGCTGCAAGAGGAGTGCGAGCGTTCGTTCAGTGACCAACGTGTACGTTATTGCGCGAGCACGCGTATTCTTCTCTTGTTCGAGCTGACCCCTGCCGCGCGGCATTCAACACATCACGTTGAATTGCATCCGTACGGAGCGCATGCTACACGTTCCTTTGGCGCAAACGAATATCCTGCCGCTTACGTCTATGGAACGCGTGGCGTAGTTGAGGATCGGCGCTAGCGGCGCCGATCGATCACGATCCGTATGATCGAATTGACGTTTGTCGAGTAAAGATCGCAAATGATGGAACAATCGAAATACAATGAGTGAATTTAATTTAAGGGAGTTAAATTTTAATATCCGTCCACAGAGCGGAAAAGGGTGAATTTCGACAATTTTTTATGGTTACGCAATTGATGGAATGCAAATTTTGTTCAAGTGGAGCTTAGTCGACATATCTTCGAATATCTATACACATTTTTTTCACAAGATTTTGTAAGAAAATGGCGGCGCTGAGGGGTGAATGAAGCGAGTCACCTTTGATTGATCGTATCCCGCGATCGGCAAAAGTCCTCTATTTTTTTTTTTTTTACCTGGAACAGAAATTCGTAATAATTTGAGTTCTTGATAAGACTTGCACTCGAAGTATTCGCGAAAATCGGAAAATATCGATTTTTTGATAAAATGACGCATGTTTTGCAAAAATAAAATTATTTTCGGTGAAATAAAAACAAGACCGTGAGAAAGTTTTTTTTCGGAAAACGTTTTCAACGTATAGAAAATTCCGTTGGAAAGTCATTTTCTTACTAAATCTTGTGATTTTTTTTTTTTTTTAAGATACTTGAAGTTACCTAGAAAAAAAGCCACAAAACGGAATTTTCATTCTATCAACTGGGTAATCATAAAAAAATATCGAATACTCACCGTTTTGCCGAGCTCTCTCTTGGTATCGTAACTTCGTCGCGAGAAAAAAAAAAAAAATCTTCGCGCCTATTATCGTACAACGATATTTCACGTGTACGGAAACAATTCACGATATTCGATACTTGCAGTCTCAAAAAAAATATGACGGTTTGCATCGTTGTAACGCAACGAAAATTAATTATCTTTAAATAACTAATTCTTTTTTTGGCCGATTTGGGCCGTGAAAAATGCTCAAACGTTTCTACGCATTCTTATTAGAAATTTACGACATCAATTTGCAAAAAATAATGACAAAAATTATAAACGAACCAAAAAAAAATATAACGTTGCAAACTTCGACGTTATGATGAAATAGCGGAAGCTTGACAAATTGAAAAATGTTTTTTTTTTAACTCATACAAGCTCATAAGTGATTATTTAACATTAGTCGCAATAATTTTACTTCGAAGTAACCGATGAACGCTATTTTCGTGAATTATTTTCGAAGTTTTGAAGCAACGAAAGGCTACCGGCTCGCAATAACGATACGCGGATAGACGAAGAGGTACACGTGCGGTTCGTGACATTCTTGAGAAAACTTTTTGGACGTACGCGTGTTGAAAAATCGCCAGAACGAGGTAACTTAAAAGAAAAAATATTTCCCGGACCTCGTGTCGATACCGCAACGATAATGAAAGGTTAGCGAAATTGACGAAAATAACCGACAATAGTGGTGTTATCGAGAACTTGGCACAAAGTTATCCGCGAAATCTTACGCGGCAAGTCAAATAACGGAAAAGTTATTGCATTTTTTTTCGTGCATAAGACACACCCTATTTTCTAGTTTTGTTATTTGCATACCTGCCTCCTCCGCCCCCCTCCCCCTCCCCGACTCCACTTTTACTGAAACGCTATACGTTTCCAACCACGTACAGGAACGTAAATTTCGATTTCAACATTTTTTCAATTATGTTTTCATCGAAATTTTTATTGAATATTTTTTTTTCCTTAGTTTCAACGTAAATTATAGCCTTGCGCGTTTTTACGTGTTACCCTTTCCAAATGAATCCTTCCCCTAATCACTCCCTACCCACACTTCGCTAATCTAAGCTAACTTCCGGTGCGTCCACAGACGTCTTAAGCTACACTATACCACATTTGCCAAGGGTACGGAGAAACTGTGGAAAACCCGTACCGATGTAGATGGTCCCATATTCTTCTGATTTTCCGGCGCACACACTTTTTACTCGAGTATCTACTCCAAGGTATCAGAATCATTGGCCTTGCGCTCCCTGGTTGGTGCGCCAGTTAATGCAAGAGCTAACCGGTCACTGCTCCGAGGCTACGCACAGCACTGCTTAACTCGAAGTGCCGTCGAAGCCGAATTCCGACCACCCAACTCCACCGGTGTCGGTCCATCAGAATTTTTATTGTTAACTTAACATTTACTATATTTTTATTCAGATAATTTTTTGTTAATTCACACTCACACTCGTGTGTGTATTTTTTATAGTAAAATTTTTTTTTTTTTGTAAAAATGTAATTTATAATAAAAAAAATTAACGAAAATGGGAAAAGTCCGATTTTTTGTTAATTTCTGAATAAAAATTTGCATTATAAATTGAAAAATTACTATATTTTTATTATTACAAATAATTTGTCATTTAATTCTTTCATTTTTGTAATTCTTCATAATAAATTGTTAAATATATTTTTAATAAAAAATTTCGAATAACAAAATTTCTGTTATCCAAAATAGTGAACGATATAAAAAAAAAAAAAGCGTTGCTAGCAGACGTCGCGATTTTAATTTAAAAAACTAACGAAAATTCGAAAATTTTCAAAAAATGCGTATCTTGGTTAATTTCTAAATTAAAATTTGTATAATTTTTTTTTAATTGCTATATTTTCATTACAAAAAAAAACTATTTTCAATTTTTATTAATTGTCATAATAAATTTTTTAATATGTTTTGAATAACAAAATTTCGAATAACAAAACTCCTGTTAACCAACAAAGTAGATGAGATAGAGAAAAAAGCGTTTCCCGCAGACATCGCGATTTTCCTGAAAAAATAACATCGATAAAATAATCTTTGGCAATCCAAGCCTTGTGAATGCGGCAAAAATAAAGTCGAGCAAAGTACAAGTGAAATAAAAGAAATTTGACGCAATGTGGGGCATGATAAATCACGAAGAAGTATCTTTTTTCTGCGGGGGCTCCGATAACACCAACACCGGCGTTTAATCCACCCCGAAACAGCGGACGCGTTCGATAATCGCAGTGAATACGAATTTCGGATCAGTCGCGCGGAGTGTTTGGATTTCTGTTTGCTCCGACGGGGTACTCTGAAAAAGTGAAGAAAAAATCAATTTCCCGTACATAATCGCCACTTACCCGTTTCTTTTTTCGTTCTTCTATTTTGTTAATAATTTAAAAAAAAAACAAACAAAAAACGATTACATTATTTTATCCTTGATTTTTCTCATCATCGAAAGCTTTTTTTTTGGCAAATTAAGGACGTAGATCTCTAATATAAATACGTAAAAACGTTTGGTTGATTTTCGTCATCTAAATCGGCTAAAAAATGGTTGATGTAAAAGTCTCCGTTGCATTCTAACGCTGCAAACTTCAATGTAGCACGATTCTATGGAAAAATTTAATCGCGGGGTATCCGTTCGACGTATTTGTTTGATGAAAAAAATACGAAGACGGAAACGTTTTTTTTTTTTTTTTTTTTAGTTTGAAAGTGCAGGAAATGTGCTGACGAGTGTTGAAGCGCAAAGGGGAAATAAGAGAAGTGCTCGAGTGGCACGGGTTACGAAGGACGCGAATTTTTCGTGGTAAAATAGCGAAGCGCCGAGTATGGCCGAGACAAATTTTCCCAGCGACGCAACGATGTTCGAGCCTGCATCTTGAGAACCCTTCCACGCTAACGGGTAATTATTAACGACTGCATTAATTTCGTTATGAAAATCTAGCTCGACCGGCTTCGAGGAAATTAAAATTCGGATCAACGTGTACACGAGTCGAACGCTTTGCCAGTATTAATCTGTAATTTTCTCAATTTAAGTGCAGCCAATTATTAACAGAGCAATGACGTTGACGTTTACATCGTTGGAATGCAGCGAAATGTTCTTTTTTAATTTTTTTTTAAATCATTTTCCAAAATCTTTTGTTGCAAATTGAGGTCGTAAATTTCTAATAAGAATACGTAGAAACATTTGAGCAATTTTCACGACCTTAATCAGTCAACAAAATTTAAGTATTTACAAAGAATGAATTTTCGTTGCATTCCAACGATGCAGATTTCAACGTCATACAGAGCAACCGTTCGAATGATAATTCAATTACCTTATATGCACATAACCGAAGGCAATATTAATTTTACACGGAGAGAATTAAAAAGTAATTTTTGTCGTGAATTTCGCGGTAAAAATTACCGTGATACATTTCAATGTGGTGACAAGTGAGAAAAGCATAATAATTCGTATGCGACAAGTTTTTTTTTTAACTCACGTTACAGAAAATTTCAAATACGTAGCTAAAATTTTACTATACAAGAAGGGTAGCGCGCACGATAATTTTTACCGAGAGCACAATACATTTTCCTATACCACTCATTAAATTTTATAATAAATCTTAAAATGACTGTTATAAAGACGATACTTTTTTATAGACATTTTTGAAAGGCATAAAATAATAAAATGCACAGTAAAAATTCGCTGATATTATATATTTTTTAAATTTAAGTTTTGCGTATTTTGTTACACATGAAAATTTACTAGAAAATCTGGTAAAATGTTCTATCTGAAGAAGAAATTTTATTTTATTTTTGTGAAAATCTGTGTTTTACTCAGTAATAATAAGCGAAGTTTCAGGGTTGTCATCTGGTTACCGTTACTGCCTGGTAATTTTTAACATTTAATTCTCTCCGTGTATATTTGAACTGACGCTTACTTGATCGAGCGTAATTTAAATCGAAAGTTTTATTGTAGCGCCTAAAATTAGTGTAACTCTTCCTTAACGGAGCTGCAGTCGATATTAAAATTCGCATCGTTGGAACGCAACGAAAGTTTTGTAGCCGATTTTTTTTTTTGCGAATTTAAACATCGAAAATAATTTGAACGTTTTTGAGAATTCTTATTTTAGAGATGTACAGCTCGAATTTGTAATAAACGATTTCGAACAATGAAAAAAAAAGAAGAAAAACAAAAAAAAGAGAACTTCTGCATCGTATCTGCATCAAGTTGGGGTCCAAAAAACAGGTTAATTTTTCAATATTTTTTTCTGACGCGTGTATTGGGATGGAGAGGTCAGGATTTTATACACAAGCAATACAGGGTCTTGCCGGATTTGAGTTTTTTTTTACTGAGAAATATTAATAAACAATGAAGTTGTTAGTATTTAAACAAAGTGCCGCCGTTGTTGCATGGCCAATCGGTGCAGCTGGCAATTAGAGTGATTGGCAATGAAATATAAAAAAAAATGTACTTTTGGTATTTTGGATAATATAAAAAATTTTGTATGATCGGATACTTTTTGATATTTCGTAAACTACAAAATGCCAAACTGTAGAAATAAAGTTCAATTTTTGACAACAAAAAAAAGCACGTTTAATAATTTGTTATTAATATATGGATAACCATATGAAAAAAATCATCCGGTCATACGATAGACAATGTTATAAACTATGCTCCGTCCGAATTTGAAGTGAATCGGGCGAATAGATTTTGGGAATTTTCACAAAATCTTTGTTGCAAATTGAAGTTAAGATGCTAGGCTACAAAACTACGCAATAAAAAAATCCTATCTTCGGAATGTCAAGCTTATGCAGATCTTAAAAAAAAACGCAATTCATTCGACTCAGACTACGCGATGCATTGTGAGAAGTTTTTTTTCCGACCTTTCACAGAAGTCTAGAACATAAATCTTTCGGGAGATTTAAAATTAAAAAAATAAAGGAATTGAAAAATAAATAAAAAAGTTCTGTGCGTTCCAACGATGCAACATTCCAACACCATTTTTTTGGTACCCAAACGTCATTGGCGACGTGCAAACGTGAGCTCTGAGCAAACTTATCAAGGATTTGGGAATACCCGGGCTTTCGTTTCTGATAACAATTAAGATAGTATCACGTATAGCAATGCAGCACTGCAATTACAGGCGAATGGAATCAATCTCAATTACAGATAATGTATTCTCGTTATCTAAGCACTCCCATTGCGATTGCACTGATCTTGTCTAAAATTAAAAAAGTCTTTCGGAGGCGATTGTGTGCGCGTCAGGTTGAAAAATACCGCATTACAATATTCAACACGACTTTTCGCAAAGTTATCGCTATCCGGCAAGACTCAACGTAAATTAAAGAAAAAAACATTTGCCATTATCAGTGAAGCCAATTTGCAGTGAGAAACTTTTTTTTCATTGTTCAAATATCCACAGAAAATTATTTTTAACAAACTTATATTGAATATTTAAAAAGAAGTAACAGAAAAATTAGCGACTGAAATTGACATTAAAAACAAGCCTGTTAGCATCATTTTTTAGGGGTCGACGAGAAATTATCAGAGAGAGAGAGAGAGTGAGAGAGAGAAATAAAAACGTCGGAACAGCAAATAAGTGAACGAATTCGCGAGCCAAGTTTTATTTCTTTCTCTGCATTCTGTTGTTATTCTAGGTTAATCATATTCGCAAGAAACACCAGAATAAAAATTTAAAAAAGAGATGAATAAAAAAAAAACCCAATTTCTGCTTTTTTGCTGCTCGTGACAACTTTCTCACTATGCGTGTAGAGTGGGTTGGGAATATCAGAAAAAAAGTGGTCGGCTGTTCTCGAAATAACAGAGCAGAAAAATGCTCGCTCGGTTCGGACGATAACGAGAAGTCGATGGATAGTGCAGTGCTCGTACGATCCACGTTGTGACGGCGATAGTGTGTAAAAATCGTGAATCCCGCATATACACATATAAGCATGTATACACAACTCGCATTACGACCGCATTTGCGACTATAGTTGAAAGTGCTTGAATAAGTCTGCATAGACTTGGGGCCGAAACATGTCGATTTTCTATTTTTTTTTTCTCATGAGATTATTGGAATGACGAGGGTGGGACTTTACACCCTCTTGATACATAGTATTGCCAAGTTTGAGCGTTTTTATTGATAAATATTGATAAACAATAAAGTTATTATTACCTAAAGAAAGAAAAAATAGCGCCGTTGCTGCATGGCCAATCGGAGTAGATGGTTCTGGCAACTAGGGTGAAAATGAAGAATGCCAAAATGTAATTTTAGTACAGTAGAACCTCGATTATCCGAATTTTCGGTTATCCGAAGGCTTCGGCGCGTTATCCGAACGTTCGATCATCCGAGCTCAATGATGGTCCTTTTTTGTCTCGGTTAAGGCCTTAGGCCAATTCTCTAGATTTGATCTAGATTGCCAATTGCCAATATAGGCAATCTCAATTCTCAAGATTTGTAGGCAATTCTCCGTTTGGCTCTAAAAATACCATTACAAAAATAATACACTGAGAGAATTAAATGTTAAAAATTACCGTGCAGTAACGGTAACCCGATGACAACCCTGAAACTTCGCTTATTATTACTGAGTAAAACACAGATATTCACGAAAATAAAATAAAATATCTTCTTCAGATAGAAAATTTTACCAGATTTTCTAGTAAATTTTCATGTGTAAAAAAATACGCAAAATTTAAATTTAAAAAATATATAATATCAGCGAAATTTTACTGTGCATTTTATTATTTTATGCCTTTCAAACATGTCTATAAAAAAGTATCGTCTTTATAACAGTTATTTTAAGATTTATTATAAAATTTAATGAGTGTTATAGGAAAATGTATTGTGCTCTCGGTAAAAATTATCGTGCGCGCTACCCTTCTTGTATAGTAAAATTTTAGCTACACGTATTTGAAATTTTCTGTTACGTGAGTTAAAAAAAACTTGTCGCATACGAATTATTATGCTTTTCTCACTTGTCACCACATTGAAATATATCACGGTAATTTTTACCGTGAAATTCACGACAAAAATTACTTTTTAATTCTCTCCGTGTAAATATTATGCATGTTAATAAATAATAATAGATATTGTTAATTTTTAAAGTACAGAATATATAAATGAAAATGTATATGTATATACATATATATATATATACACACCTAGTACGAGTGCAGAATTTACTTCTGTTAGCCGTTGTTTTTTTCTTACTGCGTGTACAGCACGCCACTTTCGCACCCGTAAGTGTCCCAATAATTTTTTTCGGGACTCTTGTTGATCCATTTTGCACTATTATTTGCACCCTGATCAGGTCGCGCAGGCTACCTTACTACGGCCTGACCGAATACGCTATGTAAGCCGTATACATAGCCAATTCGGTCGCGTTCGAGCGGTGACGTCACAAGCACCAGCGCCGATAGCGTGACATTTCACGCCACATCTACAATTTGAATTATCGTGATATAAAAACAATTAATAATTATCTTTAGAATGATTTCAAAGAAAAACCCTTTTGACATTCGGTTTCAATATCACAGAAGATCAATTCTAAAAAAAAAATCGAACATTTTTTTTTTTAACAACTCAATTCCGTTGCACGAGAGCACAGAAAAACTGTGAAAAACCTGCGTCCATAGCAAGCCAAACAACTGAGCGGTCACCTATCCAACTATTCGTCCAACGCTCGCATCGAGCTCCATCCACCATTGGAATCGAGTTTCTTCATTCGACGCGTCAGTTTTCGTCAATTCTCTTACTTTATCGTCGGCTTTTTTTCCGGTGCACTTTAAGGGAGGTGGGGGAGGTGACCGAAAATAAACAACACGGGGAAGCTGAGGGACTACTTCATGCTCCTGGAATTGCATATAAATCTGTAGGTCATTCAATCAAAAAATGTTTGAGTCTTGAAACTTTAAACGCGTTTTTCTGAAAACCACTTTTTCGTGAACCTCGTACAAGATAACTCAAAAATGATGTTATCGATCAGTTTGAAACTTGGCATACTTTTAGATAACATAATTACCGTCCATGTGAACCTAAAGTTCCTTGAGAATTATTTTTGAAAACCGACTTTGTCATTACCAAATCTATAGTGCAAATTTGATAAAAGTAGAACATTTTTTTCAAAAACCATTTTTCAAATGTTCACTTTTCTTCAGATTTTTTTCGGCTCACTTAGAGCGCATGGATCTCAAAAATAGAAAAACTTTTTGGCTATGATGTTTAGATCAATGTACCGGACGCTAAGTTGTACACCGTGGAACAACACGGGCATGTACCGGCAAAGTACTAATTCAGGGTTTGTCTCAAGAGTGGCAATGATGTCTGGCCCAAAACTGGGCACTTGTTCTGAGCCAATACCCGTATACAATGTCGAGCCGATTCACGGCACCATGACTTGGACAGGCGTTAACAAACTGAAGTTGTCTCAATACTGATTTTGGCTTGGGCAAGGCTTAGTCCTTGGTATCCTGCCAGTATTGGCAGCTCTGGCGCCCGTACAGTGCCAGTACTAAGCCCGTTTGCAGTTCGTACATGGGGGCGGCAAGCGTCTCTGAATCAAGTGTCGTACAGCCGCCATTATTAAATATTTAAAAAAAAGACTGAAACATTATAAGATATGATATGTACAAATAATATTAATTATGTAAAATAAATAGTTCCGACACAAAAAATTATGAAAATTTGCTTATTTTCGACTGCCTAAAGGGATCTCCGCCCTTGAGTTGGAAAGCGCATCGAAATTGGTAGAACGAATTGTCAACTATTAAGGGATGCAATCTTCTTGCTCTGGGTCGTACGGACCAGTGGAGCCTTCAAAACGACACAGTGACACTAATGGAGAGACAGAGAAAGTTTGTGAGAAATACGGAGAGAGAGAGAGATAGTGAGTTTGGTCGGTTAAAGTTTGTTCAATGTATTTTTTAAATCATTCTATCATTGCAGCGAGGTCAAAGTCCATCGAGCTCATTGACCAGAAAAACTAAGATAATGACCCAGCACTTATCAGCGAGCAGCTTCATTAGTGGCGCCGAAATTTTTATCGGCCCTTGACAAGCACTATATAATTATATATATGTATATATAGGGAAAATCATTTTGTGCCCGTTATATCTATGCAATGTTGGCTATCAGTACAGTTGACTCGTTTTGCGACGGACCTTCATTTTTTTTTCAACGTTGATTTTTGAACGGAAACGATCCAAATGAAATGACTCATATGTCCATCGCATTTTCCAAGTACCTATAAGAATATTTATATACACACACACCCACGCATCTGAATAATCTCTCTCTTCGAACGGATGCGTTTCCGGCCTACGCAGGAATTCTGTCTCCGTTGCAGATGAAATTTCGTCACTTTTACGGGCATACAGCTCCAACAAAGATTTTCTATACTCTCAACTTTTCACAATGGAATTACCAATTGCACCCGAGACACGTCTCTTCATTTGGTTCAAGTTTTTTTTCATTTTCAGGGCGCCGGAAGTTCCGAGCATCTTAGAAGACGTCACGGAACGAAAAGACACAGCCGACGCATGTAGCATTTCGGTAATGTTGACATTTTTTTTCTTTCAATTACACGATTTTTCGTGTTTCAAAAAAATTGCACTTTTTTTTTAATTTGCGAGCTTCTGTTGCGAACGGTACTAGTTTCGTAACAATCGTCACAATTTATGCGACAATCGATACAAATTTAAGTGTGCGACCTGAATAATATAATATATAATAAATTTAAAAAAGACACAATAAAAAAATAGAAATAATATAAAAAATATAATCAATATATTTTTTTCCGACTATGAAAATGATTAATTACCACGTATTATCAATTGTGGATACGTGTTGGCGACATGGACGTCATCGTTGGATAGAAATTTAGTGGTATGGAAATCAAAATTGATCATTATCACGTATTATTAATGATGAATTAATTAAAGCAATAGCGATATAAACGTCAATATTACATTCGGAAAAGTGTCGTGCAATGAAAATCGAAATTGATAATTACCATGCATTATTAATTGTCGACTAACGGACGAGATGGCTTTGCGGACAAAAAGACGATTTTTAATTTGTTCCTATAGCCGAGTTGAATTATTCGTATCATCATTTTTTTAGGATATTTGAGAAAAATGTGTTGCAATTTTTTTTTTTTTTTTTTGTTGATTTTGAGAACAACGCTATTAATAAACTGCCAAGGTGTAATCAAGAGCCCTACAGCAGACCACGAAAAAGAAGCTTTACGTCTTTTGAACTTTTTTTTTTACGTACTGTCGAGAGGTAGGGTCGTCTTTATTTTTGGCTGACCTAGCTCGATTTTATATCAAGTATACGTATACTATGCGAAGCCTTCTGTTTCGACCCTCATCCCTTCTTTATATCCCCCTCCTTTTGACCCTCTCTCCTGACGTCACTCAAAAGCTTACTTTTTTTTCTTTTATATATATATATATATATATATATATATATCTCCAGTTCGGTCAGTTGAACTTTGGCCAGGTCGCCCTGCGGAACTTCGGAATCGAAATTCTATAAACTCCCTGGCCTTTTTCTAGTCTTTTTGGAAAATGGTTATTTCATTGTTATATATGGAATTATTTACTATTATGTATGTAATTGATGTTCTTACATATGAATAGATATTATTATTATGTATATAATTGATATTATTTTATACAGGGTAGCCCGAATAGTGCCCTCTAAAAGTAAAATTTAGATATACCTCGTATGCCTATCCGAATCGCCCTCATCTATATTTTACGATCTTTTTTAATTTCCGCGAATTTTTCATTGTTCCCTTTTCTCTGATGATCCGGCAAAGGTTATTGCGGCTTGGGTAAGATGTTTTGGTGCATCCACGATATAGTCCGGACCTTGCACCTGTAGACTTGTGCCGGGCCTTATAAAACATTTTGAATAATAAAACCTTCAGTTGCCTGGACAACCTCAAAAACTACTTGGATCACTTCTTTGCCCAAAGATCTCAGAACTTTTATAAAAGAGAGATAATAAAGCTCGTGGAGAGATGGCAGACAGTCATTGAACAGAATGGAACATATTTTTCGTTGATTAAAATCGCTTTTTTGGTAAATTTTTTGCGTTGGAAATTTACTCGACTTTCGCTAAGAAAATATTCATAGACCCAATACTTTCCTCGCGTTTTTTAAATTTATTTTGTTATCAATATGAAGTGCACCGTTAAGCAATAAATAAATTACCAACTCAGCATGTAAATGTTTTAGATTTTCATTAAAAGTTAAAAAAATAGGTTCAAGAAGATTAATCATTAAAGTTCAGATGATAAAAACAAATACTCCTACTAGTCTAAATGAATTCCAATTTCAAAAAGGTACAAAAAGAAAAACTTATCCTACGGACAATCTCGAAAAAGAATTTTAAAATTCTGATATTGATACGAAGCATCTATATTTTCCTTTTTCACGTCACTTTTCACACCACCATGATCGGAGTTTTGAGATTTTTTGTTCGTTTACGCATTATGCCTGAGCATAATTTTGCCAACGATGATATCTGTGATTATCGCGCTGAAGTTCCAAAGAGCTAATTGAAATTTTCAAGTTCTCAAAATTATCGCGAGTGATGGCGACAACTGCGAGTTTGTCTCCGCAAAGTTAGACGTTTCAGTCATTTTTTTTTTCTCCATTTTTCTTTACGGTACGATAATGCGGCTGTAAGATAATAACGAGAAGGAAAAAAAAAAAGGAAACTCGTTAAGTTATACAACAGGCGAGGTTCGATAAGAATCCAGGCGTAAATCTGGCGCTCACTCCTTAAGATATCGCGCGTTAAAGGATTAGGGTGACGTGCGAGCAGGTCACGTGGCCGCGCGAGTAACGGCCCTTGAGCAAAGCGAACAACCGGGTCTAGCCTCATCCCCTAGGTGCGGTGCTACTAGACCTTAATAATCATCGAGAGAGACCGGAGTCCCGTTTTCGTTTGTCCCCGTTACTTGACGTGTCCCAAGCACTCCGGACAGGCTCGAAATGGTGTTCCATTTCAATTCGTTTTTTTTTTCTGTTATCTTTCCTCTCCCCGTCAAACTCTGATAAGTGCGCGGGATGGTACGCTCCGAAAGCAAAAGTTCGAGATCGCGTGTGTGCCTCGAACTATTTATAGATATTGAGGCAATTAATAATGAGGACGAATGTGCCGGGGGTAATAATGACATGGGCCAATACTCGGATGAGTGACGGTCTCGCTGCGATCTACGAGGTGTGTAAATTAAGTAATGAGACTGGCAGCGTTCGATCTGTCAAAACTTGGAACGCGAGACTATGATCGGGTCGGCAGGTGAACGTGTGATGTGATCACTTGAAAAAAATCAGTCTCATTACTTAATTTGCACACCTCGTATTGGTCCGATTCACTTCAAATTTCGACGGAGCATAGTTTAGAACATTTTCTGTCGTATGACCGGATGATTTCTTGATATATCCATCCATTTGTTAATAACAAGCGATTGAAGTTGCTCTTTTTTTTCTTCGAAAAGCAAACTTTTTTCTCTACACCGTGCCATTTTAGTAATTTTGAAAGTTACAAAAAAGCAGCCTGTCATAGGAAGGTTTTTTTATTCTACTGAAAGTACATTTCTTTATTTTTTTATTTCCGATCACCCTAGTTGCCAGAATCGCCTATACCGATTGGCCATGCAGCAACGACGACACTCTGTTGAAATAATAACAACTTCATTGTTTATTGATATTTATTGTCAATTTAGAAAAAACCAAAACTTGGCAAGATTATGTCTAAATTGTGTATAAAATCCCGATCTCGTCATCCCAATACTTCGATCCGAAAAAAATGTTAAAAATCTACCTGCTTCTTTTCAAATAAACGTTAATCTTTCCAAATTTGTAAACGAGGCGTTATATACATATGAAAGAATGATTTATGGGCAATACAAAATTCAACTACCGCCAAGGGTTTCAGTGGGACTGCAAAATATTCCGCTTTCCCTGCTCCATCGATCTTTTATCCCATATATGCATATCTCTTTAAGACCTTCTTGATAAGATATCGGTGATCACGTGCGCTCATTGCCCATAATTAAGGCCGGGACAAATATTTGAATGCTCTTGTTACATTACCATCGCAGAATCTCGATTTTTCCGCGGTAGCAGAACCATGAATCATATTTGAGTATCATTGAATATTCATTTTTTTTTTCAATCTAACTCCAACCGTATTTCCCGTCCTTCTGACCTTGCTCGGTATTTCCCGTCCTTTTGACTTTCCTCGGTATTTATCTGTCCCATTCCTTCGGGGCACTCGATTCTTTTGCAAAAATATGATTTTTCAACGATTCGAGCTGTTCTTATTTTGCTTAGGATGCTCATATACGTACTTCGGCGGTACCGCATCCTCATGACTTTTCCTTATACCCTTCCCAGAGTGTTAGCCAAAGTGACACGTTCCCAATTCCCCCTATTGTATTCTCATAATGGCACAGGGGAACTGCCGGAATCCTGTACCGATAAAATTCTTTTTAAAATAGTAGGCTCGCCAAGGCGTTTTTCTATAGATTTTTTTATTTATTTTGAGCACCCATTCACGACAGTATTAAGTGATTAACTGCGAAATTTCAAAAGGATTCACCGTTGTTAATTCGAGATATTGACAATCAAAGATTGCACGGTTTTACACGTGTTCTTATCGGGAGCAGTGGAAAATTTTACAATTCACGCAATAACTTCGAAACTTTTCTACAATTTTTTTTTTTAATTCTCAATTACAGAGGAACATATGACGAAGTGGGTAAAAAAAAATCATGGATTTTGAGCTCCTAGTTTCAGAGATATAGCGATTTGAATTAAGCGATGTCTAGCAACGTTAGCACCACGAAGCGACTGGAGCAGACTAGACCTAGATTACAGTAGTGTGTGCATATCCGTATACGTAGAGTATCTACGTATAAGTAGCCGAAATGGATAGTCTGATACAAAAGTGAGGATTAGGTAAACATTATATTAGGCTTTTTTATCATTACTTTATAAGTTTTTACATCCTGATAGAATGTACAACCTACCCGACTAGAAATGTTGATCCGGCAGCCTGAAGACTGATCAGGCCCTGATCAGGCTGCAGTCCGGAATGCCGTAGTACGGCACGCCTGATCAGGGCCGAATGTCCACCGGATCAGTGAAACCGTAGTACGGGCGTAAAAAGTCACCCTGATCAGGCCGTAGTAAGGTAGCCTGTGCGGCGCCGTAACACGGCGTCCATCGACGCCTTGTTACGGCGTTAGGTCATCGAAAAATCGCTAGGCAAAATTATCACTGCTGCAAAGGATTAGGACGGTGCACGTCAAGCGAGGGCGAAGACTGTGAAGGAGTAACCTAAAGATCAAAGCGATCGTTTTGATCAACGTATTATTTAAACTATTAATTAAACTTTTAATTATTAATTAACTATTAATTAAACTATTAATAAACTATTAAACAACGTATTATTTAAACTAATTAAATCGAAAACGTTTAATTTAAACTGCTATTTGTCGAAGAACCAAAGATGTGAAGACTGAGTAATTTCTAAATAATATAAAAATAAAAATATAATTAAGTTTATTATTGTTATCGAAATTATTATACATTCATAAATACCAAATTTCCCTTTTTTTAGTTCTTTAAAAAAAAAATTCTTTAAAAAAATAATCAAAATAACGTTAAATTTTGCATCGGTGGAATGCAACGATTTTTTTTTTCATTTTTCATTCGTTTATTTTCATCATCATCAAAAGCCTTTTTTTGTAAATTGAAGTCGTAAGACTCTAATAAGAATGCGTAAAAACGTGTGGATTATTTTTAGTGCCTAATCAGGCAAAAAGAAATTCAGCGGTAAAAAAGTATTAATTTTCGTTGCATTGCTAACTTCGATGGTAACTTCAACGCCATAAAAAAATATTGACATTTTTTTAAATTATGATAACACAAGCAACGAAAAAAAGAGAATTCCTACAAGTGTTAGGATGGCTAAGTAGGTAGCGCGTTCAGCTCTAGAATTAGAAGACGTAGGTTCGAAACCGAGGCTAGACAAAAACTTCGACGAGGCAGAACACGTTTTAATCCAATTATCATATATGCAGCAATATAAGTAAAGCATATGGAAACGAAAAATACTACCAGAATATTTTTATTCATCATTTGTTGCCTTTTTTATTTTTCATTTCAGGCACGGCAGCCGGATCAGGGCCGGATCAGGGCCGTAATCGGCAGCCGGATCCGGGTCGGATGCCAAAAAGCGTTACACGCCTGATAAAGCCCTGATACGGCCGCCTGTTCAGTGCCGTAGTACGGAATACGGATGCCGGATGCGGGTCGGATGCCAAAAAGCGTTACACGCCTGATAAAGCCCTGATGCGGCCGCCTGTTCAGTGCCGTAGTACGGAATACGGATGCCGGATCCGGGTCGGATGCCAAAAAGCGTTACACGCCTGATAAAGCCCTGATGCGGCCGCCTGTTCAGTGCCGTAGTACGGAATACGGATGCCGGATCCGGCCCTAGTCAGTTCCGTAGCAAAATTTCTAGTCGGGCTACATTATAAGGATATTTCGCAATATTTCGAAGCTTTCATCGATTGAGCGGAAAATAAATACTTGTCAACGTGACTGTGGCGAGACTACTACCCTAATTGTAACAATATTTATTTAGCTGTGAAAATCACTCAAACGCTTTTACGTATTCTTAGTAGAAATTTACGATAAATAAGTATTAAAATAAAGAAGTGGAAAATTGAATAAAAACATCGCTCTGTTCCAACCATGGCAAACTACAACGTCGTGGAATATTGCCAAACCTAACGCAGAAGCGTATTATGACTTGTACGTGAAATTCAGCGAGGAACGGGAGGATGTTGTACAACGTACAATAGTTACGTATGTATTGTGAATTCAGTCGTATATCGATGACCGAATGGTATTTTGTCCTCCATCGATTAGCCGAACGTGATCCCGATCGGAACAGGAGCGATATTCGACATACGTGACTCTATTAACGAAAAGCAAGTGAGACCATGGATAGGGCGAGAAGGCGAGGGGTCGGGAGAGAGAGAGAGAGAGAGAGAGAGAGAGAGAGAGAGAGAGAGAGAGAGAGAAAAGGAAAAGAGCGGAAAGGTTGGAGAGACGGGGAATTCTGTGAGACGACGCCCCCAAGCACTTCCATAATCTCGGATATTGATTTCGCCTCACCCTTACATATACATTAATATCCGAACGTGCGTTTACCCCTTTGACTCATAGAGTTTATTTCTCCTCAGGCTCCGTGGAAGCATTACTAGTTTTTTTGTCTTTCGGTCTAGCCGAGTTTTTTTCGTCCGTAATATAGAATTTATCGTTCTCATTATCACATATATAGAGTAGAGAGAGAGAGAAGAGAGAGAGAGAGAGAGAGAGAGAGAGAGAGAGAGAGAGAGAGAGAGAGAGAGAGAGAGAGAGGGAAAGAGAAAGGGAGAGACCAATAAAAGTTATTGGTCGAATAATCAACCTCAATAATATATACATCGGATTATTCTCGGTCTGAATATTCGAGGTCGTGGATTTTACGTTTGAATCGAGAAAAAAAAATGAATTCTGTATTCCCTTACGGCGAGTTCAACGACCAAGCATTTATTTTTTGGAATAAAAAACTTTTCTTTACATATTTCGGCAATTCTTCAAGAATGAATATAAAAAATTCTTTCTCAGAACTCATGAAAAATGTACGAATTACGAAGATTTCAAGAGAAATTCATTTATTTTTCTTGTAAAATTGCTTTCGTTGCATTTAAAAAATTTAAGATTATGTTTTTTCTCGCTCAATTTTTTCTATAACTCGAAACTACGAAAGATATTGCATAATAAATTGAAAAAATATATTAAATAGTGAACACGGGTGCCTTTTGTTCCCTACCAGCTGGATAATTTCGTAATAATTCAACATTCATCGAAGCATATGGCATGTACAGCATCGCAAGAGAACAGTAGTGTATCCAAATACGTCATTACACAAATACACGCCGAGCATAGAGAGTAAATATAGTTAGTATATACCGAGTCGAAGAAGACGGAAAGAAGGCGTTAAATATGTGGACTACTGACGATCTTCTGATTCAAACAAATATGCAGGCATAGCCAAGACGATAAGTGTGCCACAGGTGTTTAAGAGAGAATAATTTTCCGGCATTCTTGAGTTGATTGCCAAAAAAAAATATCGCAACAATTACGACATTTCTTGTTGTAAACGGAGCAGAGTAAGTAAGCACGCGTACTATTGGTCTTGAATAGTAATTTATCGAGAGCAAAAACGTTTTCTCAACCCTTACAAACCGGGACGTTTGAAAATTTGCTTCAAGGGGATAGGAAGGAATGTTGAAAGGAAATGAAACTTATTAAGTGGAAGTCGTTATTCTTCTGTACGACTGATTCTAAAAAAACGAAGTCTTTAACTTCTGCTTTTTGGACGAATGGTCCTGAAAAACAGGAAGTCTTCAGCTTCTTACTACTGACTAATGATAAACAAGTCTTTAGCTTCTTCGTTCTGTACGAATGATAAGTTTTCAACTTGTTTCATTTGTACAAATGTTTTTGGACGAATCTCCAACTTGTTCCTTCTGTACGAATGATCTTGAAGAAGTCTTCAACTTCTTCCTACTGTGCCAATGAGCTTGGACAATTCTTCAACTTCTTCCTTCTGTACGAATAATCTTGGACAGGCCTTCAACTTCTTCTTTTTGTACAAATGATTATGGACAAATATTCAATTTCTTCCATCTGTACGAACGATCTTTAACAAGTCTTCAACCTGTTCCTTCTGTACGAATGATCTTTGACAAATCTGCAACTTCTTCCTTTTGTACGAATGATCATAGACAAGTCTCCAATGTCCGTGCAAGTTACCACTACTTAGGATAAGGAGTTTTCAACTTTTTCCTTCTGTGCGAGTGATCGTAGATAAGAAGTCTCCAACCTCTGTTTCGCGGCCTTTGAATGGTCTTGGAGAAGTCAACGACTTCTTCCTTATGTACGAATGATTCCAAATAAGTACGGTTCGAAGAAGCAGAAGTTGATTGCTCTGAACAAACTACTCAGAAGTGAACAAGGCCTCAGAAGTATACTACATTTTTTTTAAACTACCTTCTATTCTACATCGAATTATTTCCTGAAAAGAATACATTGTTACTCGTCAGGTGGGAACTTTCTAAGCACTACATTTATACTCTTACCAAAAAGAGCGCGTACACAAATTCAGCTGACTAGAAATAATTTGCTAAGTCAGATCTTTTGAAAGCTGAAGTCAGTAGATTGGGGGATCGGAATGGTGAGGAATGCCGGCGGCAGTTGAATGGCAAAATTGCACAAGGGCCACAAGGGAATATGTCAGTTCTTCCACATACCAAGGGAATCATTGGCCCGGGAATAAGGAGCATATCTCGAAGCCCGTACGTGTTTCAAATATCTTCCGGAATATCTCCGAGAGAATCGTGACCTCGCTTATTTCTGGAGCTTCGTAAAGTGAACTTTAGAATTTCCGAGCCTTTTGTTTCAACACACACCCACCCATTTGCCAAACGCAAAGTATGATCAGAACTTTCGAACGCCCCTTGCAGAGCCACTTCTAGCTGACGAAGAATAGCAAGAACCACTAACCTACAGTGATGCAGGCGTGACAGGTGTGCGGCTGCACTGATCTTTCGTGTCGAGCAGCATTGGCTTGGGCCAGTACTTGGATAGGCGGCCACTCAGGGTGACGGAGTTTTCCTGCGACCTTGTGCACATCTCAAGGGTGTATTTAGGCAACTGCAAATAGTGAAACGACAGCTCTGTGGCAAAGTGACACAGGATTGTAAAAGCTCTAAAGGCTGTACGAAGAAACATTAAGAAAATACATAAAAACAAGAGTAGCCTTCGAAATGGGGAAAAGACTTTATGAAAGTAACAAAGGAATTAGAAATTGAGGAAATAACAGAGATGATAAAAGAGGGGAAAGAAATAACAATAATAGAGAATTTGATAGACAAGGGATTAAAAAACTTGAGACGAGCAACCACTTTAGGAGACCGAAAATTAGATGATTTTTTGGATTTTTTTTTGTTGTGACAAAAAAAAACGGAAATTTCCGTAACTCTGACAATAATTTATTCATATTTTCATACATCTCTGGTAATTTTTTCAAGTTATTTCATGCATTAATTAAGGTGCAATTCGCTGTGTCCCTTGGCGTGTCCTCATCGTCGTTGTCGATTTGCGAGAATTGTGCAGCTCGCAATTCGCATCTGAAATAGTCCAACAAATTTTTATACATTCTTGAGATGTTTTTTTAAGAACATGAACCTAAATTTTGAACAAAAAAAATCGAGAATTGAATGTTGTAACGTGTTTGAAAAAAATAATTGATTTTTAGAATTTTTTTCCCGGCATTTTGCAATAATAAATATGTTTTAAGTAATCTAATCTTTCCAACTTTAGGTTCATTATTTAATAAGTTATATTATGTAAACGTGTTCCATATTTGAAGATAATCCATCAATTAGTTTTTGAATTATGATTCCCGCAAATTGAAAAAATGTCGTTTCGCGAAAGACACGTTTAAAGTTTCACAAACAAAAAACTCAAAGTCAAATGTGTTTAATCAAATGATAAAGTGTCTTACCGATTAATCAACGATTCCCGCACCATACAGCAGTCTTTCCTCTTCCTCATGCAACTCATTTGAAACTTGCATTTCCTCTTTACGAGCATTTCGAGCTTCTTTTGTCTCGAATAAACTTTTTCTCGCTCGTGGATACCTAAGCGCTCTTGGGAGTCGAGCGGAGAGTCTTTATCATTTATATACATACCGTTAGAAGGAATCCGAATAGCGTTTTGAAATTTTCAAGGTGTATTCTTAAGATATTTTACTAACGATTTATGAAATAAAAGAAAAATAGATTTTTTGAAGCATCTAAAATGGTTGTCCGCCTTAAAAAGAAAAACCATAGAGAGAGAGAGAGAGAGAGAAAAAAAAAAAGAACAGATACAAAAATCGACGTATACAACATTTTATACAAACGACAGTTTATACAAAGCGTTAATAGAAAACGACGAAGCACCATGGAATTATTGGGCGGCAAAAGACATGAAAGGAAAGGATAAAGAAACATGGGCGAGGATAAGGTGTGGAAATATAGGGAGTGATGGAAAAAAGAGGGAAGTGAAATATACTTGTAGGATACGTGAACAAGAAAGAGAAACAATGGAGCATCTGATTACGTGCGAAAAAGGAAGAGGGGTAATATCTAAGGAAGCGAAAACATATATAGAGAAGTGAGTAAAGGGGGAAAGGAATAAGAAGGGAGTGGAAGATAAATTAATAGGGATGCTGAGAGGGGACATAGATGTAAATATGTGTAATTTTTTTCGAGAAATAGAAAGAGAGTGTAAGACAAGAGAAATGGTGGTAAAGGAGAGCGAGAAGTCAGGGTGTGACGAAAATTAAAGATAATTAAAAGATAATAAAAAAAGGAAAGTTGTAAGTTAGATTGTAAGAGAGCGATGTAGGGGAGAGGGGGGGCAAGATGCGGAGTACCCGGCCAAATACTCGATCTGAATGAATCAATCACGTTCGTTCTGGCAGCATACGATGCGCTGCCATGACACCAATCAGTCGCCCGTGTATCGTCGTTCCAGAGTGCACGCGTATCGAGTGATGAAGAGAAAGCTGATTTTTCGTATACTTGTCGTCGTTTTAAAATTTGGTTTCGGATGTGACTGTACTTTGTCAATTAACGCTAGATGGTGACGTACTGTTGCTATATGTGCTATATTTAATGTAGAATCAAGTAAGAACTTGCTATTTGCTGCGTTGCGTGTTGTTATTTTATCATAAATGTTTGATTGGCAAAATATACGGTGGGGCAAGATGGGGTGATAGATGCCCATCTAGTACATAGTACACGAGACGCAGGATTATTCAGTTTTTTGTGATTTTTATGTTATTTTTCAGACAGCATGTGTATTATTACATTTAGATAATCTTCTTTTGACAAAACTGTGTGCTACACATAGCTTCCTTTTCTTGTAAGATGGTGCGGAATTTATAAACGCAAGACGGAAAGGGGAACATGGTTCGAAGAGGCTATGCGTTAAGGCCTTAGGCCCACTCTAGAGGCCAAAAAAAGGACATATTTAGTGATTTTTTTTTCAGCGAAACCATAAAATAAATCGGAATTACAAAATAGGGGTTTTATTATACACGTAATTGACTATACAAAATTATTTTTTCACAGCGATACATATCAAAATGGCGACTGTGCAGCATTTTTCCGATCACGCCTTTATTTCTGGAAGGTCAACGACCGGACCAACAGCTCCTATAATTTTTGAGTTATGACGAGACACTAAAGTTTTTTCGATTATATATCAGAATAGCTATAGAAGTACGTAGGATTTTTTTAATATATTGTTTTTTTTTGTCAAAATCGCGCATTTCTAAAACAAAACGTATGAAATGCCATGAGAAAATCGTCAGAAAATTGTTTATAGAACAGGAACTATGCAATATAATTTTAAATATCCTACGTAGTGCCTCAGAAAATGTAATTCTAAATATACAGTTAAAATTTCAAGTGAATCGGTCGAAATTTGTTTGAGTTATGAGTCCGGCCGACTTGAAAAATGTAGTTTTGAGATAAACGCGTTTAAAGTTTGTAAAAAGTCACGACATGAATCACGAGGGGTTGCGCTAGAATTCGAAAATCGAGTACTTAGAGATTTTTCACACCCATAATCTTTTGGAATATAACTTTATAGGTACTAAGGTACATTTTTAACAAAGAAAAAAAATCGATTTTTGGGAAATCCTAGAGTGGCCTAAGGCCTTAAGCAAGAAATGGAAAAGAAAAAAGCTGAATTAAAGGGAAAAAACACTATTCATGTATTGGGTGAAGTAAAAAGTTCTGAGCGTTTTCCGCTAGATGTCTTTAGCGAGCCAAATCTCACGATGTATACATCGCATCGGGTCATGCTATACGGCGATTTAGAGGTGACATTACGCTGCAAAAAAAGTTCTTTGACAGTTTTTTGTTTGGTGAAGCCAATTGTGTATTACAGCCTTCCAAAATGGAGGTAAAAAAAGAGAAAAATCGATACATTCTTCAGTACCACTACGACCAAGGTGAAAAGGCGGAGCAGGCGGCCAAAAAAATTTGTGCTGTTTATGGACCCAATACAGTATCGAATGCAACAGCAAAGCGGTGGTTCCAACGATTCCGTTCTGGTAATATGAACGTCGAAGATGAGGCACGCTCTGGTAGGCCAATCGTCGAAAATGTCGATAAAATCATGGAAATCGTCGAGTCGGACCGGCATGTGAGCACTTATTCCATTGCCCAGGAACTGAAGATTAGCCAGAAAACCGTTTGGAACCATTTGCATAAGGCTGGTCTCAAGAAGAAGCTCGATGTATGGGTGCCACACGAATCGACGCAAAAGAACCTTTTGGACCGAATTGATGCCTGCGATTCTTTGCTGAAACCTAACGAAATCGACCCATTTTTGAAGCGGATGGTGACTGGCGATGAAAAATGGGTCACATACGGGAACAACAGCCGAAAAAGATCATGGTACAATCGCGGTGAGCCGGCCCAAACGATCGTCAAGCCCGGATTAACGGACAAGAAGGTTTTGCTGTGTGTTTGGTGGGATTGGAAGGGAATCATCTACTATGAGCTGCTCCCATCGGGCCAAACACTCAATTCGGACCTCTAATGTCAACAACTGACCAGATTGAAGCAAGCGATCGACCAGAAGCGGCCAGAATTGGCCAATAGGAAGGGTGTTGTGTTCCATCAAGACAACGCCAGGCCGCACATATCTTTAACGACGCGCCAGAAGCTCCGAGAGCTTCGATGGGAGGTTCTATCGCACCCGCCGTATAGTCCAGACCTGGCACCAAGCGATTATCACCTTTTCAAGAATTTGCATAATTTTCTTGATGGTACAAAACTGGCCTCAAGAGAGGCTTGTGAAAATGAGCTGGTCAAGTTTTTTACCAATAGGGACGAGGACTTCTTCAATCGCGGAATTATGAAATTACCTTCAAAATGGACAAAAGTTATCGAACAAAACGGCGCATATTTGATCTAAATCGGATAATCCTAACTATGTTAATTTCATCGTCGAAATAAAGCGAAAAAACGCTCAGAACTGTTTACTTCATCTAATATGTGCGCTTTGCCAGTCCGAATAAAGGAACTTCTTTGAGTGTAATGTGATTGGGAAATAGTGTACCCCATCTTGCCCGCAGTATGGGGCAAGATAGAGAGGTCTCTCTTTTTGTTTTTAATTTTTATTTGATATAATTATCACTCGAATATTCCTAATTTGACCAGATCTTGTAAGACTGATTATTGTAGGTTGACTCGGAAATAAATACGTTTAGGTGACTTAAAAACATGAGTTTTATTGAGCTTCAAATCTTAAATACCGCGTCTTGTCCCCCTCTCCCCTCTAACGGTTTAACACCTTTGTAAAAAGCCGAAAAGGCGATGCAAATAAAACTTCTTACTCCTACTACTATAAAAATAAGATTTCAAGGAGTGGAGAAAGAGCGCGGGTTCTTTCGCAGATTACTCCACTTTGGGTACACGTAAAGTGAATGCCACGGGGCCTATTAAAATAGCCGAGGGAGGCGAACGGAAAAGTTCGATTCCCAGGAACGTTTGCCGCCTCTAGAAGAAGCCACTCTCAGCATCCGGATATATACCTTTCAGGAAGTAAATTAACTGAGGGAAGACCAAAATGCTTACTCTTCTCCCTTCTCCCTTTTCCTCCGTCACTATCTCACTCAAGTTGCTTCCCTCGCTCCTTCGAGATGACAGACCAGGAAATTTTATAAGTAAATCAAACTCGGAAACGTCCAACGCTATATCGTATCGCGTAACATAGGTATAGCACGAGCGATGACTACCATCCTTCATAGTCCGCAGGAGTCCAAGCCAGGCTATGATCCTTTGGGCAATGTATTGTCAGCGAATTAGCACCATTTTTTTTCTATCGCTTATATTTATCTTTTTTCTATTTATTTAATACCTATCTTTAAAACGGATTTAAAAAATCGAAAAAATAATTTTCTACGTTTTTTGCACCGAGCTAAAGGAGAGAAAAAATCGTTGTTAGTAAACCTCTCGCAGTACTTGAAGACTCAATTATTGTAGGAATGAAAACATGTTTATTGCGGTATACGCTCGTGTTACTCTGGTCAGCGGTGGAGCAAGTACAATCCCTCACCTGTATTACATTTACGGGCAATTAAATTTAACGGTTTTCATTATTTCCACAATCTGCAGACTACGCGAGACCGCTTCGCTTGTTTATTATGTACTACGCGTGAGTGATCGATTTTCTCCGTTGTAATGCAAGCTAATCGCACGAAGTGGCTTTTCATTTTTAATTTGAGCTACCATGGTATAATAAATAACGCAAGAGGTCGGCCGCCAACCAATTTAACATCGATGACCCGCGTTTGGAAAAATCGTTGCACACTTGTGCACGAAATTATGCAATTCGGGGATAAATAAAAATTGTAAATCGAATGTTTGCTAAAATTAACATTGTAAATCGATTGTTTGGTAAAATTAAAATTGCAAAAAGAGTTTTGCTTGTTTTGTTACGAATAAAAATAGTAAAAAAAATTGTGAATGATAGAATTAAAAGTCGTAAAAAAATGATTAACAAATTATGACTGATAGAATTAAAAGTCGTAAAAAAAATGGTTAAAAAAATTATGAATGATAGAATTAGAAGTCGTAAAAAAATGGTAAAAAAAATGTGAATGATAGAATTAAAAGACGTAAAAAAATGGTAAATTTTAGAAATAAAAATTGCGAAAAAATTGCAAATGCTAGAAATAAAAAGTCTAAAAAAAATGTTAAATGTCCGGAATAAAAATTGTAAAAAAAATTGTAAATGCTAGTCATAAAAATGGTAAATGTTATAAATGGAAATAGTAAACCGTGTCTTTGCTCGTTAAAAGAAAAAAAAACAACATCTACAGTTTAAAAAAATAGATACTCATCCGGATTAGTACGAATGATTTTATAATAATTCTGGGCTCAACTTCAGTAGCTTTTCCAACGATTTTGCATTGTTACATCTTTGGAATGCAGCGAAAATTCGTTTGAATAAAATGTTTCTTCTTATTACCAACACAGTATTTTTTTTTTCCAGCTTCCGTTGATTTTCGGTAGCGTGGACGGGTGCAAAAATTTAACGCAATAATTGGTTTTCAGAGCTTGCTATGATGAAGCCATCCACGAAAATGGGTCTTATTGGGCTGTTAGGAATATGCCTCTTCTTCTACCAATATCACCTGTCCAATGGAATAAGATTCGAGCAGGTGTCGGAAATCGGTGCAGCCGAAAATCAAGCCGCCGACGGACCGGCAAGCTTGCAAACGAATGAACGCCTCGACGACGACATACACCAAAACATCACCGATGAAGCTGTGAGTTGAGCCCATCCTTTATTTCGCCCAAAAACAAGCATTGCGCGCCAAATTTGATGGGAGAAAAGAGTAAGAAAAAAAAAGGACAAATATAAATTCACCAAGGAAAAATCGAATATTATTGTTGAAAATGGATATTCTGGACTGAATTTCTCATCTTACCGTAGTCAGACGATCCCATATTTATTTTGAGGCTCTATTCCACGTACGGGATATTTTTTCCCCTTTCTCGATTATTCTCATTTTTTTTTAAATTTCCTGATTCGTCAATGGGAACAAAACTATATGTATGCGGTATAATTTACTGGAGCTCAGAACTCACAGTCAGGTACTCCGTTTATCGTTTAGATGATAGAAATTGTTCTTTTACTGGGTGCAAGAGAGTGGAATGCGAAATGAGTTCCAGCCTTGCTGCGCGAACGCTCGCAGTGATATTGCGACGCTTGCACACGTATATTCGTCTAACACAATAATGTAAAGATTATTCACAATAATATATATGATAATGTGCAACCTTAACGGAACTGCATAAGCTTGGAGCTCCAAAAACAGGTCGATTTTCAATGTTTTTTTTTTCTGATGAATGTATTCGAATTACAAGGTCGGGATTTTACACACACAAAATTCATAGTCTTGTCGAATTAGGTTATTTTTTATATGGAAATAAATTGATAAACAACGAAGTTGTTATTATTTGAACGAAGTGGCACGGTTGCTGCGTGGCCAATCCCTGTAGGTGTATCTGGCAACTAAAGTGATTCGAAATGAAAAAAAAAAAAAAATGTACTTTTAGTATGACAAAACTTACGTATGACCTCATACTTTTTCGATATTTTGAAAATTACTTCTAACTTAATCGTTCGTTATTAACAAATGGGCAAACATATCAACAGATCATCCGGTCATAGAATAAAAAATGTGAATTGGACGAATAGATTTTGAGATACGACTTGCACTGTTTTATAAAACAGTCTCGAGAAAAAATCCAAAAGAAAAAAGGGTAAATCGCAATCGGACGGTTTAATGCTTCACAAAAATTACCATAAGCCGATCAATTTTTTCGAATTTTTACAAAAATTTTGTTGCAAATTAGTGTTAAGACCCTAGGCTTTGAAACTATGCAAACAAAAATCTTATTCTCCAAATTTCAAGCTCGGGCAGATCCTTTAAGCAATATATCGAGCAGCATGGCATTCACGAAAATCCAATTCGCATCCTTGGAATGAAATGGCCATGAATGTGATGCTTCAATTTCGTCCGTCAGATTTTACCGTCCAAATTCCCCTACCACCTTTCAAGATACAATATGAATCTGGAAAAAATGGTTTTCTCCAATAATAATAAAAAAAAAAAATAAGGAGCCAAGAAAACAAAGAAAAACTTTCCTTGCATTCCAACAACGCATTCTTTGCTTCCATTCGTACTTTCTATTCGTTCGATTCCTCTTTTTCTGCAGATAAAATTGGCGGTGAACAACGTCCTGAAAGCGAGTGGCCTCAGTCCCGACGTGGGCAATCAGCTGATCCAAGAGCTCGCCAATCAATTGAACGTGATCTTGAGGACGCCCTTGAAAAGTGGCACTTCCAAGGAGCAGAAGAAGAAAAATCAAGGGACATCCAACGACGATGAGACGGCGTCGGCGTTGACGACGTCCAAGAGTCGCGACGTGTTACCGTATACCCGGACCGCGATCGGTACCATCGATCCACTGTACATAATAACGCCGACCTATCGGAGGCCCGAACAAATACCCGAATTAACCAGGTTGTCCCACACCCTGATGCTCGTCGAGAACGTTCACTGGCTCGTAATCGAGGATGCGAATCGTGCGAACCCGCAAGTCACGCAACTCTTGAAACGAACGGGCCTCATTTTTGAACATTTCGTTGGTGAGGAAAGACACGATGTTCAACACCTTCTCATACAATATCTTGAAGTTTATTACATTTTTTTTTTTTTTCTCGAATGAAACAAACCCAAACGAAGTTTTTCCTATCGCAGAATTGTCGTTTCCCCTACCCTTCTCTCTAGCCCTCTCTGGAGAACATACCAAATATTGTCGAATATTATCTCTTATCGTTTTTTTTTTGGACAAAAATTGCAGCACCCATGCCTGAAAAATACAAGCAAAAGAAGGGAGCAAAACCGCGGGGTGTTTCGAACAGAAATCGTGGCCTCGAGTGGATAAGGGCGAATGCGAAGAAAGGCGTTCTTTACTTTGCCGATGATGACAATACCTACGACATCGATCTGTTCAAAGAGGTTTGTGTACTTCCGGTTGTCGAAACGATCATTATTTTTAAAATGACGATTAGCGTAGATACATTTTATTTATTTATTCTTTTATTCATTCATTGAGTTATTCGTTTATTCATTTATTCATTTATTCAATTATTAATTAATTATTCATTTGATCGTTTATACATTTATTTACTTATTGAGGCAACGAAAAAAAATTAGGTCGAAGTGTGCACGGAGAGAATTAAAAAGTAATTTTTTTCGTGAATTTCACGGTAAAAATCACCGTGATATATTTCAATGTGGTGACAAGTGAGAAAAGCATAATAATTCGTATGCGACAAGTTTTTTTTAACTCACATTACAGAAAATTTCAAATACGTAGCTAAAATTTTACTATACAAGAAGGGTAGCGCGCACGATACTTTTTACCGAGAGCACAATACATTTTCCTATAACACTCATTAAATTTTATAATAAATCTTAAAATAACTGTTATAAAGACGATACTTTTTTATAGACATTTTTGAAAGGCATAAAATAATAAAATGCACAGTAAAATTTCGCTGATATTATATGTTTTTTAAATTTAAGTTTTGCGTATTTTGTTACACATCAAAATTTACTAGAAAATCTGGTAAAATTTTCTATCTGAAGAAGAAATTTTATTTTATTTTCGTGAAAATCTGTGTTTTACTCGGTAATAATAAGTGAAGTTTCAGGGTTGTCATCTGGTTACCGTTACTGCACGGTAATTTTTAACATTTAATTCTCTCCGTGTGCATCGTGAAAATACCACGAAAGTTCTTTCTTCTTTTATTTCTATTTTTATCAAAAATCTCCTTTCGCAAATTCAGATCGCAGACTTCTAATGAAAATCTTGTAAAAAGTTTCAGTAATTTTCGTGGACTAAAGTAGGAACAAACAAAAATGGGACAATTCGAAATAAAATTAATATTCATTGTACTCCAACAATGCAAACTCCAATATGATAAAGAATATAGATATATTTTTTACGACCGTAGCAAAAATTGTTAGCATGTGATGGGAAAAAAACAACAAAAAGGCCATAGCCGGATAAGTAGGGAAAAATTGCCCCCGCATTTTTTCCAGCGAAATTTGGAGTATATTCTGAGGTATGAAAAAAAACAAATTTTCTGAAAATTTCATCCCCGTCAACGCAATGGTTTTAGAAAAATGAATTTTTTTTAAATATCAAAAAAAAATTTTTTTTTCCGGAAACGGTTCAGTGGATCGATTTGATTTTTTTTTTGGTACTTGTTACGATCAAACGTGTTACGAAATAAAATTATAGAACATCTTGCGAAAGATTAAGGTTTGAAAAAAAAATAATGTTCCTTGTTTTATTTTTTTTTACTATAATCCACTTGGGGTACAATAACGAAAATTTTTTCATATAATCTTTGGGCACCTTATTAGATTATATAATTTTTTCAAAATGATCGGTTTGGTACGCCACAGTGAAAAAAAAAGAAACAGATTTTATTGATATATTTCAGTTATATATCTGTACTGATATATTTACTTATATATATACAATAGAAAATTGTTAGTTTAATTAACAAATTGAACTGAGAAAGCCTCATGTGCGTCGTTGAAAATTTCAATCTTCATCGCTGTCCTCTCCGATTACTACATTGGTATTGTCAATTTCGAACAGTTGACTTAATATGTGGGCCGGCTTGATGATTTTTGATAAATATCGCCCATGGGCTAAATAATATATGATTGCAGCGATATGCGAACAGCAACCAACAGCTCTTTTGCCGTTAGCGCACTCACAAGCATATCGTGTTATTCCCACACATCCATTTTTATGTGGATTGTATTCCACGAAACACCGGTACACTTTTTTTCCAATGTGTCGAGACTGAACCAGAACTTTTGAAGATTGAAATTTTCAAGGACGCACATGAGGCTTTCTCACTTCAATTTGTTAATTAAACTAACAATTTTCTATTGTATATATATAACTAAATATATCAGTACAGATATATAACTAAAATATATCAATAAAGTCTGTTTCTTTTTTTTTCACTGTGGCGTACCAAATCGATCATTTTGAAAAAATTATATAATCTAATAAGGTGCCCAAAGATTATATGAAAAAATTTTCGTTATTGTACCCCAAGTGGATTATAGTAAAAAAAAATAAAACAAGGAACATTATTTTTTTTTTCAAACCTTAATCTTTCGCAAGACGTTCTATAATTTTATTTCGTAACAAGTTTGATCGTAACAAGTACCAAAAAAAAAATCAAATCGATCCACTGAACTGTTTTCGGAAAAAAAATTTTTTTTTTGATATTTAAAAAAAATTCATTTTTCTAAAACCATTGCGTTGACGGGGATGAAATTTTCAGAAAATTTGTTTTTTTCATACCTCAGAATATACTCCAAATTTCGCTGGAAAAAATGCGGGGGCAATTTTTCCCTACTTAGCCGGCTATGGCCTTTCCGCGTGAAGAAAAAAAATATTGATTCATTTTATCCTAAATATATATATACATATGTTTTAGAGTCATACGAACAAAAATTTCTTTGACACTTTTTTCTCCGTTTTATTTCGTTATATATCGATATATTTTTATCATTATTCAATTCGTTAAAAAATCAAATAAGACTTTGCTGTGCCGCGATTCGAATAAATTAAATTCGTTCATCGAAATCCAAAAAGACTTTTCATCTCACGAAGCTAATTTAGCCCCTAATTATTCCGAACAGATAAGAAGAACGAAGAGAGTGTCGATGTTTCCTGTCGGACTATGCACAAAATTTGGTCTGAGCTCGCCGATAGTGAAGAAGGGCAAGTTCGACGGTTTCTACGACGGTTGGATAGCCGGACGTAAGTTTCCGGTCGACATGGCGGGTTTTGCGGTGAGCGTTGATTTTCTACTGAAGAGGCCAAACGCGACGATGCCGTATCGGGCAGGTTTCGAGGAGGACGGTTTTCTAAAGAGTCTCGCGCCATTCGAGCCCCGCGAGATCGAACTATTGGCCGACAATTGCACGAGGATATTGGCTTGGCACACGCAGACGGCGAAAAATCAGCCGAGCACGCCCCTCGACATGAAAATTTACGGCTCGACGAATCTCGTCACGCTCAAACAACAAATAGTATGATGACGATATCGGCTGGGGGGCGTGAGACACGGGCCAGGGAAGCGGGGAGATCCGATTGTCAAGTTCTGAAGATTCGATCGCGCTTACTGCGCGTTCAAGTTTTCACCGTTCGAATGTGGGACAAAAAATTATCTTTTCTCATTTTTTAATTTTATTTTCGCTGCGATCTAATTTATTTCTGTAGCGAAATTGCGAGAAAAAAGTCTTCGTCGCATTCTAAACGTTGCGAACTCGCGAGGCGTCGTCACAAGACGTCCCAATTGAGCGCCGGTTTGAGCGCGCGATATTAATTTTCATCGGAGCAGAAAAGACGATTTTTATTCTGTAACGAACCATGTGATACAGTGCCTATTATGGACAGAATCTCTCCGTCGCTCCTTCCCCCTCCACTCTCATTCCCTCGAAACTCTTCCTGCCCCCCCCCCCCCACTACCTCCCTGGACAGCCCCGTCGCCGATTCTGCCTCAAGGGGATAATGCATTCGGCACTTCCGGCGCACGACCATAACAGCCGATCCTATACCGGTAACACGTTCGAATTATTTCGACGAATGTCGGCAAAAAACGTGCCCAAAAGAAGAAAAAAAAAACCCACTCGCACGAATCCTAAAGATTGTTTGTTGGTTGTTGAAAGTGTTTTTGCGGCGGTTGCTTTTCTTGTTTGGGTGTGCTGGCCCATCGCTCGATTGGAAAACGACAAGTAGCACGGAAGGCCACACGAGTTGTGTTACACACAGCTGTAACGCAAAACGTGAAATATCGTGGAATGGCGAACAAGGCGTAACTCGGAACGTATCGTTAGCAGTCAGCCTCAATCTATTATGTCCGAACCACACTGACCACAATTTCGTTTCTGTAAGAAACTCTATTGTAATTTTTTTTTGTTCCTCTATTTATTGTAAATTTTTGAACGTGTGATAAGAGACAAAGGAAGATAACGCGATGTTTAGACTTCTACGTTTGTATTTCTTTTGTACTGCGCAGGTGCAGGTTTTTCCTCAGTAAGAAAGCGATGAAGCAATCTTATTCCCGGCTCTCGTAACGAAGAGAATGCACGATCGCCCTGTCTTGTCTTTGTGAATTATTTTTATTTTATTTTTTTTTTCTTTCTGTTTATTAAGCCTGGTTAAAGGGGTCTCAAAAAGCTTCGAAATTCTCACCTTTTTATGAGAAGGCAAAAAAAAGGTTGAATAATAAATTCTCCGAATTGCTTCGATTTTCCGTCTCGGACTTTTTCGCTATTTAACAGAAAGACAGAAAAACAAAGAAGGCACTTGAAGGATTTATTAGTCGGAGAAATAATAGTGTAGTTGTGCACTATCGCGGCTGTGAGTGACGACTCTGCACACGCTTCACACCAAAGAAACGAAATCTTGCTGATTGCGCTCGGCCGGAGTGGCACGTGGAAGTGTCAGGGATAGAAGGAAAAAAGCGAAGGAATAATTTATCGCGATAGTGGAGGTATAAAGCAATAATACGATTAACGCGATGGTCGGAAGAAATTCCACGGATGACAAGGACTCTCGTTTATTTTTTTTGATGACACGCTGTTGGAGTCCGCATCGTTATTTGGTGCAAAAATAAAAACATTCATTCTCATCTTTTGGTGAAATTAGTTTTTGTATTTTTATCTCCTTGCGATTATCAGGTGAAATCGCTTTTTGCGAATTCCGGTTGATGATCTGTGATCAGGATGACAAAAAAAAAAAAAAAATACAAATAATCGTTTCGTTGCGTTTCAACGACGCGAACTTCAACGGTTTAAAAAAAATTGTATCGTTTCGGAGAATACGAACGATCCCTGTGTTTCTCTATGTTGAAACTTGACTGAAAGATATTCGCGGTTACTTCGAGTCCTCCTGGAGATTGTGAGGATGAAATTAAATTTCGCACGCCGAATCTAATGTCCGTTTCACGGCCTGTCTACTTATAACGAGATATATATATCCTATATGAAATTGAACTAAGCATTACGGCGGACGACGCAGCGACCTGCGAGCCTCGACATTCTAATTATTTTGCATTAAAAATTTCATTCTTCTTCAGTAAAAAAGGGAAAAAAATGTGAATAAAATTTTCAGTGCTCGTGAAAGAATTATATTTGGGGAAAAATCGTTTTTACTGTTAGCCTCTTTTTATCGTCGTGGACAAAAATTGTAAATATTCTTTATTTTCTTTTATTTTCATTGCTTGAGGCGGGAACTTCATTTAAAAAAAAAAGTATCCAACCTTATTATGGGGCTGAAGTTTGCATCGTTGGAATGCAACGAAAATTCTTTTTGATTTCTTGTCTTCATTATTCCCCAAAATCATATTTTGCAGATTTAGGTCGTAAATCGCTGAATAAAAATTCAAAAAAATATTTGCGTCAGTTTTGTACCTTGAAACTGCCAAAGGAAATTTGGGAAATGAAAAAAAAAAAAAGTAATTTTCGTTTCATCGAAACGAGCAAAACTTAACGTCATACCTTATTGCCAATTTATACTTGGTCTACCGGAATACACACGAGTACAAGATTTTTGAAAAAAGATTTGTCTCAATGCAAAATTGCGGTACATTTTTTGTGTTCATTTTGGGGATTGTGACTCAGCGATAAAGTTTGTCAATTTTTTACTAAGTGAACTTTTGGCAGGTCGTATCGGTTTTCAGCCTCGCATTACTTTTCGAGTTTAAAAAAAAAACTCTATTTACCATGACGGGATTTTCTCTTTCACAAGAACTCTAGAATAATTTCTAAGAAAATAACTTTCTCGAGGAAAAAAACGAATAATTCTTAAGAAAAAAAAGCCGCTGAGGCAGCTTCTAGATCCGACAATTCGAGGATCAAGGTCGAAGCGTCATCGCCGCAACAATATGTACATACTAATAACATCGAGTAAATAAAAGAGCCAGGGTAGCTGACTCGTCTGAATTTGACGAAATACCGAAAAATAAAGCGGTTCGCAAATTGTTTTCATTGAAATTCGATCATTGTTCGCGATGTGCCCCTGTGTGATGTTTTTTTCAAGTTATTGGGGAACACAAGGCGTATCGGCGCTTGCAAAAATGAAGGAAGATCGATCAGAGCTTTGACTCGGAATACGAGTCAAGGGTGGAGAATTATGCGAATTTTCCTGCATTCTTGTGACCCCCGTGACTGCTTATTGGGCCGATTGAATGAAGACTGCGCGTTTGTGATTTGTGTGTGTATGGGAGAGAGAGAGAAAAAAAAAGAGAAGAAACAGATGAAAGCTCGAGGCAAGGGAAGCAAAAACAATGAGGACCTTGAAGTTTGTATAATTGGAATGCAACGGAAATTAATTTTATTAATTGCTGAAGTATTTTTGTCTGCCGATTCTGGCCATGAAAATCACTTCAGCACTTTTACGTATCCTTATCAGAGATTTACGTTCTCGATCTGCAAATAGAAATTTTTAATAATAAAAATAAAGAAATGAAAACTAAAATTGTTGCACCCCAACGATGCAAACTTCAATGCGATAAACAATGTATTATATTTGTATAATACGTAGTGACGGAACGATTGACGCAGACGCTACTTATTCTTATAAAATTACTCGTTAATGATAACAATTGAGCCAGGGTGATTGTTAAATCGCGGACTTTCCTCCCTTTATAAGGTGTAAAAAAACCGAAAAAAACGAAGATATTACAAACGTAAGATCTCGCTTAGTTGTATGAAATAAAGATACACGTAATGGAAGTAAAACAACATACGGAAGTAATTTTCTACATATCCTGTTTCTTTTTCTCGCTGATCTATCCCGTCGAATGTATTAAGTTATTCCTTTACCTTAAAATATTACGAATATGTTAAGGTATTCCTTTTACGAACCCGAATATTTAACAATTAACTGATTTTCGTCCACAATTAAGTAAAAATACATTCCAGTATACTGGTAAAATTTCAAGCCAAGTTACCGAACTTTTACGATGTTGAAGTTTGCATCGTTAGAACGCAAACAAAATGATTTTATTTCTTCATTTCCTTTGTCATGCTAAATTTTTCGACATTTTTTTCGTGCCTCTAGGTAGATGTAGCCCCTTAAATTACAAGACATTGATAGTTGTTTTGGTAAGTCCTCTCCAATGGAGCAACATTTAGGGCCAAGCGAAGAGATCAAAGAATATGAAATAATAAATGATCCCCGGCACTTGTATAGTGACGTGAGGAGCACGATTGCCCGGGACGATTCCACCGCTTGCTACGATGATCAACCCCGAGAGCCAGAATCACCAGAGCGTAGGCTCGCAAATATTTCAACATCTCGACGACGAAGCTGACGAAGGGCTCGAATCCTTGGGTCGTGTGGTGGCGAACGTTGTTCCAAACGAGCTGCAAGGCAAAACATTCCACTGTTCAGCCCGCTTCTGTATGTATCACTGAATTCGACACTGGTACCTAATATTACTCCACATTTTTTAAAACTTAACGAAGACGAATAGTGACAACGGAAAGGTGAAAACCGCGCACAGAGACGAATGTCCTCGACGAGGGTTCCTAGTAGCCGAGGAACCCTAAAAAATAATAGAATATATGTGAAAAGCATTGACTAGTGATTGAACGAAGGTCTTTTTTTCCATTACAACTAATTTTACAAGGCTGTACGTAGTGTATATTGTATCAAAAATTGAACTATTTTGCATACAACTCTGCCAAAAATTCAAATTTCAATTTTTTTTTATCCTTCATTTAATCACGAGCTATACTTATCTACTAACAGAAAAAGTTTGGTTTTTTATTTTCAGATAAAGCTATAATGAGTTATCCTGACCACCACGGGGACACTTTTTTTTTAGGGGTCTCCGGAAACCAGGTCCCACCGGCTGAATATCCCAAATTTTAGATTAAATTTTTTTGAAATATTGTTGAAATGTTGCTCTTTTATGTGCTTAACATTCTGAATAAAATAATTTATGTATTATATTTTTTTTAAATAGAGAAAATATGCGTTTTTTTGGCTTCGAAACCCACGTAACCCCTTTAATGTTATTTTTTTCCAATCGCGCTACGGGTCTTCCAATATACGAAATAATTATTATCGGAAGGCCCATTATGACGAAATAATAATGGTTCCTAGTAGCTCGGGAAGCCTAAAAAAAAACTAAAAATACAATCAACGAGAAAAACAGCCCTTCGCCGACTACAAAACGTTTCCATCATTTTCCTATTGGAAAAATGATCCCACAGCAAGAATAATCCCCAGGATCTTTAAGCACGTTTCAAGCAAAGCTTTTATTTTTCGAAACATTCCCACGACTTCGGCTACTCTGAAGACAGTCACCTACTCTTTCACGGCGAGTTTTTCCGATACCTCGTACTTACTTTACCTTGCGTAGACCAATCGTGAACGTTTCTAGAGACGAGAGCTTTTAAGCTACTGGGAGTCCGAGCCTCCAGGAGATCCACGGTTCGTTCGCCGGTGGGAACACCAACCCAGATCCGATTCCTCCGCCTCGTGACGATCACCATGTAACCTGAACACGCAACTTTCGTATTAACGGACACTTTTTACAGACCACAGAATGGAATCAAGCTTCGAGACTCGCGTACTCTGTACGATCCTCCAACAAACCAAGATATCGATTTTACTCACCGGCGAGCACAGCGGCATCGTACTTTCCTCGAAGATGCATCAGCAGAGTCAAAAGGACACAGGTCGCTGACCAAACCTCTTGGGCAAAAGGAAAGGGAAGGGAATTTGGGGTAAAAGAAAAAAAAGTACAAGGGAGAAAAGTGCGTCGGAGCAAGGACCAAAGCAAAACGGATCTAGGAATCAGTTGGCATAGCTTGGCTGTCCCTGGGATCGTTCTTCTCAACGATAATGCGAATGAGATAAATATTCAGTAGAGTTTCCAGCAAACTTATGCGTCGGATTAGCACAATAATGTTAACGGTTATAGGAGCTAGGATAAAAATTATTAGCGGCTGTAATCCTAATGAGTGCGAGGTCTTCCAGCCAGCCTAAAACTAACAAGGAATATCACTGACGTGTTCCCCTTCGATTTTGCTGAAACTCATCCTACGGCTCTAGCTGTTGTTGTATATCATCGAAAAAATTTGCTTTTTTGTTCCAGTTCAAAAATTGCATGAGTTACGACCTGAATTGCATGAATTGCGACCTTGGACCTCTTGAAAAAGGGCATCGACGGAGAAATGCTCTGCAGCCACCGTTTTGATTTTTATTAATCACTATGAAAAAATTATTTTCTGTAATTCATTAGTATTACATTGAAATCCTTTTAACAGAATTTTGATTGATCCCTTTATTACGTTAAACAAAAAAATTCCGAAATGTGCCTATATTTTATTGCTCTAGGGTGGCCTAACCCCATAAGGGCGTTATAGGTAAAGGGATCGCGTACAAAAAAACGAATATTCAATTGCAATTATCTCACAAACTAAATGGTGAATCAAATTGAGAATTTGGGCATCAATCCATGAAGGTCATGTCTACACCATACTTAAATTTCAGGCAATTCCTAAGATTTGAACAAAACTACAAACTACCTTAAGTGAAATAAAGGTACAGGTAATGAAAAGAAAGCAAGACGGAGAATAAATTTTCGCAATCCTCGTGTTTTTTTAAGTCGTCAATTTCTACCGTCCCACCGGTATCGTTAAAATATCACGCGATCAGTCGTTAGCACTCCAATATCACCAGGATATCCTCTGAGCGTGTCGAATGTCGCTCCAGTAAAATGACTTGTTCACGAATATGTAAAACTGTAAGAAATTAATCGTTGCTGTGGTGACGAGTTCGCAAATTATTTGCCATTTTGCCGGTCGCGGCATGTTCAAGCGTAGATAGAAATACGGAACGATGAAGTAACGTGGCTCGAGTAACAATTGCGGTATAAGAACGACGATTACGGCCCCGACGTAAATCAATTGCGACAGAAAACGCAAGTTTCTCAGACAGGCGAGATGGGCGTAAATCGCGAAACCGTAAAACGGCACGAGAAGATATCGCAGCACTCGGTAACGTCCCATAAATCTGTTCCATACGTAAAAAACGTAGTGCCTGTTATCGGCCAATACGTAAGGATGTACCAGAGTATTGGAGTGTACGATTATCGTTGCAACGGCCAACAGGCAACTCGTTAAGATCCATTTTCTCGCGATCCAGCGAAAAAAGCCTCTCCAATGGGGCAACATGTAGGGCCAAGCGAAGAGACCACAGAATGCAGAATAATAAAAGATTTGTGGCACGTGTATCGTCGCTACGTGAGCGCTACGGTCGCCCAGGACGATTCCACCATTCGCTATGACGAAAACCACGAATGCGAGAATCACCAGAGCGTAGGCTCGCAAATCTTTCAACATGTCGACAATGAAGCTGACGAAGGGCCCAAATCCTCGAGTCGTGTGGTGGCGAACGTTGTTCCAAACGAGCTGCAAGGAAAACCGTTCTTCTGTTCAGCCCTCTTTTGTCTGTACCACTGAATTCGATACTAATAGCTAATAATGACATTGAAATTTGCATCGTTGGAATGCAACGATATTTCTTTGCTCATTTTTTTATCTCTTTATTTTTAGCATTATCCAAGTTGTTAATTTTTTTGTAAACGGAGATCGTAAATTTCCAATAAGGATACGTGCAAACGTTTGCGTAATTTTCATAGCCTAAATCGGCTAAAAAAAATTTAATTATTAAAAAGAACCAATCTTCGTTGCGTTCCAACGACGAAAGCTTCAACGTCATAGCTAATATTAGTCATAGACAAAGTCATAGCTAGATAAATAGTGAAAGTGGGAACGTGAAAACCCTGTACAGGGGTGAATGTACTCTACGAGGATTCCTAGAGCTGATGAATCCTAAAGAACAATAGAATTATTTTTTCCAATCGCGCTACGGGTCTTTCGATATTCGAAATAATTATTATCCGAAGGCCCATTATGACGGAATAATAATGGTTTCTAGTAGCTCGGGAAGCCTAAAAAACTAAAAATACAACCAACGAGAAAAACAGCCCTTCTCCGAATACAAAACGTTTCCATCATTATCCCATTGGAAAAATGATCCCACAGCAAGAATAATTCCCAGGATCTTTAAGCACGTTTCAAGCAAAGCTTTTTTTTTTTGAAACAGCTCCACAACCTCTGCTACTCTCAAGACAGTCACGTACTCTTCCACGAGGAGTTTTTCCGATACCTCGTACTTACTTTACCGTGCGTGGACGTATTGTGAACATTCCTTGAGACGAGAGTTTTTATGCTCCTGGGAGTCTGAGCCTCCAGGAGATCCACGGCTCGTTCGGCGGCAAGAACAGCAACCCAGATCACGTTGGTCTGCCTCATAAGGATCGCCGCGAGACCTGAATGCGTAACTTCTCTGTCAACTCGGGCCAATCAGAATTGAATGAAGCTTCGAGAAATCATGAACTTCTGCACAATCCTCGAAAAAAGCAGAGCGTCCATTTTACTCACCGGCAAATGCTGCGGGCGTGTAGCATCCTCGAAGATGCATCAGCAGAGTCAAAAGGACGAAGGTCATGGACAAAACATCCGTGTAATAGAGGAAAAAGAAAAAGTACAAAGGAGGAAAGTGCGCCAGAGCAAGAGTCAGAGCAAAACGTATCCAGGAATTAATTGGAATATCTTTGTCCTCCCTGCGATCGCTCTTCTCAACTATACTGTGAATGAGATAAAAGTTTACCAGAGTTGCCAGCAAATTTATCGATCGCATCCAAAATATGTTGAATGAACGGAAAGGACTTAGGATTGAAACTGTTATTAGGTACAATCCTGGTAGCGTCGTGATCTTGGGATCCCACTGAAAGAAAGTTATTTTTGCAGACCTTTACCAAGAACGTGACTCTTTCCTATAATTCATTCGCTATTTTATTTCCGATGTCTCGTTCTACACCGTTACAGGTTTTTACATTTATATCACTTTAACTTTTACCTCAAACTTGTCATTTCACTATTTCCCGTTTCTCCCACAGTACGTCGAAACGTCATACTTGCATTTCGAAAGCGCATTGACGTTTGCATCATTGGAATGCAACGATTTTATTTTCCATTCCTTAAATTTTATCATTAATGAAAATATTTTTTTGCAGATCGAGATCGTAAATCTCTAATGAGGATACGTAAAAACATTGAAATGACTTTCATGTCCCGAATCGGTAGAAAAAAAACTTCAACAATTAATAGAATTTATTTTCGTTGCATTCCAACTATGCAAACTTGATGGTCATCATTTCAAATACGTGTTTCGAGGATTCCGAGATTTCTCCGACAATCTCAATTTTATACCGCTATGGAAAACTTCTCTTCAACTCTACTGGAGAGTTTTACTATATTTTCTTATATCGCTATCAATTCTGTACACAACAGTTCTTCGACGCTGCTCTCCCAAATCGTTCTATCATGTGACTAGATAATTTTTTGCTATGTCTAACAATTTGCTAATATAACAAATCATTAAAGTTCTCTTTGTCGAAAATCAAATTCTTTGTTCTACAGCTTGCCATTTTCATAATTTTCAAAATTTCAGAGAATGGCCCGAAGCTCATGCAGACCTGCCAAACCGGATGGTTATTGTAGGAGGCATGCTGCACGATCTCCCGGACCGAGCAGCATGGCAAACGTTTTTTGCAACCTTCAATATTGTTTTTCATCGACCTTGTTGGCGTCACGAAAAACAAATGAATCAAAGAGAAACAGCTAATTTGCTTCATTAACGTAGAATTCATAATACTCGCGTAATGAAAAAAAAACGACCTTAAAAAACAAAAAGCAAAAAAATACAAATAAAAATGACGTACCGCTAAATAATTTCCCCGCGCATAGTCCAGAGTTTGCCTAAAGTGGAATGGCTCGTCGATGTAAAGTTCCGGTTGAACCCTGTTGAGATAAACGAACAGGGCCGATGTCACGGCGACCGAGGCTGACACGATCACAAATTTACACATCCAACTTCTCCATCCGCGGCCAATATTTTCGCCACTTTTCGTCATTGTGTTTACGTTTCGCGCACTAAACTTGTCGAGAGTTCAACGAAACACTATCGTCGACATAACCTCCGCGGGAGGCCAACTATCGATAATGACGACGAACACGCGAATAAAAATAACAGCGATTTGCAGCGTACCGGTTCATCAAAATCGGCTTGATTTCACGAATTTGTCGCAATACTTTTATCACACTATTGTACGTTTGTTACAAATTCGCGCCTCGGGGACAACGAGTGTAAATAAAAGCCGGTGAAAAAACAAAGTGAACGGGGTGGCGCTGTAGTCGCGAACGGCGTCGACGCTCGATGGACAGTCGATGATTCGATAATCGATTGTTACTTGACTACCCGTATTCTGTCATGGTTCGATCTTTTTTTTTTTGTCACGAATCTTTAAATGCTCGGGGAAAAATGTTCGAAGGAGCAAAAGCGTCGTTTATTATTATTATTAATATTATGTTTGAATTATCGTTATATGATTATTATTATTATGCCTGAATTATCGTAGAGCAATGGCCACCGTTGTTATGATTATTATTATTACTGTTATGTTTGAATTATCGTAGAACAATTTTGACGGCCGCTGTGAACGTTCGCGACGAATTTTCGAAATTCCAATCGCCTCCCACGAGTTTCTTAGCAAAACGTTTTTTTTAACCTCGATTTAAGAATCGTATGGAAAATTCTAGAAAAACTTGACTCGAGAATTTCGCGCGACGCCGACAGTCCATGCAAAAGAAAAGCGATTGTAGCCACGGGAATTCGGCAACTGTGAGAACGCGCAGAAAAACCCAAGACCGCGAGGATTGGCGGATTGTCGCGCGTGTACGCGACTAATCCGACCAATCGTACCGATTTCATGCACGAGATTGGCGATGTATTTCCGTTATATTTGAAACCCAAATGTACGCGTTCTTGAGTAAAATCGAGGGGGATCGGCTCGAATCTCCCCACCCCCTTCGATCGCTGACCAATGAAAGTGTTTCCTTTGTGGTGCTCGCGGTGGTAATGACCGGGCTCCACATTTTTGCGTACTACGAGTCGAGAGCGCAATTCATTTCGCTTTTTCCCTTTAGAGCGCAATTTCACAAAATACATAGACGCGTTCTACCGTGTACGAACATCCGGTCTGTCTCACGACTCTCACGGTTACGCGAAAAATGAGGAGGGAAATACGCGCCGATGATTTTGACTAGAGACACGCGGGAATTGTTTTTCAAATTGTGAGGAAAAAAAAAACAAGAAATACCCTCGTGGGCCGATCAGCGCTCGCAAGCTGTTCACTTGGATTCACGCGAAAGGTGAAAAAAGATTGTCTCGCGCGGGGTCTTTGTCGAAAGAATTGCGAGTTCTCGCGGTGCGCGAAGAAACGATAGAGAGAGAGATAGAGATAGTGCGAGAGAGAGAAAAAGAGAAAGAGCTAAACGTGCGCGTGTGTAAATTCGCGCCGGGGGTGGTTAGTCGGTGGTCAGAAATAGTGAAATTGGAATCACTCTGTTGTCATTGATAGACTCACACGATCCGCGCGGTGTAGTAAGAAAATTCGCAAAGAACTCGCGCCCTTCACCGTCTACTTTTCACTCGTCTCGAGTATTCGGGAGCGCGCATTTTCTTTTACATATTTCTCCGATTGCCGGTGTGTCGCCGCGAGGGAAAGAGGAAAACAAACAGGCAACACAGAAGAAAAAAAAGGGGGGAAACATTCGTCACGAGGGTCACAGCGAGCGTGCGCGTGTGTGTGCTGGGAGTCCAATCTCGCGTCTCCTCCCGGGACACCAAGCGGCACACGGAGGAAGGAATCCGCTGAAGAGCTACGAGAGAACGAAATATTAAAAAGAAAGAAAAAAAGCGCGAGAAAAAAAAAACGAAGTAACGAGGCCCGCGGGAAGTTTTTTTCTACTTTTTGTTTGTTTGTTCCGTTCATCGCGTAAGATACAGACTGGAGCGCACAAAAACGCACGCGGCGTGTGAATCTAAAAATGGCGAAGGCGTTTCGCGCGGTGACAGTGTCGACTTTGTCAAACAATGGACAGTCAACGCCGAAGTACAACAAGCCGGTCAATCTCAATGTTAATTACGATCCTCAGGGTCTCAGCATCGAGCTCGTATCCGGTACGTAAATATCAAATTCAGAACCAATTTGCCAAATTTTACGATCGATATCTCTCGAGGCTCTTGGAACGACGCGGGCCAGGGGTCGGGTGAGAGGAAGGGGGGGCGGGGGGGGCGAACCGCCACATCCAGACGCGATCCCTAACCACAATTCGACGGACGCCCGTACCAACAGAACCAGCCGTACTAAATGACCCTTTCCCATTTTCCCCTCGCCGTATACAATGGCGCCTTATTTTTCTTCTACGTCATATATTTTTTATCTATCGCGCTCGCTACTTTGCCATATTCTTATTTTTCCAACAATACCCACTTTCTGTAAACGAAGTGCGCATTTTTTTTCTGTCTTTCATCACTTCAACAACGTGCTCTAATATATTCTGTCGGCCGGCGCTACGAAGCCAATCAAAAAAGTAGATGCGTTGATACATCGAGAGATAAGATACGAGTATTTTTAAGAAGCCCTGAAACGGCCAAAGATACGAACGGAAATTTGAATTTTGCCGAATCGTGGAAGGACAAAGTTTCCTTCCACTGAAATTTTTCAAATAAATATTTTTGGAAATGGCAATTTGATCCTTCAATTATATGAAATTTACACAGTAAATAGTAAAGTAAAAGCCAAAAGTTGTGTAGACTTATCACTATCAATAGTTCGAAAGCAAACATTTTTGCAAAAATATGTCAATTATCATTAATTTACTATTGTCCAGAATAAAAAGTATCTTGGACGAATACATTGGGTATTGGTCCAAAATATTTTACACAAAATCCTCCATTATAACGCTAAGAACAAATAAATATTTCATCATTCCGACTTGTACTCTGTAAACGGAGCCAAATCGAAACTTACATAACTTAACCAATTCTGTGCTCTTAACATCTGTGCTAACGAAGAATATAATTTTTAATCTAATCGCAAAATTTGTCTCTTAGGTGAATCGAGCGATAAGGAACAGACGCCATTGCTGGAATTTCCCGTAACGTATACGACTGAATGTTCGCGAGTAGCGTCGCGTAGTTACGTCTTTACCCTAGACGGAGATAGTATACTAATAACATTTGCCAACGAATCAGGTAAATACTCAAATTGGAATGATCCAAATGTACTCCACCGGCGGAAAGGACGAACAAATTTTTCATAGTTTTTCAATCAGTCACAGTAACAGAATATTCCTTTTGATCTCCCATTCGCTGAATTGCTTTTGAATCTCACTTAATTTCCAGCAGACCTTTGTATTGAAACACTTTAGTTTGTGAGTTACGGCGCTTTTTTTTTTAAACTGCTTTACAAAAGGCAAAATAATTGTGCGGAGAACAATTATTTTGCGAAGAGGGAAAGAAATTTAGCAGAAGGCAGTTGAGGGACAATTTCGGCTCTGTCGAGTCCCGATGAGAAGAAATTTCGATCACTGTTTCTCGCGAAATCATTGGTAAGTTTGTGAGAGTACAAAAAATGCAAAGAAAATGAGCTTGTTTAAGGCCGCCTAGTGAGTGAAAAGAGTACCAGAGAATGAGAAAAAAAAAAGCGTAGATGAGCTTGCTTTCTCCATTTTTTGAATAATAAGTCGAACCTTGTTTTGCCCCTTTTTTCAGCCGTGATCCGTGGCTTTTCGACCCGATCGGAAATTCCCAAAGTATCGTATTTTTCGCCGGTAGTGCATATTCCTTACGCTGTGTCGTTATTCGAAAAGATATTCCCCCGAATAACTCGTATTTTGTTCGTTCGTTAACGCCTTTTCTTTCTTCGGGACGCAGACTTTCGAAACTTCCATTCGCACATACTGAAGCTCAAAAATGGCAAGGGACTTTCGGCGTTCAACGAGCGCACCGAGGAACTTTCGGCGATGCAGTATTTCCAATTTTACGGCTATCTGTCGCAGCAACAAAACATGATGCAAGACTACATAAGAACGAGCACTTATCAACGAGCGATACTCGGCAATTTGTCCGACTTCAAGGACAAGGTTGTACTGGACGTTGGCGCCGGTTCCGGCATTCTATCCTTTTTCGCGGTGCAAGCCGGAGCGAAAAAGGTTTACGCAGTCGAGGCAAGCAACATGGCGAATCACGCAGAGAATTTGGTCGCCGCGAACAATTTGTCCGACAGGATTGTCGTGATAGCGGGAAAAATCGAGGAAATTGATATGCCCGAACGTGTCGATTGCATCGTCAGCGAACCAATGGGTTACATGCTTTACAACGAAAGGATGCTCGAGACTTATCTACACGCGAAAAAGTGGCTCGTTCCAGGTAATTAGAGCGATAAATGCCTCTTACAATAATCATTGGTACGCATATCGAGACAACTGCACAGGCAGGTGAAAAAAAAAAATGTTCAAAATGTCTATCTCTTCGTTTGCCCGAAATGTAAACCGTCTAGGAGAAAACTTGAACAGCCAACTTTACACCCACGCGAATACCGCAGAAAATTTGCTAATTTTTAGTAGCAACGTGATGTGTTTATTTCCTTGTATTTTCATGAGTTTGCGTCGTTGGAGAACGCGACGAAAGTTTTGTAGACGATTTTTTTTTTGGAAAATTTGAGCTTCGACAATAATTAAACATTTTTTTTAGTATTATTATTAGAGATCTGCAGCTCGAATTTCCACTAAATGATTTCGGCCGACGAAGAAAATGAAGAAAAATAAAAGAGAACTTTCGTTGCATTCCGAAGATGCAAATCTCAGCATCGCGTATTTTCGAAGGACAAATCGCACGATTGATCTTACCGCTCTCTTCCCGTTTTCAAGGTGGGAGAATGTTTCCTTCTCGGGGCGACCTTCACATAGCTCCATTCTCGGACGAGAATCTTTACATGGAACAGTTCAACAAAGCTAACTTTTGGTATCAAACGTGCTTTCATGGCGTCGATTTGTCCGCGTTACGCACCAACGCGATAAAAGAGTACTTCAGACAACCAATAGTAGATACATTCGACATACGCATATGCATGGCCAAGTCTGTCAGGCACGTCGTCGACTTCCAAACCGCCGAGGAGACTGATTTACACAAAATAGGTAAGATCTTCGTTCTTTGTTGCTCTAACTCAGCAACCGAACAGTATCGGTGCTTTGAAAATTCAAGTAAAATTTTTGCGCGTACCGTACACTTTAGTTTATTACAGTAAAATATTGGGGTTTAGAGAAAAAAAAAACAAAGAATTGATCAAATTGGGCAGTAATATGGGACGCCGTATTTTCGATCATCCGAAAAAAATTGAAATGGCATGTATCGACTGTCGACGTTTGTAAAATTGTTCAATAAACGACAGTTTTATTCGTAAACTTTTCGATAGTGACTACGGTCCACTTTAACATTGCAGTTAAACGCCGCTTCAATGTACGCTACGACACGTACTTGACGGTGTTTTATCTTGCGGTCGCACCGTATCGCTGTATCGATACGGCGCATTCCTTTCGTCCGTAACATTTCTCCACGTTCGCTGTCAAACTTCAATTGTTTCTTTTTTCTTCATTCGTTTGGCTCTCTTAAAATCCGTGTTTTATCTTTTGACAGAGATAGACGTCGATTTTCACATTCTCGAGAGCGGCACGTGTCACGGTCTTGCATTTTGGTTCGACGTTGCATTTATCGGCTCGACGCAACAGGTCTGGCTGAGCACCGCACCGACGGAGCCTCTGACTCACTGGTATCAAGTTCGATGTCTTCTCGAGACGCCCCTCTTCTGCAAAAGCGGACAATTGTTATCCGGCAAAGTCATTCTCGTGGCTAACAAGAGGTAAACTTTATGGTTGCAATCGAATCGGAACATCCGTGGATGTTGACGTACATTTTTTTCTTCTTCAATATGTTGAAGCGCGGTTTCAACTCAAAATCGATCGGAATATTTTTTTAATGATCGTTATCAAGAGAATGATGTAAGAATTAATATTGCGGCATGGGTAGCTCGGAAAGGGCAAACTAGTACTGCTACTGTAATTGTAGAATACGAATCCAAACAAACCCAAACAACCTGCTATTACTATTGTACAATAAAGACTTGGATTGTCTTTATTGTACTACACATGTACAATTTATAGTATATTTATACTATAACTTGTATAAATGTTATACAATTTATAGTATATATATACAGTTATACAATGTATACAATGTTATTTTGTTATTACAATAATAACATTTATACAACTTATAAATTGTATAACAATGGAGTAATAGCTATTGTTTCGTTTTGTTGGGATTCAATGTATGTTTGGGTTCGTTGGGGTTACTACAGTTGTTTTACAATAAATGTCTTTGGATCACAACTCCTACTGCAAAATAGAAGTTTGTTCGGGTTTGCTTAATACTTTGGACTTTGCCTTCCATAATATCAACTGTTTACCAATTTTAAAGCAACAAGAGTCGTTGAAAAGAAAAATTGACCGACATTACCGCGGTGTCCCGATTCCACATATCTTTCATTTATTTCAAATAAACAAATTGGTTATTTGTCCCCGTACAAATGAGTTTTTTTTCTTACCGATTGTTTTTTTTTCTCCAAAAATTCGCAGACAATCGTACGACGTGACAATAGACTTGAAGCTCGAGGGAACGAATTTAGTGAGCAGCAGCAACACTCTGGACCTGAAGAATCCTTACTTCAGGTACACGGGAGCGGTTGCGCCGCCGCCGCCCGGCTTGAACAGTACATCGCCGAGCGAGTCGTACTGGACGACGCTGGACGCTCAGGGTGCGCGACAGGCCGTTAACATGGTAAACGGAATGTCGGTTAATGGCCTCGGTGAGGTTTCCATGGATACGGCCGGTTCGGTGAATCCCAGTAATTTACTATCAATAGGTAAGGTTTGCTTCGATCCCTCGTTATATCAGTACTCCGTATAAAGAAAGAGAAATGAAAAGAAAAAAAAACGTCCAAACGTACTCGAATTAGGGATTCAAACACATTGATCCCGCAGCCATGCACAAAGAGCAGCGAATAAGAAATAAGAGAAAGAAAAAAACAAACGAAACTATTTCTAAGGCGTTTTCCTGAACGAGCTACTTTATTTATTGCAGTTAGCATAGGAAAAGACTGAATGATTATAAATATACATTGATGTCGAATAGTTTGAAGCGAAACGCGGCATCGTTACGGCCCAATTTCCATGTAAATTCATACTTGTTCATTTTTTTCCGTGCACGTCTTCGTTGAAACGAGTAGACTAAGTTGAAACGTAACTAACGTGGCTTGTTTGAGGAACGTTGTGACAAACAAACATGATACTCATTTTGGGATAGATGTGACGCGAAAAAAAAACGACGCCTTCATTCCATTGACTGTCGCGGTCGTTGTCGCGAAACGATAGCCCGAAGGTGCGAAAATTGTTTTCCGTCGTTCACGGATTATCAAAGACGTTCCTATGTCCGTTAGTGGAATTTTTTTCGCAGGCTGCGTCGCTCGCGATTCGTACTGTTTTGTAAGCGAATGCAAGCATGTTGGAGACGATACAATACAAAAAAAAAGTCGTTTTTTTTTTTAAGAACAGTTCCGTACTTGACGAGCGCGTACCCCTCGTGGATTTCTCTCCTACCTGTCACTGTCCCTCTGTTTTTCTGCGTAGTCTGTAATCGTCAGCTTCGGAGTCGATCGTCGCTCGGTTCTCGATCTCTCGAAATTCAAATCGTTATATATATATATTTTTAAAAATTGACGAGTTACTGACGAAACTCTTGTTCCCGCTCGCTATATTTTTCTCTCCCTGTCTCTCTCTCTCTCTCTCTCTCTCTCTCTCTCTCTCTCTCTCTCTCTCTTTCTTTATTTATATCTCTCTCGGTCTCTCGTGGCCTCCTAGCAATAATGTAACCGGCGAAGCCGACGCGCAACTTTCCTATCGGATTGATCGAGACGAAGAAATCGAGAGTGACACGGTGTACAAACTGCAATGCCTCACAATACATTTTCACACATAATTGCCGTTAAATGCCTTTCGTGTTCATTTATGGAAAGAAAAGAACAAAAAAACGTGTCACCTATAGTTTTTGCTTCTCGCTCTGGCTTTTTTACGTGGTGTGGTTTTTTCAATCGACCGTACCGCGCCGTCAGCCACTGAGCATTCGATTGAGAGTTTCCGAACTCGATGTTTTCGTCGCGAATATATATTTTTCACACACAAGACACACATACACACGCAAAGCTACGGAAAAGCGTACGAGCAATCAAACTTTCGTTTCATCCGAATTTCATCGACGCATACCAATACTTTCCATTCTGATTCATTTTGTTACGCGCGTTGCAGCGTAATCACGGTATATACTGTAAATGTCAGCAGTGAAAAAACAAACAAAACAATCCTTTGTGTTTGAAGAAAATGTGTTTTGTAAATGTGTAAGACTGCATCCGTGTCAAATGAAGCTGCGTTTCGAAGATCAATGAAGAAAAAATAAAATAAAAAGTACTGCAAAACTGTTTGACTACCCAATCATTGTCCACGTTTCGTTTGCGCATTTTTCTCTTGAACCCATTTTCGTTTTTGTTTTTACCTGTTGTTCCACCGCCTCTCTAGAGATCCCTATCTTTCCACTGCGTAGTTAATTTGCGCTCGAGTTTAGCTCGACGGCGAGGCGACAAGGGAAGTCCTTCCCAAAATGTCCACTCTTGTAAATTATTCGTTCTTTCTCCTTTCTCTCTGCTGTAAATTCTCAGTCTGCTGGCTCAGAAGCTTATGAGTTTGGTTTGCTTGTGTGGCAGGGGGCCAGCCGAATATACACCCGGGTTCGATATCGAGTACCGGTCGCGGGAGAGTCGGAGGAACGGCCACGAGTACACAAGCTGCTCAGTTGATCGGCGGTGGTATTACGCCTAACATGTTCACGTCACCCGCCACTGTAAGTATCAATGCAATTCGTCACAACGTATGGTGAGCTTCCTGCCGTTGTGGATTACTTCCGAAGACCAAAATACAAAATGCAAACGCAGCAAACGAAAAAAAAACAATGAGAAGGATGTTAAAAAAAAACGACACGGAAACGTTCTTGATCAGAGAGACGAAAGAGCGTCGAAAAATGCAGGCTGGTGAGGAGCGAACGAACGGATGACGAGATCGTCGTGGGAGAAGAAATCCTCACGGCCGAAGCTCGCCAGAAAAAGGAAGAGATTTGTAAAAAAAATATATATATATATAATATATGCAAATAAAAGTAAAAGCATCTTCGTGGCGTGTTGAGGGCTCAGCGAAAAGACAAACGGATACTAAAACTTTTTTTTCGACTGCCTGCGTGTCTTTCGCGGCTACAGCTTGGTGTTACTTTCCAGCAATCGCTGGTACTCGGCAACACTTCGCATTATCCGGTCAATCCAAGCTTGATGATCGGCGATTACGTCACGCCCGGAAACGGTATGTCCCCGCAGACGTATCGGCAATGATCCACGGTGAAATCATATAGAAACGATTATTCCCGCAAGCTAAAGCAATTGCAGAGCAACAATCATCACAACGGTCATCATTATCAACAGCATTATCATCATCACCATCATCATAATCATCATCACCATCATCGTCAGACGAGCGTTTGCAACGGAATTGCGAGCAGCGTTAACGGGAGTAATCGACAGATGGGCGGCCGTAGATTGTTGTTCAGCTCGCCGCAGAGTAAATTGCATTTGTCGTCGGCCGTGAGAATACTTCACGCCGCAAATTTCCCAGAGAACAATGGGACAGGCGCCAAGTTTCTCGAGGACTCGAATATCGCTCGTATGTTCGGTAACGCTACGGACGATTGGATTTCCGGGCGTTTTAACGCCACTTGGGAAGCACGCTGGAGGAGACTGCGAGCTGTACTCTCGTCGTAGCCGTTTCTCGAACGGCCATTCCTCAACGTCGTCGCGAGCAATCTCTCGACGAAGATTCTCCCTTTCGAGCGCAAACCCCCGTGAGATGAGGATCCAAGCTCGCCCGACATGCGAATCGCGGTCTCAAGAGTAAAGATATTTTTTTTTAAACGACAATACTGGCTTGTTGCTTGTGACGGCGTACTTTTTTTTTTAATCATTTTTTTTTTACACAGAGACGCCTCGAGCGATCAAGCCACGAGACAGTGTTTACAGTGAGGAAGAAAGGAGAAAGCTCATCTCAGTTTCTGGTAGAGGCGAGACTAATCGGGCGTTTTATTTTTTTTATTCCGCGTGACTCTGTCGAGAGTTGCCGGAGGAAGATTCACTTGGTACTAAGACGCGTCTCGCATTTGTTTCGTCCTCATTATTTTCTCTCGTACGCGTCATGTCCAGACTATATTTGTACGAACTTTTACGATACACGACGACGCGGTTTTTTTTTATTCTTAAGGTGAACGTGCATTTGAACGAACGAGAAAGGAGAATTTCTTGCTAGAACAGCAATAAGCTTAACGATAGGTAGTTTGCGTCAGGGTGGCTATGAAAAGAAATTTCTTTTTTAATTATCCTTAAAACCGCGTTCGAGCAAAAAAAGAACCGTCGAACGCTCATCAAAGAATGAAGGTAGCGACCATTTTTAGTCCGACCATGAACAGTTATCGTGCGTCGCAGCGTTATTGTTATTATTCTTTGATGACAATCCGGTTATTCTTTAGTACGTTATATCGAAAGATTTTTCGACGAGACGATGTCGATTCCCGACCGGAAACTATCGTGGTTATTTCCTGTCGTTGGCAACAAAAGAAAAAAGCCTACCGAGTCAATGACTCTCGGCCTTTCCCTTAATCTTTCCCAGGCAGGATCGAACGCGCGAACTGAGATGCTGAAATATTTTTGCCCCCGTTGCGTTTGTACTGTAATAATCAAGGCTATCCGAGAACACGAAAGAACAAACGCCTTCGAATTTCTTCCAATGGCAAGGCTACGTTTTGTTTTTCTCTTTTGCCGCCCCTATAACTATAACGAACCGCCCGGATCTTTATCAACCTCGGGCTCGACCTGCTAGAATTAAATCCACACTGTACACGCCGGTGTTCTACCTGGAAAACTGCGAACTTGAAAAAATAACAAATAGATCAATCGAACTTCATGTAGAAATGTAGTAACGAAGCTTGACGATCCCGCCGATTTAACGCGAGAGAGAGGAGAGAGCGCGGAGCTAACGAAGAAAATGAAACGCTAGAGTTTTGTACATAATAATAAGGCACAATGTTGAATAAGGATCTCAATCTCAAACAAACCCAAAAAAAAAACATTGTGCGGTGCGGTTTTCCTAGTTCCTAAGAATCATTCTCTCTTTCTCCGTGCCTTTTTTTCTTCGTTTCTTCAATTACATACATTCTGTTCGCACAAACTTGCCATCCCTTTAAGCAACTTTTACCCGTGTACCTAGATGTAATTTTTTTTTTATTACGTGAGACATCGCGGCGACTGGATCACCCGGTCCCGTAATTTTTTTTAAATTCATACTCGATGTAACATCGCCTCGATCGTTTCTCGCGTTATCTGTGTCGTTACTTGGCCAAGCTCGAATCAACAAAAAGCAAGGGGCACTGAAAAATATTGAAAAAAAATCCCGAGGTGGAATAGTTTTTTTTTTAGATACGAGCAAAACGTACCCAAAAACGACAAAAGACTGGAAAAATAAGTCAAAAACGGGAGTGAAACGTCAGAGAAACGAATGCCAATTCCAATGACAAAGCATGTCAAGCTGCTGTTCAATTCATTGATGATAAAATGCAAATAATAATAAGAATAATAAAGCAAAAATAAAGAGAGAAAAAAAACAGAATTGTACAGCGTCGGACGATTATGTACATACAAGAGTCAATTCTTCCAAACGTTTTCTTCTGTGAAGTTTCTTACACGCGTCTGATCTTCTTTCTTTTTGTGTGTGTTCGCGTGTGTGTACGAGCGTATGTGTTTGTTTGCACGAATTTTCGAGTGCACGAATGTTTTTCTAATTTTCTTTTTTTTTTACTGATAACGCTCGACGACTGAAAATATTTACACTCAAATACCTCAGGTAGCTGTAGCTCTCCGGACTAAAAGATTCGCGCGTTACGTCCCTTTCTCGTTGTCTCTTTCTGTCCTCGATATTATTTTTCATCGCGTACGCTCATTCCTTCCCGAACACGGTGAAAACCCGGTATCAATTCCCGTGCGGGCTTCGAGTTCGAGACTTTAATAATATAAGTATTACGGCGATTTTTCACGGCTTGCGTTTGAGGAGAATGAGCAAAAAAAACATAAATATGATTGTTCGTTTTGGCTGCACTTTTCTGCACCACTTACGCCCGACGATTTTTTTTATCACTGCATATGGCAAAACTGTACAAAGTGTTGGTAAAACGAAGAGACCCGGCGAGGCTTCGATTGCACAAAGACTAAAAAACGTATTGGAAAGAGCTCGAGGAAAATCCTGTACTTTGTTCTCGTTGGGAAGGGTTCAATTATTTGGTAAAATCATTGTTCGACTATTCTTCCTACAGTCTTGGCTAATTGTTCTCAGAATTGAAAAAAAAAAAAACGTCTGCGCCACAAGTGTACGGACAGTAATTTGCGTTTCGAAAATAATCCAAAATAAAAATTGATCGGAATTGAACCTATTTTTTTTGCCAATTACACAGTACTTGCGAATAAGATTGATGATTTTTTTTCTGCATAATAATGCAGAAAAATTCTTGTTTTGCATTCAACGAGCAGTGATCTCCGAATGGAGAAAGAAAAAAAAAAGTAAGAGCGAAAAAATCATTGCGTGGTCTTCGAACGCGCTGTCGAACAGCAATTTTTGTGAATAATTTAATTGGACGAAATGTGAAGAATAGCCGCGAGGACTTTGGCAAAAACGTAGCGGTGTCGATGAAGTACTGTCGATGTCGAAATGAGTGCTATTCAGTATTTTTTTTGTTTCCTCGTCGTTCTGACGAGCATAACGATCGATCGATAGAAAATCGTTTATGTTGTATTTCTAATATCCGACTCATTCATTTTTGTCCCCCTTGCTACCTTAACGCTGTTCAAACTCCCTCTTCGTGAAAAGTACTCGAATATCAATAATTCCTTTTTAATTGTACGATCGTAGAACCGGAATATATATATATATTTGCGCGTGCGTATGTTTTAAACGATTTGACGAATAATTTTTATTCCACAAGACTCTTTACATCGATAATTACGTGCGTAGATTTGATTCTCGAAGGCGCACGTCATTTGAATTAGAACATAAAATCCGCTCCATTTTGTAAATCAAAAGCGACGTATACCAGTCGAACGTAAGACTCAGGATGTACTTTTTTCCCCCCACAGTCATAAATGAAAACGTCATAAACGGCTCGGAGAAAAACAATGTCCGATTATTAGTTTGATCCCTTGAAACGTGTTTGAAACGAGAAAAAATCTAGTCCACGGGATACGCGAAATATGAACATCACAGTCGAGCGGAAATTGTCTAAATTGAATCTTTTGGTCACGTGTAATATGCTAAATTAATTTTTTATTCAACAAGTAATCATTGTTGGGCAATGTCGAGTTTGGTTTGTTGTGAAAATTGCTAATGGGGAAATTCGAAATTACAGTCGATCGAACTTAATCGGTAAATTCGTTTCGAAAAATCTCCGCGAGAAAAATTGGTGCTGATTTTTTTTTCTTTAAATCACGTGAATTTTTCGATCCATTCGGATGTGCCGTAAATGATTCTCGTCTCCCATTCTTGCGTTATAAAAATGTAAAAAAACAATCACGAGATCTCTACAGACCTTTATCTCATCGGCATATTTTTTTTCGCATTCAGTCTCATGAGACATTGCTAAATAATCTGACATGTTTTTTTTTTTTTTTTCATCGTAACATAAGCTCACGTACATAACTGAAATGTATTAAGGAAACGATAAGTTGAAATCGTCGACCTCGTGCACGAGGTGTCATTATTTATTAATTGTCTTGCTCAAAAAATGGCACCGTAGGCCTGACGGAATTGACAGATGTGTGTGTGTGTGCGAAGGAGCGGCCCCCATCCCCCGAAGCCCTTCCTTTTGACTAGCGACGCGAAAAAGAATGAAAAATCACGTGCGTTCGCGGTCCGCTACAATACGTATACATATAGTTGTAACGTCTGTATAATGTCGCCGAGTAATTTTTACGATGCTCACCGTTGAATAGGTGAGAAATGAAAAATGAGCGATTTCAACGATAGCGAGTAACAATGAGAAATGACAGTGAGATATGCGAGAATGACGAATAAGTAAAACGAAAGAAAACAAAAAAAAAGGAAGATAACGAGCGATTGTAGCGTATAGTCTTAAGGGTCCGATTGTGACGAGTTCTGTGTAACGATTGCGCATCACGGCGATATATATATATACATGTATAAACGATGCCGGATTCTTTGAAATATTTTTTTATATCGATCACGTACACCGTTCGAGCGCGTCAAGATATTTTCGTGTGTGTGTTCGTGAGAGAGAGAGAGAGAGAGAGAGAGAGAGAGAGAGAGAGAGAGAGAGAGAGAGAGAGAGAGAGAGAGAGAGAGAGAGAGAGAAATACAGATAGTGAAGATTCTCGAAGAGTCGAGAAATGTTTAATTTATGCTTTGCGACGCGCACATAGAGATACGCATAATTAAAAATACAAGGACAAGAGAGAGCGCAAAAAAGGAGAGAGAGAAAAGAAAAGAACACTTGTGAAATATCACGGCGATAAATGCGTGATAAGCATTGTCACTTTTTTTTTTTGCAAAAACACACACACGCACTCTTGGTTTTCCATCAGCTTCCAAACCTTAGACTTTAGGCACCGCGTAGACGATACGAAAAAGAAGGCAAAAAACAAAATATACATATAGGCTAGGTAGGTAATTTTAATGCGTGTACTCTAGGTATGTATCATAAACGATGCACTATCATGTGACTATAGCGCCGTAACGGCCGAATAAAAATCATTCTCATCATTAAAACCACTCGGCGCTCGACTCAACGCCCCATTTTTTTTTATTACTCGAGGCTGTATGCTCGGAAAAACAAAATACAACAATTGCGTGTAATTGTATTTTGACGATCTGGTTGCGATTGGTGTCCAGTAGATTCATGGAAAGAGCGCTCATCAGTCACTGGAGAATAGATCCGCTGGATGTTAAGAACTATCAATGTCGGAGATTGATAACAAATATTGTTTTAGTTTTTATTTAAAACACCTGTTTTGTATCGAGAGTACGGACTTTTGAAAATTATAATATTTTATATCTGCAAAGTGTCACTGACGGTGCAAATAATTTTTTTATTGTTGGAAACTTGTTAAAAGTGTTATTGAATTTTAAGAAAAGTATCCACATATTAGGTCATTAAGTATGAAATGTCTGATTACCGAAAGTACTAAGTTTGATTCCCGATATCTCTGATATGTCACTTTGACAGTCCTTGATTTTTTCTTTAACTGTGTAGGAACGTCATCAGCCTTTCAGACGCACGTTTTGCTTTGTGAGTATCTGTCGAATTGTCTTTTGCAGATTTAGTTTTGTAAACCATAGATAATTGAAAAATTCGCGTTACTTTTTAATATGAGTTCCCTCGTGGAACAAATGGAGCGCAGACAACTAGAAGTGTCAACGAAGTGTTTGGCAAGGATGAGGCTTATGAACGCACTGTACGTCGCTGGGTCGAGAAGTACCGATCTGACGATTTTGAGCTTCAAAAAGAACCACGTGGGCGACTTGAGAGCAAAGTGGATGATGATCAGCTGAAACCTCAAATCGAAGCGGATACATCTCAAAATACGCGTGAATTAGCAGCAATGCTTTTAACGTTGCTATTCCGACAATATTTGAAACCATTTGAAAAAAATCGGTAAGGTTAAGAAGCTGGAAATCGGACAATGCATACTTAATGATCTAGGTAATATTTAAAGAATTATTGGAGGGAACCTGAAAGTAGGATCGCAGGTTGGATGAAACTTTAAACAAAACATTACGACTTTAAAAATCTTCTAATTTATACGGCACTTTGTGGGCATAACATGCTGGCCACATTTCTATCTAATATTTTTATTTATTTGTTTCATTGGATTGTTTTGCTTCCCCTTTTACGTGCCCACCTTATTTGATTTTTTACCCACCTTGCGGTCGTAACCGCCTTCACCCTCTGTATCACATTCAGCATAGGCAAACTGCGGAAAAAACTTATACCAATAACAAGCCGGGCACATATTCGCTTCTCAGCTTCGGAACTACGGCATCCTTCGTCGAAAAATTAATCACGGGCTACCGGTTTATAAACATCCGTCACGCACAGGAACTGGTCCGTGCGACGTCCGGTCGGGGCGGGGTGTGTGACGTTCGTGAACGACTGCAGTCAAGCCCGTATGAATTTTTTCCCAAACTACGACGCTGGAATCCGAACGCGCGACCTTCCAAAGATCTGTTTTAGAGGCAAGCACGCTAGACCAGCACATCGGTATTCCATTTCTATCTAATGATTCATAAACTAAATAACTCTAGATGTTTGATATGAACTGCTCTACGCGCGTAAACAATTATAAAGATTCTGCAATGACAATAAAAGCACGATGTCACGGTTCAACGAAAATATTAAGGGAATTTACAAGGTTAACATAACCTCACAAATTTTCCAACCCAGTTTTCTCATAGATGGTTAAGTTTCGACGGAAAAACAAAGCATCAGGCTCTGCAGAATTCCCTAACGCCGAGCTTGACGATTTTCTTTCGCTCTAAATATTAGTTGTGTTTGAGAATTTTCTGTTCGCAAATGTTTGCTATCTCTTTCGCACTCATAAATCACGTAGTACATCTTCTACTTCGCGTCAATGATAAAACTGTAAAACAATTGATTAGCAGAAGTATTTTCATAACCGCGACTTTCCAGACAAAATGTAAAAATGTTCAACTCTACAAAATTTAAGGGGGAATTTTTTTATTTCACTTTATTGTTGGGTATAATAATTGATTGCAACTTATTTTTATTTAGCGCCACTGCCATTGACTAATGATTCAAAGGGTCCTGTTATGCGCCCGCATAATACGGTCCTCCGCGAAAGGAATACATGTAGACCACGGAAAAATAGCCAATTGTGATCATTTTTTTTTAGAAAGGAACAAAACCTTTTACATTTGTAAAATTTCGGGTACAATTTATTACCTAATTGAACTGTTCAAATTTTTATTTTTTTTATTATAAAGTATTGAAAAATGGTGACGTTATGATGCGGTCTTCCAGAAAGGTTTTGGCGACGTTGTCCGTTTGTGGGAAATGGAATGACTTTTATCTGAAAAATATGAGCCAAGGATTTTTAGGATTTTAACATCCAAATACTGAACTTCTACCTAAGAAACATTTTAAAAGTTGAAAATTCAACAAATGGGTTCAACAGAAAAACAAATTTAAAGTTTACACAAAATCTTCGGTCTTTTTTGCAATAAAAAATACTCTAAAAGCGATTTTCACAAACGAGTAGGTATAAGTTCAAGGTAACATTGTTACTGGGTTGTCCGTACGCTTTTAGTACGATCGGCCAACTCGTTTTAAAGTTGTTCCCACAAACTTAAAAAATGAATGATTAAGAAAAACGTGTTTAAAGTTTCGAACTACGAAAACTCAATGATTGCAGTCACTTACCGGCTAATGATCGATTCCAGGGTCATGCAATAGTCCTTCGGCTTCTTCATGAAGCTGATTATGCTCCTAAAGCTGCTCTTTTCGGGCTTTACCCGTCACTTTCGTCGATAATGAGCTGCGCCGTTCCTGTTGAGTCACTCAGTGCTAATATCATGTTGGCAGCAGTGTTGGGCAAAATGTAATTTAACGACTGATTATTAACTACGATTACATTTTGTTGTTAGTAATAACCATTACTGATTACATGAAGTAGTTATAATAGATGTGGTTGAATTTCTATTATTAACCACAAAATGTAGTTGCAATCACGATTACATGAATACTTTTTCTAACTACTTTCGGTGGCTTGCATTTTATACTTTTGTTTGTTACTGCCATGCTTACTATCTCTGCGCAGAAAGTTAGGAAAATTGCGCAATGGAGACTTTAAATACTGCAACTCGTTGGCAACTATGCATTTTGAAAGCGTAGAAAACCATTTTGCTGATCTTTTTGATTTTTTAAACATAAGAACACAAAACGCAGCAATTGCTACAATGTTGTATTGCCACGATTCAAGATCAAGTGGTATGCTTGTGTTCCTGTAGAACAGCATACATGACTAAAAAAACATTTTGAAAGCAACCATCGCGTAAAAAATTTCCGAGACAGCGGTAACTGGTTCTATATTGGAAGATAAAAAAAGGGTGAAGATTTATTTCAATTTGATGGTTCATCTTTAGATACCGAGAAAAATATATGTCATGCACCGAGGTCAAAGGCAGACGTGATAATTTCTTGTTATTTATCGGACGTGGGGCGAGAACTTGGTATGCTCCACAGAAATCCAGAAGTGAAGAAAGTTTTTATTAAATGCAATATGCCTCTGCTTTCTTCGGCTCGAGTTGAAAGACTATTTTCATATGCAAGTATGACAAATAAACCTAAATCTCACAAGCTTTCCTACTGCCTTTCCTTTCCTACAAAATTCTACTGCCAAGTTTTCTCTTAGACGGATCATATTTTGGGTAAAAGAAGAGAAAGCGGTTGTTCGTCGTTCAACAGAGCGGAAAGTGTTTCTTTTCTTTTTTCCCAAAAATTAACCGTTTCAGAAATCATTGGGAATCTGCAAATCAGCTATCTCTCTCGCACTCATGGCCGCTCGGTCGGTGTGACACTTGGCCTTAATGAGGTTGCGCAGGTTCTTTGCGGGGCAGGCGAAAACGTATATGCACGGGCGCCTGTAACGGTTGCCAACTCCGAATAATCAAATTTTCAGTTACGTAAAATAAACAAATTTCAGCTAATAAATATATGGATTGCATATAATTGACTGTTTAGAAATGTTATTAATCGTTTTTTTTTTATTTACATCGCGAATACGTTATTGACCAAGTTGATACATGTGGCAAACGCGAAAATTAGTTCTCAGTAAGCTGGTAGCACTCAGTTCAGATACGAACGCCAAATTATTGTGAGTGCTTAGCTGTCAAACATCTTTTGCGAATTTAGTTATTCTGTTGGACGAAAACGAAACGATGGTAAGGAAAAATTCAAATTGAAAAATTGCACAATCGTCTGTTAAAGCAAGTAGAAAATGAAAAGCGGCAGAAAAAAGTAGTCGTGTCAAAAAATAAATGCGCAGCCGAGGGACGATAATCGATTTGAAGGTAATGTCGAAATACATGCACTGCAGCTTCTGTCAAGAGGAATTTTGGATGAAAAATGTTCAACATGAAGAAACACACCGCTTGGCCTCAATATTTTCTGTGATCTGCCAAATATCCGTTAAGTTTGTTCGATTGGTCATAAACAAATGTTAATTATTATCTTTTTTGCGAACATTTTCTGTTGTATTGCCCTCCCTTGTAATTATGCGGAATAAATATAACAATAATGATAAAGAATATTTGAATACACGGGCGACATTTTGCTATGTCGCCCGTGTATAAGAGCCTAACTTCAATAATTAATTGCTCAACAACCATGCAGACGAATGACTTTAAATTGTGCGCGAAGTCGTCGAATTCTTAATATTATAAGATAGCTGAGCAACCTCCTCAAAAACACCTGTTAACATGAATATTTCGTTTGTAGAAGAGGGATATTATAAAAATTAATTTAAAAAAATCACCTCGATTCGCTATAGACGTACGAGACTCAAAGAATTTTATTCCGTTGACATCGGATAAGCGATTTATTGCTTTCTTCTTAATTGGCAATTAAATAATTTTAAAAACTACTTTCAACAGCATTGGTCCGTCGTCATAACAATAACAATAATGGGAAAACATTGGAGCGAGGCGTTGCCAAACATTGATAAAGCCGGAAACCCGACGGCGACTAATTACCGGCGAGCAATTAGTCGCCGTTGAGTTTCCGGCAAATAACTCCTGCCCGTGGAGAGGGTAGAGCTACTTAGAGCATATTAGCATACCTAGAGCATATCAGGTCCGTCAGTCGACGGTTAGCGCGCGCGTCGAGAGTACTTTGCGACACGAGTTGTATTATAATGTCCGAAAAAACGATACTGGTAACGGGCTTTGGGCCCTTCGGTGATCATTCAGTCAACGCAAGCTGGGAAGCTGTTAAGAAATTAGAAGAGATGCGAGAATATCTGCGTGAGAAACACAACATCAAGTTGGTCACTAAACAGATTCCTGTCGTTTACGATCACGTGGTGCAGGAAGTGCCGAGGCTCTGGGAAGAACACGATCCACAGGTGAGCGATTCGTATAGCCACATATGTATGGGGCTTCCCGTGCAAAGTATTCTATTTACGCTTTAAGTTTAACACGCGTGTCTCCACAATTAACTGATGACAAAGAAAATTCCGAATTTATGAGGAATCTATTATTACATCTCGTTAATTTTTTTGGGGAATTTCTGTTTTTTTCTTTTAAACGTGCGGTTGAAAACACGTAAAAGAAGGAATCTTGCGAAAACAGTAATGATGTCAAGGCGAAGTAGAAGCTACCCGGTGTCTAAGCGCAGGAGAGATAGCTGATATTTTTGAACGGGGAGATGAATAAAATTTAGGGCAAAAGAAAATCGTGAAGCTCTGCTTGGGTGAATTTTACAGGTCCTGATGCTTTGTTCTTTCTAAAAAGTTCAACTGTCTACGAGAAAACTCTGTTCGAACGTTTGTGCGGTTATGTTGATCTTCCATGTACTTTTAAGGATAGGCAGTTTCTAACATAATGCAGGACTTTTTTACCTATCGTAATACGATCGATTTTTATAGTTTCCCAAATGTTCATTATGGACGAGCGGGTTTGAGATGAAAACGAAAAACGATCGAACGTTTGTCGAAGAATGAAAACAACTATTTCTTGTCGGACAGTTATTTTCTTCTATACGTTGATGTTATTCTTTGGCGATGACTCCGTAACACTAATATTTTTTGTGCTAATCTGAACCGCTAGTAACTTTGAGGACGCGAACAGATCGTAAGAAATTTATGGCCCAACGTAAAACGAGAAGTACCTCGCGTATCTTAAATATCTTCGTTGCACGATTGTTCCAGATTGTCGTGCATGTGGGTGTTTCGCCCTACGCGAAGTGTCTGACGATCGAGCGCAGAGCCCACGGGACTGGTTACATTACCAAGGACGTCCACGGCAAATGCGCGCCAGGGGAATGCGGCAACAGATCATCGCTGGCGCCTGCTTTCCTCGAGACCGACATTAACGTCTTGGATTTGTGTTGGGAGATCAACAACAGTAACAAGGAGAAATTGTGCGAAGCTTGCACCTCTGAAAACGCCGGTCGTTATCTCTGCGAGTACATATATTATCATTCGCTCTGTAAAAATCCGAGCCGTTCATTATTTGTTCACGTGCCTACTGACAGTGTTTATTCGGCTGAAGTCTCGGCTAAAGGTCTCTGCGAAATGATAGAATTACTAATCAAGCGAATATAAAAAAAAAGTGCAAACAATTTATTTCCCAACAAATATTGCGGTAATTCAAGCTACGGAATACTGTAAAATATATGTATAATGAAATAATTTACGAGTTGAAAATAAACTGTCATTTCTGTGATTCAATAATCGAATCTGTCAATAAATTATGCGCAATTTAACGTGGACGCACGTGGGAAATTCAGACTTGAATGATGAAGTTCTTTAGAGTGTGAACGAACTCTGCAGAGGGAATGCGTTGTGGCGAATACTGATTATTTTTTGTTCGACTGGCTCACAAGATCCAGCGTTAATCCGAGGTTTCTGATACTTCCTCCTCATCACCGCTTGCTGCCTGCAAATAATCCATGACCGACGAGTAACCCTCTTCTTGAGCCACTGGTGCGAGTATTCCCGTTGGACGCTGACCGTTTCTTGTTCTGCATATACTGCAGTTGCACAAGCCGCGGCAGGGCGGGCACACCCAGTTCTGAAAAAATCGATCGCTATTGACGAATTTTGCCATGAAAACGAAGCTCAAGGGGTAACCGGGCTGGGTAGGAAACTGATAGAGGGACTTTGGAGTTGACTTTTAAAAAATTAGAATTTGCAAAAATTTGCTATTGGTTTCTCAAAATATTCATGAAAAGAGTACAATTTTTTCAAATACTTTTTTCATACAAAATAGGGTCACACTGGCGGTCAGTCTGAAATAATTTTCCTTACTGAAGTTTTCTGTTATTTAAGATTGAAACTGAAGCTACCAGAGCGTTTCTTAGTGATGATCTAAAATCCTATAGAAGTACCACAAATGTTTAAAAAATATTTATTTTTGACCAAATTACGCAAACAGGATTCGTTTAAAAAACCAATTTATAAAAATGTTAATTCCTAGAATTTATCTTGTCAAAATCATCTTCAAACCTCGTATCATGTTCCAGCCTACCACTTGGTGGTATAACCCTTTGATATTCATGAAACTGCCTCAGTTTTTGCAATCTTTGGAAATAACACTTGCGATATAAGTTTACTATTACAGAAGTAATGTACAGAGAAATACAACATGAGTTTACGCTTCAATAAAAAAGCAAATATACATTCCCTTGAGCTTACCGGGTCTTTAAGAACCGTGATGGCGTCCTCGCCGTATCTGCCGCGTAAGCAAGGCCCACAAAATTGGCCTCTTATGCCTATGCATTCTCCGGAACGGCAGACAGTCTTGGTGTCCATTGTTTTTTGTCTGCACTGATGGCAGCTGGTGCCCTTGAATTTGCAATAGGTTTTGCCCGAACTCTTGTCCGCCACATTTTTCAACATGGCATCAGTTATTTCCTCAGGTGACGGTATGGTGCTGGGATCATAGGGGGATTTGGAGATCTTGTAAACGGCGCTCCTTTTTTTTCTCATTCGATGATCCGAGTCGTACTCTTCCTCGATCTGAGCCAGTTCCTTGTCGACATCCCAAGTGTCCATTCTTGAAATCTCCATCTCTCTCTCGAAGGTCTTTGCCCATGGAAATATAACTTTGAGCGAGCGGCCTTTAGGAACGAGTCTCTGTAACGATTCTCCATCGGTGTTGTCGTTGTCGATGTTTCTATAACTGACATTCTCATCGTTGAAACTGTTTTCGCTAGTTCTTCGACTTCTGCTTCTCGTATTGTACGTTTTTTTAACTTGCGTACGATAATCTATGTATTTATATTTGCGCCTTTTTTTCGGTGGTCGATTCTCCGTATCCTCATCGCTTGAATAACTCGAGTCCTTTTTTCTCCGTACTTTAGGCCTCGTAAGACCGTCTACATCAGCTTTCAGATCTTTGAATAATTCTGCAAACTTTACATCCGAGCGTATTATTATACAAATTGCATCGAGAAACGCAGGTTTCGTTTGAGGTTAGGTTCTGATTTTCGTTGTTGCTCCACTTACCTCCGCTTGTCTCTCGGCGATGTTTCTTCTTCGGATTTCCTCGTAATCAATCTCGGCCATTATTGGAGTACTTAATATTCGCAAAGGTGTAAAGATTACGGAGTATTTGTAGTTTATAAGGAAGCAAAATTGAGGCCTAGAGTTTGAGCTTCCTGTTCGGAATTTAAACGGCGGCCGTTATGCGCCTGTGCGTGCGCATTTATTTTTTCTCACACGGATACGCCACAAGGAACACTAGTCATCTACTATACCGGCGAAATAAATTACAGATTCAATTACCAACGGACGGTATGTTAGATCTCAATTGTATAGACACATTTTTGTACATTTATGAAAAATCAATGGTACGCTCATAGTCTGTTCGCAATCACTTGAATATTCGATTCACGGATAGTTTTGATTGAGTTGAAAGAATTTATTGACGGTCCCTAATCTCAGTTCGTACGATCCGTCGATTGTCTACTGATCGCCTTGATGAAATTTCGTTCTGACCGGTGTTATATTGTTCTTCAGTTCTCGCGAATACGGCTTTCTAAGCATTTCCGCAACGTGTCCCATTTGAATCGTACAATCGGGATGTAAATTCGGAGGTAGGAGGGTGCATTCTCTCTCGAATATCGATGCCAGGCCTTCTAAAAGCTCAACGAAACCCATCGACAAGGCGGCTCGTCGGAGTCTATTCAATTCCTAGAACAAATCGATGATAAAATAGATTGACAGACAAAACCTCGATCAAATATATGGGCATAGCCCGAACTGAGCCTATTAGGCATAGATATAGTAGTCGCGCATCGAAATAAATAACTTTTAAAATTCGAAAGGGCTGTGCACAATTTCAGCGCGATCAGAGGGTGGACCATTTCGGAACCTCATCCCATTCGAAAACGCGCACACGCGAAAATCATAAAAAGATCGCTATAGCTCCAAAATGTTTTAAAAAATCGACCTCTTTTTAAAAATCGTTATCGCTTCGTTATTTGAATGAAAATCGACTTTTCTCACTCTTGAAAAAGTGTTTCTTTAGCCGAAATATCAATGTCGCATGGTTACAATTTGGCGCCCGGGATATCGTAGTATACCCGTAGAATTTTCCGACAAGTTTCATTCATACACAAATCAATTCGCATTGTGACGGGCCCTTTACCTTGTAAAAGTTTTGCGTTTTTTCCGGCAATTTTCTCGCATGTCTCAGTATTTTTTGTATATCGGATTGCAGGCCCACTTGTCGAATCCACGAGGGAGCATTCTGCGAATAGCTTCTCTTTTCCGCGGGCTTAACGGGAAAGCTAAATTCGCCATTTTTGTTACCGAGGCCGTCGATGGGGCCCAAGTGACTGAAATTGCCGAGCCAGGGAACAACGTCGAGTCCTTGATCGAGCACGGTGAGCATCAAGTTCGATTTCTTCTTCGTGTCAGCCCACGAATATATGAAACCGTACCAGTCGTCGTTCAGCAAACACAGGGCCGCCATATTCTCGACCTTGAGAGCGCCGTGCAGCAGAACGCAGAAAGAGGCTGATTTGCCCTCGTCACCGTTGTCCTCGCTTTCCGAATCGTCGTCCAACGATACGCCCTGCATGCTCGGTGTCTTTTCCGTCGGGAGCGGAAGTATTAGGTGCCTCGATATCGCGCTCGGGCTCCCGACGTCGACGACCGATATAAAACCACATATCTCTATCGTTTTCGATATCGTCAAGTTTGGCAGCAGTGTGAAGTCTGCCTTCTTCGTGTACGGCTGGATAAACGAGAGCATAGATATTTCAAATACTCGTCGGAGCGATCCGAATGCTTCAGAGAACGTTGATCGCTACTCACTATGGGCGGTGGTGATAAAAGTACGCGCGAACCCAAATTTCCGCACTTTAGATAGCCCTGAAAAGGCACGTAGTTCGATTCGACCAGCTTTTGAAAGCAACTTGTTACAGAACTTTTGGAGAGATGTCCTTCAGGGAAGATGACTCCGCTGTCTCCGCCGGCGAGCTCCGCAAGGCGGTGGTACAAGGGCAGACCGAACGCTAGACCAGGATCTTAAAAAATCGTGATACGAAAAGCATCAATGAATCACATATGTCGCAGTTTCATTTCTAACACCGCATTGGACGCCCGAGGTCTCCAAAGACCCCAGATCTCCACATTTTCGTCTTCGATTATCTTTTTTCAAAATTCCTCTTCTCAACAACAAATTCGAAATGCATGATCTGTTAAGGCTTGGAGCAGGATGTGCGGATGATCATAATTTCCAGGGTGAATCCCCATCCTTGTGCGGAGACAAAAATATATAACCAGGGTCCTCAGAGATCCAAAACGTTTTCAAGGCTTATGAAAATTTATTCTGGGGTAAATATATTCAACATAAAACTATGGAAGTAATGTTACCTTGAGGATCGGCGATACACACTATCGTCAGTTTGCCCGGATAGGGAAAGGGCAATGGAAAGGGATTGGCCTCTCTCCCATCATTGAGCGAATTTAACGAATCACCGAGTGACATAGGGCCAATGCCAGGATTGCCGTCCGTTATAAGGACAACCTGGCACGCTGTAGAGTTTCCCCATTCCGCCATTATCACATTGTTGACGCCATGCAGAGCTGTTTCTATGCACGTTTTGTCGCATTCCTCGATGTTCTGGAGCTTCGCTCTTATACTGTCGTAATCTCGAGTAAACGGACACACGACCTCGTACAGCGATGAGAATACTACCTGCGCTCGAGAGGAAAAAACGGAGGCTGCGTCAAGCTTTTCTACAGAGAGCGCAGCGAGAAGACACTCACCAGGGCGACGAATTCGAGCTTCGAATTGTTCTGGAGATAATTGAGCAGTAGATTTATTCCGTGAACCGCGAGATTGTGCCTCGTCAATTGTTCACCTGGTAAAACATCGTTACCGGCGAAACCCGTGACGGGCCGCCTCATTGACAGCGATACGTCCAAGACAATGACCGTTGGCATTTCTTGTTTTGCTCTACAACAGTGTATGCTATTTCATGATTGAAGAAAAAAAAACGGGCGAACCTACTCCCGGACTTCTATATTTTTCATCGACGAGAGGTTATGTGCGTAGATTCGAACGACGATTTGTTTACATGTGCATAAATGCTGTAATTGCCCCAAGCTCTGCACCCAGCGGTATGACAACGCCTGATATTTTCGCTATGGGAAATGTCCGGAATTATTAGTGTCACACTCTGCCACTCGTAGCGCTACTTATCACGTCGCATATGAGGATCTTGCACGCCCGCTCGCTGCGGCTCTATGTGTGCGTGTGTGTCTATAATTCGTCAAACCAAATATTACAAATATATATATATATATATTACACCGTTACAGAAATCATTGGGAACTGCAAATCAGCTATCTCTCTCGCACTCATGGCCGCTCGGTCGGTGTGACACTTGGTATAGAAGTAGTGCAGCGCGTCGCCCTCCTGTCCAAGCTTACTCAGAGAAACCGCCGATATAGAAGAGTAACACGAGAGGGCGCGTCTTGTACTATCGGTCGGTAACGAAGAAATCTCACGGACCAGGAGACGTCGCTCCGTATACACTGCCCTTGCGACACACCTGTTGAATGTTTCGAATTTCGAAGTCTCCGAGTTATTCCTCATCGGACTTTTCCAAATTCGTCTATCAGTGCCTAATTTTGCTCCAGTGGAGTTCATCCACGATCTATTCATGATGCTTCACAATGTACGGAAGAAATGCCGCCAAAAGTAGTTGGAATTTGAAATTCATAAATATATATCTCAGGTGTGAAGTTACATCAGCCGGAAGTGGCACGATAAGTAGACCAAGCCTCAAGTTTCCATTTATAAGTGTTTCTTTTTTTTTAAATAAATGTTTCACCTGTATTTGTTAAGCTCTGTGTTTATCGAAGCGAATTTGTCCTTCCGCTTTGTTAAAAGACATGAGATCGTAGACAACGAGATCGCTGAAGACACGTTGGAATCGAGGATAGTCGCGCGAGGAATAAAAAGACAAGACGATTCGTACACGTTTCAATTTGATTGTATGCCATATTTTTATTCTCTAACGGTATCAATATAAAATAGATAACAAAATGATCAATGAGTCAAACTCGGCTTGAACGTGGTATATTGCGGTGGCTTGTCCTTCCTGTTATGGGGCTTCAATGTTGCGAGGCGCTCGGGTTTCAGAAACAGCTGCTCCCCCTGCACAACATCGATTACTCGGAAACTCAGAGATAAACGGTTAGATGTACAATATTAACGTGCTTGAGGGGAAACGAGCGCTTTTGTTTTTCTTTTCTTTTAATTTTTCTTCTACGGCATCATCCAAGGGCATTGTCATTGCGGGGGATCGGTAGAGTATGTATGAAGGTAGAATGCACATTCGGGAACAGTGGTCTGCACTTTAATCGTTCATTATATATTACAGAGTTCGCTCTCTAATAGGAGTTTCCTTCTGTTCTTCAGTAAGGGTTTAATCGTCATACTCAAGCGTTCATTGAGTCGATGCAATTTTCATATTCGCTTGGAACAGCAGAGCTCGATATTTCCGGTGATACTCGTATCTCCCTTATTTATCATTAACATAAAATGGCTCGTATATACAGTCTGTTTGATAAGAACGTGTACGGCGAAACCCAACATTTATTTGGGAGAAGGCATTGAAAAAAAATCACGTTACATCATATAAACCGTGATCTTTTATTCTTAACAAGTGGTCCAATTGGCTCCAATATTAATAATCGCCTGGCATCTCCAAGGCATACTTTCCACTAATTTCATGGCATAATCTGGTGACAAAGAACTCCATATGAGTCAAATCTATCGGAATAATTGCTTGTCGTTTCAGATCTTTGGTGTCTATTGGTGTGGCTAGTCGAAGTATGCTCGATTAGACAGCGTGTTTAAAAAGAAGCTTCGTCCGAAAAAATTACGTTGTCCCAATCAAGGTCCAAACTTTCTTTCGTCCAAGTGAGGATTTTTTTCGACGTGGTTTTCGGACAATAGCGATTCGTCTGTGACCACGGGCTGACGACAGCTGACGTTTTCTGTACAAAGCATCTTGGTGGAAAGGTCCTGCTATCTGCTCGCCTTCGAATCTACCCTGTAACGGTGTCCAGGCCAAAATGCAGCCGTACACGCTTTTGTTAAACAGACTGTAACAGTTCTCGAATCGACAAAACGTTCCCGCTTCACGTAAACTGAAAGAAAAATCCATAATCTCTACACATTTACATAATACATTACGTATATATTGATATACGTAATGTATTATACATTTGGAAACCTTCAACGTTTCATCGACAACGCGCGAATGCAGCCAATGTGTCCCCAAATCGAGAATTAAGTTGGTAAAAAAAATGCTGGCTTTTTTTTTAGAATTGATCTTTTGTGATATTAAAACCAAATGTCAAAGGAGTTTTTCGTTGCAATAATTCTAAAGATAATTATTAATTGTTTTTATATCACGATAATTCAAATTGTAGATGTTGGCGCGAAATGTCACGCTATCGGCGCTGGCGCTTGTGACATCATCGCTCGAACGTGACCGAATAGGCTATGTATACGGCTTACACGCGAGTGTATACAAAAGTAAAATTTTGTGTCATTTTACATCTAAAAATCTCGAGTATTCTGAAAAAGTCGAAATATAGTTTAATTTTCGTGCAACGATGTGTGAAAGTGGATTCGTGAAAGCAAATTCGAGTAATTTACCGACCGTGGATAACTCAATATTTTTTGGTTAGGAGAGGCTTGATAAATTATGTCAGTTATTGCCGCTACGTATCATAAGCATTTTGAAAAAGACGTATTAAAAAAAAAAGATTTCAATACAGTTTATGTTATAACACGTTTACGCTGACATCAAAGTGGTATTCACAGCAAAAATAAGTGGACGATGATTTCGGGTTGACACGTCGTGCTTTATCGAACCACAGATTTCGACGTTTTATGTCTTGTGGCACATTCAGAAATACCTATTAGGGGCACTTTACGTCGTATTTAGACAAAGAGGAACGAAACAAGGCTTATACGATTTTGTCGTTGCCATCGTTGACAGAATACTCGTATCACACGAGTAGTTCGTATACTGGCCTTCGAGCGGTGACGTCACAGAGCGTTCGGGTAACTTCGGATGCTTTCGGCGCGTTTTTGCCGAGCCGAACAGAACAACAATTTCAAAGTGCTATATCATTGTTAATTGTTGAAAAAAAATACTTTGCTTTAAAAACCGCCCATGATCTTCACAATGAAAAATAATCATTTAATGACCCAATTCACTATCGCGACTCGGTACAGAATCCATGATGTCAGTACAGCTGTGTTTCCCCGTTACGCGACACGCTCAAACGTTTCTCTGATTTTCCTATAGTATCCCCACATTCGATACGTATTAAGGTAGTTCGTTGGCGAACGCAGACGTGAACGCTACTCGCGGCTTGTTGAAGGTTGCGCCAAAGGTTTGCTTTCGCGTTACAGCGTCTTGATAGCTTGATGGATATCGCGTTTTGCATTGGTGAAGTTTATTGCGGGTGTTGATATTGAGAAATGAAACAATATGTATTTACAGCATAAATATATACATAGTGTGTACATATATATATATATATATAGAGGGTGGCCGGGACAGGCGACATTCAAATGGAAAATCTAGACGCCTCGTATCATCTTATTCGAATCACCCCCATGTATGTTCCACGATCTTTTTTACTTTTCGAGAATAAAAGCATTTTATTTTTCTCTTTTGTGTATCTACTTTCCTCGCAATTTTTTTTCTCGTACTAACGTTATGAAATGCACTGTCAAGCGATAAATAAATGACCAATTGAACATTAACGTAAAAGCCTTGTATTTTGATTAAACGTTTAAAAAACAGATTTCAGAAGATCAGTCAATAAAGTTCAGATGATAAGAAAAATATTTGTACTAGTCTAAATTAGTGGCAATTTTTTCGAAACTTCTAAGCGGAATGGACGTACACAAAAGTGAAAAAACTAAAAAAGTTCGTGGAACATACATGGGGTTGATTCGTATACGTATTGATACGAGGCATCTAGATTCGCCTTTCGGGCATCACTTTTCGCGCCACCTTGTATATATGTTACAGTTAAAACTTGTTTTCAGTTTAAACGCATTTTCCCTAGTAGAAACTAGTTTTTATTGCACACATTCGTTACAACAAATTTTTTTCCATCAATACCAGAATTTACCGATCAATGAATCTGCATTTTAAATGAAAAAAATCTGCATTAAAAGTCGTCTTAATTCCAAACAAACCCAGTGTTAACTGATTAATTTCGTTAGAACTAGTTTTTTCCATGCAAAACTAGTTTCAACTAACATTCAAATTTACGAATCAGTAAATTCTAGTTTTCACTAGGAAAAACTAGCTTTAACGGAGGAGTTCAGTCAGATTAGTTTTTATTAAGTAAAACATATTTTAGGCGAAGTAGAAGGTGTACCACGTGACATATGCATGCGAGGGAAGAAGGTAAAATTTTTCAACTGAGGTTTCTCAAAGATCAAGTACAAACAAAATGCTTAGGGCAGAACAAAATCGTTAAGTTCTGCATTAGGGAATTTTCCAGAGCCTGATGCTTTGTTTTTCCTACAAAACTTATCTATGAGAAAACTGGATTGAAAAATTGGTGAGCTTATGTTGAATTTGTACATGCCCTTAAACTGAGAACAGGTTTTAACTGTAACATGTATACCGCCTATTTTACAAATTAACCTACGAAAAAAATATAAAATGCTTTAACATTTTATATTTTGTTCGAACATTTTATTTTTCTTCGAAAAAAAAAAATGCTAAAGTATTTTATTTTATTTCGCAGGATAATTTGAAATACACGTGGTGTGCAAATACTTTTTTTACCCACTATATATATAATCGATAAGTGATCGAAAGAATTGCTGAAACTCGAAGCACTTGAAACAAAAAGCAATGTGTTCCAAAAGCAGGGAAGAAAAGTTACTAAAAATGCCGAGCCATTTCGTGGCGACACTACCTTAAGACGCAACGAATTCATAGTGTGCATTACTTTGTTCAATGTGTTATCTCGCGACTTTGCTTTGACTTTTCCAATTGGTGGCGTTGATGCGCGCCCATCGCACACTCTTTCCCCTACGCGCGATTTAAGAAGTGTTCCGAACATCCCATAGTTTTATCGTCATACACAAATGCGTGGAGAGCGGGACTAAAAGACACGGACGTTTTGGATTTCAGCAGTAATATAGTCATGCTTTGTGGAGAATATCGTACGTAACTAATGTATACTCTACGTGGCATGGCGTACGCATCTATCATTCGATTCTAGGGTGGCGGAAGGGTGGGGTGGGGGGGATGTTTATCACAACGGGGTTTTCGTTCCGTCCTCCCCTCTCCGTCCGGTGTAACGACCACTTCACGCGATCCTGCTCCTGTACCGGAAGTGGCGAAACGGGCGCGGATGATAAACGTGCTTGGCACACATACACACACATACACACGCGCGCAGGCACCCAAACGAAGACGGAGACTTGGTATCGGGAGGGCGAAGCGAATACACAAGCAAACTTGTCTCTAAGTGGTGACAGCATAGAGACGAGCAAAATCTCATTACTTTCATTCACGAGTGGAAGGAAAAAATGTCGCTTTCTTCTGTTTCATCGAGGGATGACGCTACCCCAGACGCCTGAGAACTAGGCGTGACAAAAAAATGTTTATGCTTATAACGAAATTAATCGGTAATATACATACATTTATTGACCATGAATTAAAATGGATGACACTAGAAAAGAAAATTGCTGCAATGTGACGGCGCTGCAGCCTTGTAAGCGCGGCTTGTAGCACAAGTGCCATACATTTTTTATTTTTGACAAAAAATAAGTCTTTTTATAATCTGCATGATAATGTTTACAGGAATACCTAGAGTATTTTAGAAGTCTTGTTTTTTCATCAAAATGACGAGCATTTGAACAAAGGTTTCATTTTTAGAAAAAAAAAAAATTGTGCAGAACTGTTTATAATACGAGCACTTTCGACAATTCAAAATATCCTTAACTATTTCCGGAGAGAATTTAGTTCAGAAGATACTGCAAACATTGCAAGTAAATGGAATTAAATTTATTCAAGTTGCAAACTTTTGCGTCCCGTTATTTTGAGTTTGACGATGAAAATTTAGTAGTTATAATAAAATGTTGGGTATCAGACCAATGATTTTTTTTTTGAGATGTTGAAGCATAATGGTTGTTAAAAAAATACTGGCTCTCTGGACTAATTATTGGCCCCTTAATTGAACGAACGCTCTTTACGTACAAAAATTATGTCGCGGCGATTTAATTATCGAGAAAAAGAATGAAATTTTGCTCAAGTCCGTGATGCAAGGACGTATTGTCTATGGGTGCGAAGTTGTGGTAAACGGAGCATATCGATGGCGCTGCAGTCGTGAAACTTTGCAAAGGTGTGTATCGGGCAGGAAAAAAGGATTTTTCACGATGCGATCTTGTATCAAGAATTAAGTGTCTTTTTTTTCACATGGTTTCTTTGTTTTATTGGACGACTGTTTTGCTTTTTATTTTTTAATTTTTCAAGCGTTTTCTTTGTTGAATTCTCACAACTTATCTGACCTGCATCGTGTACTGTGGTCCATGAATCGTCGGTTGAGGCTGGCTGGGATGATGATGATGCCTCTGATAGTGGGACTGTGGATGGGCCTCGTGCTGATAGCAGTCCTGTGGATATTGCTGAGTCGCGACCGGCTTCAAAACGTGATTGTTGTGTCGTTTATCTTGGACGAATTGCTGGGCGGCACGTTCCATCGTGTCGACACCCGGCAACCGCGGATCCTCGATCATTGCGTTCGAGGCCTTCGTGCTACACACGTTTACGTTTCAGGGTCAATTAAAAATTAACACGTGACCACCGAGAGGATTAATAGTTTTATTGCCGGTTGATCGAGGCGAGAATATTCGTGGCTCTGAAGTTTCTTACCAGTGGACTTGTTGGAGGGTCGGTCCGGTTGGCCTTGCGAAGCAGCATCGATCCGATCGTAGGAAGCACACGAAGCCCATTATGAAGATTGAGAGGACGGTAAAAACGGCAACGGATGCGATCACGAGCGGTATCTTCGAAAAATTCGAAACGATTATCCAATCGAAACTATTGTACGGAACTAATCGTCTTACTTTGGAAAACTTTTCTGTCGGTCTTGTTTATTGTCTTTTATTCTCTATTTATTCCAAAAATGTAAAAGAAATAAAATTCTTACATTTTTTTAGAATTTTTAAAAACATTTTTATTTTAAAATATTAAAAAAAATGAATCAAATAACTTTGTTTGTTTGGGTTATAAATATATATATATTTATAACCCTAACAAAATTATTTGAATTTATTTTGAAAATATCTAAAAATAAAAAACATTTTAAAAATAATATTTAAATGAAAATCTTTTTTATTAAAAAATATTTATAAAAATATTCTAACAGAAAAGATACTAGAAAAAAATCCTTACATTTTTTCGTATTTGTAAATTTTGTTTGAGTTTGCGTTATTGATGTATACTTATAAGCCAGACAAACCCAAACAAAAGTATTTTAATTCACGTTAAAAATATTTTTAAATAACGATGATTTAAAGAACACTAAAAAATGTAAGGATTTTTGTCTAGTATTTTGTATACTAGTAAATTTTCAGCATATTTAAATTACTGTACTAATAATACTTTATATAGAAATATATTTTTCAAAATATATTTCTCTGGTACGTATAGAAAAAAAATGACAACAGAAACTGGCATATGAAATACCAAAAAAAGGTAATCGATAAATTGTAACAATGTATTTGCATTAGTTACAAGTACATAGAACAGTGGACAATGACTGGAACAAAAATTACGCGACGAACGCATAAAAATATTTCGCGAACTATAAGGCTGTAATCCTTTTTTTTCATCGGACAAAAATGACACCCACCTGAGCAGGCTCATCGACTCGCAACATGAGGGCACGTCGATCGCTGCCGTGATCGTTCTCCACGATTACGTAGTACAGTCTTTGATCCTCTTTGACGGTATGAATGAATTCGAGAATGGCAATGTAACAGTCTTCCGAGGCGAGAGGTTCAAGATCAAGTGCGCGATAACGTGACTCGAGTACTTCACCGGCGTGAAGTCTTGTATCGCCCCATTCCCAAGCAACGAGACGTGGCTTGGGATCCGAGCACAATTTAATCTCCAATCTTGCGGGACTTCCTTCCGTCGTTGAGACGACAAATTTCTCCGTGCTGGTCGGCTTCACCACCTGGACGGCCAAGAGGGCAAATATTTCTTCGATCTTAATCAAACTTTTCCGCATAAAAATATCCATAAAGAGACGATTACTTCTCTACAGTATTGATTCGAAAATTTGCTTTATAAAAATTCTATGATTGAGGAAATAATTGGAAGGAACGAATTACCCTCGGAGCACCGACGACCTGTAACGAGACCGGTGTACTCTTAACCTCGCGCAATTTTCCATTTATCTTGTTTGATGCCAGACATATGTATTGTCCCTGCTGTGCGTACGTCACGTTTGTCAGTATTAAACGTTGACCTACACCACACTCAATCGGAGCTCTACCGTCGCTGAAAACTTGCGCCCATCTGAAGAAAAAAAGACAAACGTTTTGCTGTTACTTCCGAATAAAAGTTCATTAATATTATTATTCATAGATATATATTAGATGCATGCATAATTCCGTAGCGAAAATCGAGTAAACTTCAAACGCACAATAATTACGAACAAAAACGATTTTAATCAACTAAATATGTTCCATTCTGTTCAATGACTTTTTGCCACCTCTCCATGAGCTTCATTATCCTTCTTTTATAGAAGTCCTGAGATCTTTGGGCAAAAAAGTCATCCAAGTGGTTTTTTGAGTACGTCTAAGGAATTGAAGGTTTTATTATTCAAACTGTTTTGGTTTTATCATTCAAACTGCCCGGAACAAGCGATAGTCTGAAGGTGCAAGGTCCGGACTATACGGTGGGTGCACCGAAACATCCCAAACATTAAACATTAAAAACCATCCACCAAATATTAAAAAATTGGAGGTGATCTTGGAATCTCCGAAGCTCCTCGACCTGGATGAACCTCGTAGCCACGACTCGTGAACCCCCTCGAACTATGCACCTTTTGTAGGAAAAGTTTTCGCTCAAGTCTGTTAGGTTTGAAAATATTTGTACTCCTGATAGGTGTTGCCTCACCCGGTATAAAATAATGGTGAAAGAATGAATCCTCATCTTAAAATGAAGAAAAAAGAATTGGTCGAAGCGACTCGTGAGCATTGTTGGTTCGATTCAATAATTAGGAATTTCTTTGCACACCTGTATTCGGCGGATGGCATAGCGTCAGCGTGGCACTCGAACGAGGCTCCGGAGTAGAGAAGAGCCGTGGAAAGACGATCCGGTCCGACGGAAATGATTTTCGGCGGATCTGAGGAAGTTCGGACAAAAATAAAAATTCTCACAAAATTGGAAAGTTGGGCCCCTCGTTTTTGACCACCGACAAACGAACGTAAAAATCACGAAAATTTTGCGACGTACAGTTGACACTGATTTGAATGGTGACCGGAGTGCTCTCGCCCTCGGTGTTCGTCGCGACGCATATGTAGACTGCGGCATGATTGCGGAAGATCGGGGAGAATGACAGTGTCTCCCCTATACTGGCGACTTCCATGATTTCCGAGCCTTTCGTTCGTCTCCAGAGTATCGACGCTGTAGGATTCGCGTCGGCTATGCAGCGAATCTCGAGTTTGTCGCGACCTTCCTCCAGTTGGCCCTGGGGCATGCCCACCAGTTGCGTTTCCGGTGCGTCTGACAAAATTACAAAAATCGAATTGACTCACAGAACCATTGCTACTTTTGCCTGCGTATTATTTTTTTTTAAGCCGCGATGGGACGACAGGTCATCAGCGAACGTTTCAACTGAACTCAATCCGAATATTAGAATATTAAAAAAAATATATATATATCTATAGTGGAATTTATAAACTAAAATGTCTGAATTTGCGAAAAAAACGAACAAAAAAGGGCAAAATACAACATGCCCTTGCACATTCACTGCAAAAAAGCTTCCAGCCATTGGAAACTTCATAGACAGCGAAGTGTATTCATAAAAAAAAGGAAGAATAATCCCATAATTGCGAGAAATGTCTTCGGAAAGTTTTGGCGACGTGTCCGTCGGGCGTCACAGCCCGGCGTGTACACCGAGCTTAATCTCACACGTCGATGGGTCGATTATTTTGTTTATTTTTTTTACAGTTTCGTGCCAAAACGAAGCTTTTATAGGTACACGCATACACACAAACACACAATGGGTTGCAAGTTATTCGAAGGGTGAGCGAACGTTTGTTGGAGTGAGAAGCGAGTATATGAAGCAGCCCGACGATAGACAGAGGGGGGAGGCGGCGGGTTAGAGATCGTTATACGTATGGAGGTATTTTCTTTTTTTTTAAATAGGTGTGGGTGGTTTGGAATTGCCGCAGGGAGGGCAAAATCGGGGAGAGCGCGCCTAGCACCGGGGTATAGTCCGCGCAGCTGTCCATTTCACGTAACAATGATTTCAAAATACGCGCGAACGAACACCCGCTGACCCATTCACAATTTGAACTCCATTCTCTATTACGAGCGAGCACCTAACTATTTTTGCGCTCTTTTTCTTTTTCATTCTCTTTCTCTCTCTCTCTCTTTTTGTTTTTGTTTCTCCCTCCTTGTCTGGCTTCGCGACTATCAAACGCGTTACACGCGTCTAAAATACGTTAAAAAAAGTCAAAACGGTCGATTTTCATGTAAATTTCAAGTTTATTGACCCCTTTTTACGTTATTACCAGTGCAGTTGTGCGAAAAGTGAAGCAAGCCGGAAAAAGCTTCGCTCCAGTTCGAAAAAATGTTCAACGGAAAAGCAGGCCATCAGCGATTTTGTAAAAATGTACCTTTACTCGTGCGGACATTTGTCGGGGAGGCCCCAGATCCTACCATATCCCTATAAGGATTTTTATGCGTTGGAAGTCCACGATAATAGGGATTCAATGCGACGAGTCATTGGATCCCTATTATAAAGTGAGGACACGTATGGGAATCTAATTGGATCCCTAAGACATTTTCTGCACGGGTGTGCTTCTTCGCAGTTTGACAATTTTATTTGCATATTATAAAAAAAGACGAATTTGTGATATAAGTTGCAATGCATGTTGAAAAAGTGAAAGATTCAGAAAATCCATGTGGGTCTGGGGTGACGGAACGTTCAGACAAGAAAAAAATAAATGAAAAATGGGTTTTTGCACCTGCCTAAGTCTCTCCACCGTGTATAGCAGTGTAAGTGCAGCATTGCATACGTGCACACACGTGCATACGTAGGGTGGGCGATGAAAAATCGCGTATATTTTTTCACGGCATCACAGCCAGGAGAGGTTTAAGGGTGCGCGTGACGCATGAGTTTTCGACGAAGTTTTCAATTTGCACTCGCAGATTGAGATAGAGTAGGGGAAGGAAAGATTATTTCAAAAATGCTTCGCTTCGATTAATACTACTAATCGATTACCGTCGTAGCGGAAGGAGGGTGCTTCAGAGTGAGAGTGAGAGTGTGTGTGAGAGAGAGAGAGAGAGAGAGAAAGGGACCGGAAAAAAAATGGTTTTGCTAGAATGGCGTGTCAAACCGCGAAAATCTGGCGTACGTATTGCCACGTGTACAGGTATACAGTCTACCGTGAAAGAAGAGGATAAAGCGTACATTTTATTTTCTCTTTTACCTCCCACGCTTTCTCTCTCACTCTCTGTCACGGTGCACTGGATGCAATCGGATTGTTCTTGGGAGGTGTGCGTGTAAATACTCGTGCATATACGTAGCCAGAGCTTTCGTAAAAGCTTTGTATCGAGAATGAGTAAAATGCTGCGTGAAAACAAATAACGAGGATCGATAAACGCTTTGCCGTGGAGAACCGATTTTCTCGCACCTTCGAAGCTCCGTTTGAGCTTTGTTCAGCGGAGTGCTCGTACAACAGAAGAATGCGTGAAAGCTGTATACCGATATTTTGGATACTTCCGTAAAATCGCTCGCTATTGCAGTTCCGACAAATTAATACTGTTGCATCTAACCGATACTGGTGGATGGGCGGTCGGTACTTCGAGTCAAGCAGCGTTGTGCATGGCCGATACTCGGACTGGTGACCCCTTAGCCGTGCACCGGCTGGCGGATTAATCAGTGAGCGGAAGGCTATTACTTTTGAGACCTTGGTGTGGATATTTGAGTTAAACTTCTGTGCACCAGAGAATCGAAAAAATATAGGGCCGAGCTATATCGGTACGGGTTTTTCACAGTTTCTCCGCATCCTCGGCAAATGCAGTATAGTGCACCTTAAGATATTCGTTTTACGAACTCGAATATTTAACAATTAACTCATTTTCGTCTACAATTAAATAAAAATGCATCCCAGTATAGTGGGATTTCTTTTTTTTTTGTGAACCTGGTACCAAACATAACAACAGTCAAACAGATTAAGAAATGATCAATTAAAAAATTGAATATGATACTGTCGCCCCTTTCACTAGTGCGGCGGGATCAGGATGAGGTCGGGATTTCGTCTTACCCAAATCGGGATCGCTGATGAGTTTGCCCAGAAATATATACATGCATGCAAACACACACACACATACACACATACATATGTGTACATCATACACTCACATCGTACATCAAAGCGAACTTCGGTGCTGCTGGACATTGTCGGGCTCACGTAGGCCGGATGTATAGCGACGCATCGTATCGGTTGTCCGTATCGTGAGCGCTCGGCCCGTATGTCACAGACGCTCTTGGTCGACCATGTTCTTGGATTATCAATCTCCGTGGCGTTGATCTGAGGCCTCAGTGTTCTCAGTTCCAAGTCACCGAGATACCTGCAAATGTCGAAAATCATTACACAATTGGCATCTACGTTGATCTCATTTTTCATTCATTTTTATTTATTGTTTGCGCGCGGTCGCGAAACGTCAAGATATACAAGTAGGTACGTGGCGTAGTGTCTCCGCGTTTATACACTTTTTGAGGGACTGACATGCAGAGTCGTTGGATGAACAAACGTGCGTGAACACCTCTGAAATGTGTACATTACAATGGCGAGTTCCCTTCGGTTAACCCGCGATTCCCGAGACTCGGTCAGACCCCTTTGGAAATGCAACTATACCGAGCCACTCAGTGAAACCGCAGGTATATAATTTGCGGAAATTCCTCTCGCAGACGTATATCTGTGGCGGAGCAGTGGAACAGTCTCCCGGTATCTTAATGTCGATTCAGATCATTTTATATATATATATATATATATAGTAATTTCGAAGCCTTTAAAACTGTGGGTGATAAAGGATTTCTGTTCTTTAAGATGGAACGTGAAAAACGTTTTTTCTAGTACCCTTCAAAAATGTGTATAAATGAGTTTGAAATAAATAGGTTTGTTTATGAATTAATAAATGCTCAGCGAATTTTATATAAAATTCGATTTTATATAAAATCTGATAATTTAAATAATCGATTAATGAGAATTTACCTCATCGAATTATATCAAATTTATACATTTCTTAATATATTAGATGAAGTAAAAAGTTCTGAGCGTTTTTTCACTTTATTTCGACGATGAAATTAACATAGTTCGGATTATCCGATTTAGATCAAATATGCACCGTTTTATTCGATAACTTTTGTCCATTTTGAAGACAATTTCATAATTCCGCGATTGAAGAAGTAAAGTATTGGTAAAAAAACTTGACCAGCTCATTTTCATCACCAGAAAAGGTGATAATCGCTTGGTGCCAGGTCTGGACTATACGGCGGGTGCGATAGAACCTCCCATCCAAGCTCTCGGAGCTTCTGACGCGGCGTTAAAGATGTGTGCGGCCTGGAGTTGTCTTGATGGAACAGAACACCCTTCCTATTGGCCAATTCTGGCCGCTTCTGGTCGATCGCCTGCTTCAATCTGGTCAGTTGTTGACAGTAGAGGTCCGAATTGAGTGTTTGGCCCGATGGGAGCAGCTCATAATGGATGATTCTCTTCCAATCCCACCAAACACACAGCAAAACCTTCTTGGCCGTTAATCCGGGCTTGGCGATCGTTTGGGCCGGCTCACCGCGATTGGATCACGATCTTTTTCGGCTGTTGTTCTCGTATGTGACCCATTTTTCATCGCCAGTCACCATCCGCTTCAAAATGGGTCGATTTCGTTACGTTTCAGCAAAGAATCGGAGGCATCAATTCGATCTAAAAGGTTCTTTTGCGTCAATTCGTGTGGCACCCATACATCGAGCTTCTTCTTGAGACCAGCCTTATGCAAATGGTTCCAAACGGTTTTCTGGCTAATCTTCAGTTCCTGGGCAATGGAATAAGTGCTCACATGCCGGTCCGACTCGACGTTTTCCATGATTTTATCGACATTTTCGACGATTGGCCTACCAGAGCGTGCCTCATCTTCGAGGTCCATATTACCAGAACGGAATCGTTGAAACCACCGCTTTGCTGTTGCATTCGATACTGTATTGGGTCCATAAACAGCACAAATTTTGTTGGCCGCCTGCTCCGCCTTTTCACCTTGGTCGTAGTGGTACTGAAGAATGTATCGAATTTTCTCTTTTTTTACCTCTATTTTGGAACGCTGCAACACACAACTGGCTTCACCAAACACAAAACTGTCAAAGAATTTTTTTTGAAGCGTAATGTCACCTTTAAATCGCCGTATAGTATGACCCGATGCGATGTATACATCGTGAGATATGTCTCACTAAAGACATCTAGCGGAAAACGCTCAGAACTTTTTACTTCACCCAATATTTAATAAAATTCGATGAGGATGTAAGAATTCATACAAGAACTTTTTTATTTTTCAACCCCGCATATAAACATATTTGAAGGGTACTAACAAACACGTTTTAAAATTTCTTTCTTAAAGCCACAATATATATAAGGGTGTGTAAATATAACACATATATATATATATATAAGGGCGTGTCAAAATGTTTTTTTTTCCTTCTCTTACCTTTCCAAGCAAAATCGTTAGGTACAAGAAAAAATCAACGCGCAATTCAAACTCTGTAACCCAAACCCAAGTAGCCCAGGGTAGCACCGGAATAGTGTTTTTTTTTTCCCATTTGACTAATACGGAAAATTCGCCATATACGAATACACACACATACATATATATAGTATTATTCGAAGGAGTATAAAATGTCTTTAGATTTTTATAGACTTTGAAAAATCTTTTTTTTTCAATTTCACAGTTTCTACGTAAAATCGAAAGATATCTTTTACTCCTTTAAACAATACTATTACGTATAAAAAAAATGAATAGACCATTTTCTCCTTATTCAATTGACAGGGAAATGTCGCTGTTTAATTTTGTTCGAGTTTGAACGTCAATAACTGAACAAATGTTTAATATTTCTCAAACTCGGATGACAATTCTTAAAGCTGACCGATATACCACGCAGCTGATAGCTTAAAGCCGACCGACACCCACGCAGATATTACAAACGCTAGGTGGTCAGCATCATCATTAAAAAAATTGCATATATTCAATACGATTTGAATATGAATTCCGTTTTAATTGCTCATACAGACGCCTATGCTCATACCCGGAAACATTCATTTTGACATGCGTCCGCGAAGATTCGCAACTCGTTGCGCGTTACATGGTGTAAAAATGCATGCACCCGGAATAAGGTTAATCCGCGAAAGGGCGCGGCGTTGGGAGCAGAAGTGAGGTGGAGAATATTTTTCATGCATATTATTCGCCGCTGGAAGAACTACGGGGCGGCTGTGAATAATTGCCAGGAATTGTTCCGCGCGTCCTGGTGCATGTGCGGAGGATCTCCGTTGTGGAAAAGCGAGATCGACTTCCCGGACGTACCACCACCACCGCATATACATAGATCTAAACCTATACGTATATACCGGATGAACTTCAAATGGGAGAGGATCACCTCATCTACGACGAGAGGACAGCCGAGGGCGGGAAGCACCGCAGCTGCGAAGAATTCCAGCTGTGCCCGGAATGGGCAAAAAAAAAGACGATTTTCGGCAGGTTCGATTGTTCGAGTTTCACTTATTTTCTCGACTCCGCTCGGTCCCGGTTATTTTTTTTTTTTTTTTTTTCCCCTTGTGTACGCGTTGTGCACTCGCGGTGGAGCTCGAGGGCGCGCGGGAATCGAAAACGTATGTATGCGTGGCGAGAAAATAGAATAGGTCTTGTACGTGTATACGTGTGCCATATGTATGCGCGGATATTTGCAGGGCGGCAAACACACGTGGGGGGGTTAAAAAAAAATGCGCTCGGCTTGCACGATTCGCACGGTGCCGTGCTCCTGAAACAGTGGATATACTTCTCTGCCCGCAGTTCCTTCTTCTCTCTCTCTCTCTGTTTCTCTATAAACCATGGTGTTGGTATTGCGGGTGAAAATGGATCACAAAAAAATAAACAGGCAATCAAACTTGTTCGATGCTTTTTGTGGGCAGTTCGGAGAGTTGGTAATTGTATTTTTTTGTCTGGGTTCGCTATCTTCTGGGATCTGCATAAACTTGGAGTTTGCGAAATACGATTTTTTTTATCGTATTGTTTTTTTTTTTGGCCTAGGGTCGTTACTTTAATTTGCAACGAAGGTTTTGTCAAAATGATAAAAATCTGAAAATCTATTCGCCCGATGTACTTCAAATTCAGACGGAACATAGTTTGTAACACTTTCGATCGTATGGCCAGATGATTTTTTGAGATGCTTTTCCCATTTGTTGATTACAGATGATTAAAGTTGTTTTTTTTTTTCGTCGAAAATCGACTTTTTTTGTTCTACAGCTTATCATTATCGTAATTTCCAAAAGTTCAAAAAAGTGTCCGGTCGTACGAAAGTTTTAATATTATTCTAAAAGTGTAATTTTGCACCACAAAAGTCCATCAATTGGTCATGCAGCAACGGTGTCACTTTGAATAATAATAACTTCGTTGCTTATCAATATTTTTTAATTAAAAAAAAACCCCAATTCGACAAGACTATCTATTAATTGTGTGTAAAATCCTCATCTCGTTATCCCAATACGTGCAACAGAAGAAAAAAAATTAAAAATCGACATATTTCTTTGGGGCCCTAAGCTTATGCAGACCCGTTGAAGTGAACATTCTTGCACTTAACTCGCAGCTCGGATACTGACGAAAATATATTTGTTTATCAGCGGAATTCGTTCTGCTACTTCCTCAATTATATCCTGAACATTTTGTTCAAAAATTCACTTTTCATCCCCGCGAGGATCTCCAGCTGTTTATGTATTAACTGATAATTAAACGTGAGGTTTGTCCAGGAACATTGTCTTTCAAAAAAAAAAAAACATGCGCTGACTTCGTTAAAATCTCATTTGGATATTTATATCCGTACACAATGTGTGTGTACATATACACACGTATACATACGTATATACGCTATACGTTATGCGGCAACTGTAAGATTTTTTTTTTGCAAAGATATACGAATCGCTCGTCCGGCGCCTTTATCCACGAGACTCCCCCTCCCTCTCTCACTATTTCTATACGAGATGCAAAATAGATCATGATTATTCATGGGGGCCGAAGCGCGGAGTGCCGAGAAAGCTTGAGCTAACAGTCGGAGAGATTTTCCCCCGCTCTCTTTATCGCTCTCTCCTTCGCTCCCCTCCTCTCTCGCCATCATTTTTTTTTCTTGGTGCCATGATATCGTGACGCTGTGCGGTGCTTGCTCGTATATCCCTAAGATATTCTTCCCAGAGTTATCCGAAGCGGAAATCTTTGCTAAGAAAAAGACCAACACCCGTCGCTGAAGAATGAATTTCATACAGCCTTAAACTCTCTCACTCTCTCTCTCTCTCTCTCTCTCTCTCTCTCTCTCTCTCTTTATGTGTGTCTGTTTTATCACGGTCGTCCGACTATATATACGTGCTAGATTAGCGGAGAGCCGAGATGACACACTCCACGTGCGAATGTAGACTCATTCGTTAGAGACGAGAATTAAAGAGATAGAGAGAGAGAGAGAGAGAGAGAGGAGACAAGAATTTAGCATACATTTTTCTAAGACTACAGAGCAAGCCGCGCGAGATCTTGCTATTATTCAAGAAATCAGCGAGGAACATCCCCGCTGCCATTAGAGAGACCCTATTAACATTGCCATATATATGCGTGTGAATTTCATTTAAAGACAAATTGGGGACAAATTGAAACGGCGCAAGGGGCACGAAAAATTCAATTTGCGCTTGAATAATTGAGCCAAAAAAATGTAATCAATTCCCTTTAACTAAGGGCCGACGAACCCGTGGAGAAATTTGTTGGGTCCTCCTCAGATCCTATCACATCCCTATACGGACTTGATAGAGACTCCCACGCGTAGGGAGTCCATATTGGAATCCAAGCTGAATCCGCGCTATTTCCCGATCGACGTCGTTTGAGAATTCTTTATTTGAAATTTATAACCGAAATCCGTTGGACTCCAAAAGAAGGATATTCGTTCGCGATCCCGTGAACAAATCTGTTGGAGAGTCTTTGTTCCAGCTATGACTTTTAGAAAAAAAAAACCTTGGCTTACCAAAAAAAAAGTGTCTGCATTCGTTGACATGATTTAATATTCCACATTTTTATGTTGTTTTCCATTTTTTATCACCTCATTGACGCTCTTCCAATGCATGGGGATGAAAAAAATGCACATTCGTCATTCGAAAATACTGACGGGGATTGTTGTGTGGGTGTACTTTTGAACAATTACGCACCATTTAATTAGCGGCGATGGATTCCCGTACCGAGCCGTGCAAGTGAGAGTTGCGATCTCACCTACCCGGGCTGTCACGTTGCTACCCGGTAGAATTACACTACCGGCGTACTCTATCTGCGGCCGTTGAGGGCTCACTGGAATCAGACAATTAGCGAAGATTAATTCGCGATCCTTCTCGTTTATGTGCGTGTGTTCTCCAATCGGTATGAGCCTCGTTTCTCTCTCTCTTTCTCTCTCTCTCTCTCTCTCTCTCTGCTTGTAAAGTGAGCGCGGCTAATTGCAGCTCAACATTCACCCTCACTTTATCAAACCAAAAATACTTGTCTGCATACGTATACGCGCTCCGTAAACATTTACATATATGAGTTTGTGGGTGCTTGTGTATGTATGCTGGAAAAAAAAATTATTGTATGCGCTGAATTCGCTACGACCACAATTTTTTGCCAAGGTGACGATATTTTTCGTTGTCCGAACGTGTTTTCGTTCCTGAACGCGAATTCCTGCTGAGGTAGAACTGCGTTTCTTATTGCGGCAAACAAAAATTCCGTTGTTGATCCGCGACTATTGCCATAGCCAGGAGAGGACAAAGGGGAAAGCTGGGGTGGGCACGAACCTCCAGAAAAAAATCGAACCAGAACAATTGAAGTCAAATAATCCATTGATTTTATTTAAGTTTCACCCAAGCAAGCAAAAAAGAAATAATGTCATGAAACTTCGTCGGAATTTCGTAATTTGTATAATAATTAGCTATTTCATTACGTAGATTAAATAGATATTTATATTTCGCAATTAAGTCAAGTGTGGGCAAAAGCAATACATTAAATTTGCCAATAGATAGAAGACTATTGTAAGTCTAAAACGTTGAATTGAAAATCTACCGTTAGCTCATATATATTTGATGCATTTTTGAAATTGGATATGAAGAACGGAGATGATTTCATCAATAATTATAGAAAAATCTTAATAATTGATACGTCAGCCTTAGAAGCTCAAGCGATGCTCATGAACAAGATACTTTAGTTTTAAAATGATGCAATAAATGCTGAAAATTTAAGAAAGCATATTAAAAAAGGAGTACTATCCTAACTTACATAAACATTTCCAACCAGCAATAGTACTGCTATAAGGTGGATGAAAATGTGGCTTAGAGAAGCACAATGCTTCAGAAACGATTCTCTCATATGTTACTGCTGAACAAGGAGAATGACATTGTTACAAAAAAAATGCAGCTGAAAACGTGTTGGGCCGATTTTCAGAAAAAAATAGAAAAATAAGACTCATTTAATTGAGTACTTACTGAAAGTTAAGTTTAAAGACTGGTAACTGGATTAAAAAATGATGATAAACTAGTTGATTATTTTTCAAGGTATTGCAGGAGTTTGATATTAATGTTAACATGAACGTGTGATTAAAGCAAGTTTCATATTTCATGTGTGTTACGCGATTATCGTCTATCATCTAAATTTTATTTAAAAAAAAAGATAATCGTGAACAAAGATCGTGTCAGGCCAGCCCCTCCTGGGCTCACCCCAGAAAAAATGCTGGCTACGCTAATGTCAGTGACTGCGGAATTATCCCAGACAACAATTTTTTTTAATCAGGATATATTATAAGATAATCAAAGTGAAATGTCCAGTTTCCCGTTCCTTAACTCTACCTATTTGTTTCAAATGATTTAATATTGTTGGAATAGTAATGCTAAACCTTGCTGCCAATTAACGCGTAGTTTGAGAAGGATCCGTTTCTCCTGCAGCTTCCAGCTTATCATTATCCACCTTGCTCTCAGGTCGCTCACGTGGTTCATTTTGAAGATCATAATCGCCAGATCGGAACTTCTCAAGCCATCGACGTATTGTGCGTTCATTAGTCACATCCTTGCCAAACGATTCGTCGACACTTCGAATTGTCTGCGCTGCATTAATTCCACGATGAAACTCACATTCGAAAATAACGCGAATTTTTTACTCATCCATGATTAATGAAATTGAATCTGCAGAATGCGATACGACTCATAATCATAAACTAAAATCTGCGTCTGGAAGACTGATGACGTACCTTCATAATAAATTAAAAAAACCAAGAAAAAAAAGAGTAGAAATTCTGGCCCAACATATAATTTTTCAAAATTGTATAAATGTTCCTAGGCCCTGGAAAATCCAGGAAAACAAGTAGCTCCGTTTCATAGATCCCCTCGACAAATTGGCAATAATTACTCGAATTGAACTCGATACAATCGTTGAAGAGAATCGCATTATCAATTTTTTTTTCACGTAAATTACATCGCTAATGAGTTTCGATCTATCCTACTCACCTGAAAACACACGCGCGCGCACACACACACACACACACATATAATGTTTTGCAGGTATACAGGTATATATTTGATAGAGGATTTGGTATAGGCGCATCCCTTTCCCGTGTTTGATATATGAGACATCCTCCCGTTGTTACGTGTACGTATCCGTCACGGATTCGCTCACGTGTTACCATAATGGCCAGTACCGAAACCCCGGGTTTTCCTGTAGCCACATGAAACCATGAGACCCATGCTTCGATAGAGGGTAGTTCCGGCAAAAGGTACACCACATTTATCTATATATATGTTCTGTGCGAGTCAAACTACTACGATAATGCTCTATATATATATATTTGTGTGTGTGTGTTCATTTATACACGTACGGAGATCGATGTATCGTCCTCGAACGGATCTTCCTCCGCACCCTTGGGCAATGAATAATTAATGATTTATCGATAACTACGGGGTGGCATGTACTCCCTGGACTCAGAGTGGATAGTATGTACGCGCACACACACATACATATATCCTCAATTTGGTTAGTACGTTTTTTCATCGCAAATGTCGCGATCACGCTCCGATCGTAGATCGATAGCGGAGCTGATCGCACTAGCGCGCGGCTAGCTATAGTGAAGTGTTTAACTAATCGTAAGCACGAAAACCCGCTTGACATGATAATGTAATTATTTGGGATTATTTTGGCGAAAAAAAAAGTAATAGCGACGTGACACATCGTTGAAATATTTATGAATAATTTTGAATAAATATTCTTCGATGACGAATATCAACGTTCGCGTGGCAGTGGCTCTTAATGGGGAAGGTTCTGCTTTTTTTTTCTTGCGAGACAGTTTTGGTACAGACATAGGGGCGATAGTTTTGAGGGAGACTCTGAGTCTAGAGAACGGGAAAAAGGTGAATTTCGACAATTTTCGTCGTTTAGTGACCTTTGTTCTACATATAAACAAGTATCTTTACAAATTGTTTCACGAAATTTTGTAACAAACTGATACATCGCTGATTCTTCACCCATCGGCGTGAAATTTTTTTTTTTTGAACCTTATAATAATGTTTTACTTCGAACTACGCAGGGGATTTTTGATTGGGTGAAAAATTTTTCTGAAAAAAAAAATATTTTCAGCGGTTTTTGGAACCGAAAACAATTTTTATTCTTTAAAGGTGCAATATTTAATCAAAAATCGATATCTTTCAATTTCCTTATGTACTTCGAAGGCAAATATTATCTAGAACTTGAATAAATAAACTTGAAGATATGTAGAATAAAGGCCACCAACCGGAATTTTCATTCCATCCACTGGGTATCCATACGAAATTGTCGAAATTCATTTTTTTCCGGCCTCTAGACTGGTAGTCTCCTTTAAGCCTTCATTGAGTAGGCTTTCCGAAGTTATCTGGGCGCACCGTCGAATGAAAATCAGCACCCTGCGTTAACCCTATCAGGACCTATTTTAAGTACACTAGATGCTGAGGGCAACTGGCCCCTCAAGGTGAAGCTAAGCGTTATCGACAGTGCCGCTGCGCTTTTAACCTTTCGATGTTCGCCGGGCAGAGATTTACGATAGGGCGAGGTTGACATCGATTATGGTAAAAAGTGACAAATATCTTGGTTATCAACGCCCCGATGAAAGGATAGAGATAAACGGGCACAAGTAGATTCGCGGTGCTCGTCCCCGCGAGCTTTTCTCCCAAAAGATTGACATCACGAGAAACCAAAGGGATTTTGGAGGATTCGAGGGTGTGTAATATGAGAAGAAGATAAATTTTACCTCTGACTACCAGTCTTGCCGGCTCCGAAGTCAGGGCATCCTGCGTCGTGAAATCGCTCGCTGTAACCTGGCACTGCCAGAGTCCATCGTCGAACTCGAGGGTCGCCGATCTTACCCACAACGAACAATCACCGATGTCCGGTGAGCCCACCCATTCGTACTTCTTGAGGTGCATTCCTATTGGCTGCAAGGAGCATAAAACAAAACGCATTCAAGAAAAAACGTCCGAATGTGAGCCAATAAACAATTATAATTATTTGTGGCGGGTTCGTCGCCTTTTCGAAGATCCGTCAAGATTATGCCTCGTTAAAGCTTTTGTCTAGTTTGTAAAGTTTTGTCTAAAGTTGAGTGCGCTACCTACTTAGCCATTTTTACACTTGTATACAAGGCGGAGACGTGGTGGCAAGAATTTCAAATACGTATTAAATACATTTTTCTTCGAAAAATAAATAAATATTTTCTTAGTTCGAATGATCTCCATTTAATTTAAATATAATTACTTAGAATAAATAACCTATATCACTTTTCTCCAGGAAATATAAGTCTTTCAGGGTCTATATATTGTTTTTTCGAATTTTTAAATTAAATGTAAATAATTTTTTTTTTGAAATTCTGTTATTAGAATATATAAGTTTTGACTATTATACTCTAGCGCCAATTTTTATATAATCTTTTTCAGGTTCTCGAATAAATGATTTCAGAAAACGTCCAGCGTCTCCAGCTGATACGGATCGATATCTCCAGGTGATTTTTACATTCATCCCTGGGATCCGATTCGATATCGAACTAGATCTTGTTCTAGAAGTTCGGGATTCTAGCCTGGATCCTATGCAAAGTTTCTATTTGGATTCTGACTAGAGTGCTTAATAATTCCGGATTAGAATCCTGGCTGGAATCCGATTTGCGAGCGTTCCCGATCCCGATTGAGAAGGCAGGATCCTGGGTGGAATCCGATTTGCGAGCGTTACCGATCCCGATTGAGAAGGCAGGATCCTAGTCGGAATCGGACTGTATCCATGGCAATATTCCTGCACGGGATGCCGTTCATGGCAGCCATGTTACAACGGGATACAGGCTACCTTACTTCGGCCTGTTCAAGGTGCCTTCTTACTCCTTTACTACGGATTCATTGATTCGGTGGACATCCGGCACTGATCAGGCGTGCCTTACTACGGTATTCCGGACTGCAGCTTGATAGTGGCCTGATCAGTCTTCAGGCTGCCGGATTAAAATTTCTAGTATATATATATATATATATATATATATGAAAATAACCTTGAAAATAACTGTGTTGAAGTTCTACATATATATTTGTAGCAAAATATGATGTTTAAGACATTTGATTACAAAATCTATCCTCATACTACTTTACTGTCCCGTACTCAACCCTATGTAAAACCGAATGTTTTTAAAATCACATTTAGATAAATGCGGGCGTATCACAATGCATAGAACCGTCTCATCCTCAAATCAGGCACAGGTTTACCGATAGCCAATACGATATAGATATAACGAAATTGAAATATACTTTCCCCATGGAAATGCATAGCGTGTATCGGGACACACGTATGCGCGAAGTGTTTGGATGTTGGAAAATCCGTCATTTTCAGAGAACGAGTGCGAGGCCAGGGCGAGAGCACACATCGCACCGAAAATCCCAGTCAGCCCCGGAGGTAGGTTATAACCGTATGGGGTTGGGAAAAGTCTCTCGGCGCGTTATTCGCCTGGAATTTCATTCGAGACCGTACGTCGAGAGTGCATACGGTACAGTAGCCCGAGGGCTCTCTCACGCGCGCGCCGCACTCGTGTATACATTCCAGCAAATATAACAAACATACGATGCAATACATAGGTACTGCGTGTACCTATCCTGTTGTATAACGCTATCAACACTTCAAACGCGCAAAACCTCCGATACAATACGAGGTTCGACGTTTAAGCGAGGAGTGACGGGAGATACGAGGATGGAAGAGTGTTGGAAATGGAATTTCATTCGTTATTTCGGGTTTGACGGGAAAAAAAACGCATATACCGAAATGTCACAACGGTCTGAGGTACATTAGAACGACCAACGCTGCCAACAGGTCAAAATTATTTGTGCGCATTCCAAGATTCTTCACGGGGCGATGTGCACTCGCAGGCTTCGCTGTACACGAGCGATTCTTTTTTTTTCGTCAAATAAATTTAAAAAATTGACTAAGCCGATATCTGCACGGTGTTGTAGTTTGCATGGTTGGAACGCAACGAAAATCTTTCTTTATTTTCGCATTTCTGCATTTTTATTACTATCTCAACTCTTCTCTTGCAGTTTAGAGAAATTTTGGCAATACGAAAAACAAAAATTTTGTTGCATTCCAACGATGCAAACGTCAATGCCATATATCTGCGACGTTAAGGTGGTACCCCACTGTCATGTGTCCAAAAATCGATTTTTTTTTCATTTTCTTGTAGTATATACTTTCAAAAATATGTATACCAAAAATTATATTATAATTTTCAAAAATGACAGAGTTACAGCAATTTTAGTAGGAGGGCGCAAACATATCTAAATTTTGTACTTGAAATTTCAATCGCGTTTTTCTCAAAACCACTTTTTTCGAACTGGTGGGGACGATAAATCGAGCAATAATAGTCGGATATGTAAAATTTTTGCCCGAAATTATTTGTAATTGTTATAGCTATCGTTGAGCATAGTCGTTTTTTTTGTTTTGAAAATTACTATTTCTTAAAGCATCTTGAATGAAAATATTTTAGGTGAAAATAATACTTTTTTGTTCGAAACGTGGCCATAATTCGAAAAATAAAGAAAATCAAGAACGGCTACGCTTAACAATAGCGACATTATTGAGCGATTAAGGGCAAATTTTATTTTTTTTGTTTCAGACGAATCAAGCCAGAGATTTCAATCTCACCAGGAAGAGGGAAATTTCCGATCGGCGTTCACTCTGCCTCTTATTGTATCTCAACTATTGTTTTTTTTTTAAATAAAAATTTACTCGAATCTACTTTAATGTGTGTGGAATAACATATCTTTAATTGAGCCCAAAAAAATACCATTAAGTGAATTTAAAAAATTCATGAAATAAGCTTATTTTTCTGACCGTCACAGTGGGGTCCCGCCTTGAACGCGTGTAACGCGCAACGCGTAATCTGTAGAACAGCGGAAGAAAATGTGCTGAGAATTATTCTCGAGCAGCTTTATAATATATGCACGTGTACGGACAGACGTACATGTTTAACATCAGAAGTAATCCCGGAGAAGCGTATTCAATATTCATATAGACCCACGGTGAGAGTCGCTAAAAAATTATAAGTTATTATTATTTTCGTATAAATCGGTCACTAAAAAATAATAAGTTATCATTAATTTTAAAAAATAATAATAACTTCATTGTCTATCGATATTTTTCAATTTAAAAAGAACTGAAGCTTCGCAATACTATGTATTAATTGTATGTAAAATTCCGATATCGTCATCCCATCACTCTCATGAGAATTTTTTTTTTAATATTCACTAGTTTTATGGGCACCAAGTAGTCTCGTTAAAAAAAATTGGAATTACCAAAATGCAGTTCCTGACAAACCCTTCAATTTGAGTCTATGACATTTTTGTCTCTATTAAATATCTATAGGAGTCTTTGAACTTCTAATTCCTGGTGACTTTCTCGATATATATATATAATCTATATACATACATATATATGGTGATGTGCTTATAAATGGCGAGCGAGCAACCTTTGCAAGGGAGTAAAACAGAAACGCGCGCGAGATCCGCAGGCACGTCATTCATTTAAGGGATTAAGATCTGCCGGCTACCGGAATGTACGAACGTATATATATATATATATATATATATATATATATAACGCTATACAGAGAGCTATGTACGTTCATGCGGAGGCAGCAGAGGGGGAGTTTTTTCGCTGGCAAAGCACTACGTCCAGAGGGCCAGAACGATAGAGTGACTATACTGTATTATATGCCGTACAGATAGTGCAGTCTAGCACGTTGGGTTGCCGGTTGCCTGACCGGCGGGGATGCCCCTTTGCCCGCCTCCTCCCGACTACCCCGAGTTCACTTACTTAACTGCTGGGCCGGGCCCTTATTTCTTCTCTCGCTATTCTCCATCGTTCTTTCCCTTTCTTTTTTCATTCCTGTGTTTCTCCCAGTAACTCTCGCCATCCTTAACCTTCCGGGAGGCTTGAAAAGGGTTATGACCCACGGGATTTTCCCTCTTGCTTCGCCTCGTTGCCCGTGTAACGTTCGTTTCCTCCGGTACGTTTCTCTTCGTGTGCTTTCCTTCTATGAGACTTGCTCGTTCCCTCAACCCCTACGTTGCACCTAACGTACTCAGTCTCTCTCTCTCTCTCTCTCTCTCTCTCTCTCTCTCTCTCTCTACCTGTCTCGATACCTTCCTCTCTTTCGTTTCCTGTCCTCTATCTCTGTCTGCCTGTCTGTCACTCGCTCTCTCTCTGTCTCTCTAAGCTTCGTGCCTTCAAGAGCTAGGAACGAGGCTCTCCCTCCCTCGCTCGTCCTCTTCCAGTCGCTCCAACTCTCTGTCTTGCTCTTTCTCCGTTTCTCGGTCCATGTGTTCTTCACTCCATGGTAGTGTGGAGAGGCGGCAGAGAGACCGCTGTGCTCGCGCGCGACCGGCAATCAGCGTAATGCACCCGCAAAAGCCATCCCTCCGCCGCCCCCATTTCCCGGACCTTTGGTGCCCTTTCCTTTTGGTGCCTTTCTCCCGGTTCGCTCCCACCCCCGCCATCCCTTATTCCTCCCACCGCGTGAGTCTTCACATGTTTCTCACTCGCTAAGCCACCTTGTGGATATAGGGAAAAACGGTGTTAGCAGGAGTCAATGTGTACGATTCACATCAGGAATCACGAAGGCTGTTCATTCGGCACGCGCCTTCGACACGGCTTGTTGTACAAGACAAACTTTTTTAACGAGCTTTTTTTTCCACGTTTCTCGAGTACAATCTTACACCTTGCCACGATCGAGCTGGCGAAGCCACTTTTTTTTCCGTTTTGCGGTATTCGTGGAAATTAGGGACTTCTTACAGCGGGAACATTTTATTGTGCACGAGTTGAGAGGTCTGCATAAGCTTGAAACTTTTTTATTGCGATTTTTTGTTATTGCGTAATTTTGTAGTCTAGGGTCTTAACTTTGATATGGAACAAAGTTTTTTTTTGTTAAAGATCCAAAAAGTCATCGAGTTATGACGATTTTTGTAAGGGATCGGATCGCCCACTGCGCTACGGCGAATTACCCCGTAACGATTAAGGCGTTACACCACCCTGAAATTTTCGAAAAATCGATTTTTCGTTTTAATTTCGTTCTTATAGTTTGAACCTTAGAGAAAATTTTAAGCTGAATGCGAAGTCTGTACCTACAACATTAACGAAGAGATTAATTTTTTCCTACCGCACTGTGCAACGCTCCCTTAGATCGATTCTCCCTTCGCTTCTATGAAACTAGTACCTGAGCATAGTTTTCTTTTTGGAAGGTCCGATTCACGGTCTTAAGGCAGTAGTCTGCTTTACAGGCTTCAAAAAATCGATTTTTCGTTTTTGTCTTAAATCTATTCCAAAACTATCCAAGAATATGTGTTCAAAATTTTAGAGGCCAATTCGACATATTTTCGAAGCTAGATCAGTTTTAGTGGCCGAGCGTCGAGCAGGTGCGAATGCTCGGGCAGAACTTTACAGCCCGTTTTCTCGAGTTTTCATTTTCACAAGTTTTGGAAAACGGTGCCGGCGATAGTAAAAACAATATATGTCCGATCGAAAAAAACCAAAGTGATCTAGCTTCAGTATTGAATTATCTTCTATTTGAACTAAAAAAGTTGGACAAAAGTACTATTTAAATTACTTGTTTTGCAACTTAAAGTGAATTTTTTTTTCAAAAAAGTGAATTTTTTTTTCAAACTTCGAAAAAATTTGGAATTTCGTCATTTCTTCGGTATTTTTTTAGTTCATATAGAAAAGGAACTTATAAAAACTAAAAAAAAATTTGGTTCCACTGTTTCAGATGCATCGCACGACCTCCATCACCGGCACCGATTTACGAGTGCACACTCCAGGCGCCCCAGAAAAATCGTTACAACTTTGGCAAATTTCAATAATTTGTAATAATAAAAATTGTTTTTTAAAGCTTGAATATAATATACTATCGTCTCAAAATTTCGTTTACCGCAATCATTTCCTTCCCTTTCAAAAAAATTGTTGAAAAAACGCTTTTTTTTCGGCTCCTAAAGCAGACTACTGCCTTAAATACAGGTCTTGAAAGTGTTTCAGTGTTGGGGGGCGAGTTTCAGTGTTGGGGAACGAAAGCATAAACGCTATGATATGGAAAATCGCACCGAAAATAAGTTTCAGTGGTATGAAAGTACTAAGAAATAGTTACTTACATCGCTACATATATTTATAATGATGGCTATAGTAATATTTTTTAAATATCATACGTATTAAACATAACCATCGGACGTAATTGTTATGACATGTGTAATGACGAAGACGAGCGCCGTATATCGCTTGCTGAAAAACGCGCGCAAGAACCTCCAAAAGAGGCCAGAACAGCTCGGAGAAGGTCAAGATTATCTCTCGAGGACCAGCAACTTGCTGAGGAAGGACTCCAATATGGAGCAGGAATCGCCGATTAACTATACAACAAGGTATGCCACAAATTTTCAATGTTTTTTACTGTTGAAGCCGCGGCAAAACTTTAAACGCGTTTTTCTCGAAACGACATTTTTCGAATTTGCGGGAATACTCAACAACACCTATTCCGATTGATTTGAAATTTATACCACACATTTGTAACATAATTATTTCAGTCCGTATGTAGGATTTTTTCTAATGTTAATCGTTTTTGTTTAATCAATGTTTTTAAATAGAAATTTTACGTGAAAAGCAAACATAAATTTCTGCGTGATACCAAAAATCCATTTATTTTTTTCTTCAGAAAATCCAATGTAGCGCCGTGTATGTAACCTAACTTAACAAAATATTTTCATTCTTTTATGTTTCAGATGAACCGTAAGGCCATTAAGATTCCCGCAGATTGAAGGTGGAAAAAAAACTTGACGCGCGTGGAGGCGTGTATCTTCGCCAATTATCAATATTTTTCGATTAAAAAAATACATTTAAGAAGCTGATAACATGTGCTAAAAGAGTGTAAAGATAGAAATAAAAAATCTATATTAGTTTAGCTACCAAATATTCGTGAATACCGAGTCTTATTCTAGCCTCTCAGGGTGCTGTAACCCCTTAACTCTATTTTTCTTTTGCGTTTTTCTCGAAACTGTTTTATAAAATGGTATACGTCTTCAATATCTATTCATCCGATTCACTTTAAATTCGAACAGAGCATAGTTTATAACATTTTCTATCGTACGATCGGATGGTTTTTTGTTATGTCTATCCATTTCCTAATAACAAATAATCGGAGCTGTTTTATTATTGAAAATTGAACTTTATTTATTATACTAAAATTGATTTTATCATTATACTAAATTATTATTATTTTTTATTACACTAAAAATATAACCGTGTTATTATACTGAAAATTTGTTTTATTATTTTATTATTATAGTGTACTAAAATTATTTCATATCACCCTAGTTTCCCAGAACTACCCACATCGATTGGCCGTGCATCAATACTTTATGGTCCATCAATATTTTTCAATAAAAAAAAACAAACTTGGTAATACTAGTGCGCTAAGTCAATGAAATTATTGAGTTTTCCGTAGTTCGAATCTTTAAACACGTTTTTTTCAAAAGTACATTTTTTAAGTTTCTGGAAAATATAACTTTTAAACGAGTTGACCGATCGTGCCGAAATTGTACACGCAACTCAATGACAGTTTTACGCTGAGCCTATATCTACTTGTTTATGCAACTCATTCATAATAAGTTCGTTTTTATTGCAAAGAAGAACGAATATGTTGTGTTAAATTTCAATTTTTTTCCGAACTGTGCCATTTTGTCCATTTTCAACGTTTTCAATGTTTCTTAGGTATAAGTTCAGCATTTGGACGTTAAAATACTGAAAATGGCTCATATTTTCAAGATCGATATTGACGTCGTTGGACTTTCTACAAACGGACAACTGCCACTAAAACCTTACTGGAAGGCCACGCAATAACGTCGACGTTTTGCAATGTTTTTTAATGAAAAAAAATTATTTAAACAGTTTAATTATGAAATGAATTGTACTCCAAGTTTTATAAATGCAAAACGTTTTGTTCCTTTGCAAAAAAAATTATCAAAATTGGCTATTTTTCATTGTCTACATGAATTTTCCCAACGAAGCAGCCACCCATCGAATTGCTGGCCACCGCTGCTTGCCTCCTGAGGCCACCGGAGCTGCCTCCCTACGTCCACCTCTTTTATTCATAGGATCATTAATTCACTAGGTAAAATTATAATGCCCACCGATAACTTGACTTTCGCGTGCTAAGTTCTTTCCTACTTTTACGTAATGATTTACGGCACAGCGCGAAGTAACTTCTTCATTAGGCGATGCGAATTATTATGCCCCGGAGCTGTACAGTTAACTTCCGCAATAAACTGTACATGTGAATCTCCGTGGCAAAGCAACTCGTCCCACGTAATTCGCGAAGGGAGCAAAGGTACGTAATCCCCTAGTGAGGGGAAGGCGCACTAATACAATACAGCACAGTGAGCTCTATAGCAAGTGAACAGCAATCACATTGAGAGCAACGAGATAGATCGGCAGAGCTTCTGTCGAGCCTCCAGTTCTACCTCCCTCTCTCTCTCTCTCTCTCTCTCTCTCTCTCTCTCTCTCTCTCTCTGGTTACGCGTTTCCTTCTCATCCTCTTTCCTCGATCGATCCTAGGCTTCTTCGTGACGGCGTTTCTCGATTTTTCCCAATGCTAGGCTAACATGACGATGACGTGAAAAAGAATACAAAAGTATACAACTAGTACGTATAGCTCTATATTGCGGCACTCAATAATACCTGTCCCATATTTTTGCAATACCGACAGCGTATTGCCTTGGGAACAGGCAGATGATGAGATTGATCCTCGATATTATAAACATGAACAGTGAAACGAAGTCTCGTGCATATGCTCGTAATAGTCGTGCGCGTATATGTATATATATAAATACGTATATGTCTGAATAATTTTTCCCATTCCACCGTACTGCGGGCTTTTTGCACGTTTTTTTTTCCGTGCAGAGTTGTTTTCTCGATGCGCCGTAGCGAAAGCTGAAGTAGCGAGCTTTCGCTTATTGCTGGTGCAATAAAATCCAAGAAGAAACTACTCGGTATTTTATTTCAACGCGGACAATTGATTGAAGCAGATTGTTTTGGTTTCATTCATTTGGAAAATTTCTTTGCAGCGTTCACTCATTCAAGTATTGGCTCCGGATAACGCTTGACAAGAGTGAGATCAAAGTTTGCATCATTGCAATGCAATGAAAATTCATTTGATCGAATTCCTCAAATTTTCCTTCGTAGTTTTTTATTTCCTACAAAAACCTTCAACCATTTTTTACGTTGCTCATTTAAAGACCTACAATCTAAAACTGCGGAAGAAAATTTGGTTCGATAATACGTACAAGGATATTAAAATATACAAAAGAAATTTCGTTGCATCCCAACATTGGGAACTTCAACACTATTGTCAGGCACCGTCACATTATCCTTGATTCCTCATTGAAAGTGCTTCATGTCCAATTCGCGCAAAAAGCCTTGCCCTCGTACGATTAGCCCGCCACGAAAAATTTAATTTTCCGCACAATCGGCTTGAGCCCGTTTTATAAGACAGGCAACTTTACCATTAGCCCCATCACGCATCGGTACCGTCGAAACGTCTCGGGGTTCCTCCACTTTTATTTTTCCGTCTCATCCGTGAGCGCAGCGAGAAATGCCTCTTTCGAGCGTTCATCGTTGGGAAAAGGTGGATATATGGATGGGGTTGTACGAGGCCGGAGGGCCAAAAGGGAGCGCGTTGATAACGGGAGGGAATGTTGAGGAATAGCCTGTGGAAAAGCGAGAGGTTGGCTATACGGTGTTGTTGTACGTATATGTAGCCAACACGCCCGGCGGGCTATTCGTGTTGCGTCGGTGGATCCCGACACCGCAAGAGAGGCAACCCAACAGCAATCACATTGAGAGCAACGAAATAGATCGCACCGCCGGTATCTGCTCATGGCTGGAGAGGGAATTTCACCGCGGTACCTTTCCCCATCCTCCAGCTCCTCATCGTTTCTCGCTTTCTCGTTTTTTTTTCTACCCTATAATGCTTTATACTCCAGTCCCTCTAGCCCCTATCGCCAACCCTCGCTCCGGCAATCGATCTTGTTTCGAATCGCGATTCCAAGCCGTCCTTTCGCTGACTGTTTCCTCGTCCTCCCGGCTTGGCGGCTCGCGGAGCTTGTGCCCGGTAAGGAGGCAACGGCAACGGGGGCGGAGGAGCACGTAGAAGGGTGAGAAAACCGGCAGCCGAGAAATGAAGCAACGAGAAGCAACTGAAGCTTTTATGTCGCTCCATGAAACTTCTCCGCAAAACCCAAACCGTTACGATGTACTCTTATTCTTTTTCCATTTTCACCCTCTCTCTATCTCTCTCTCTCTCTCTCTCTCTCTCTCTCTCTCTCTCTCTCTCTCTCTCTCTCTCTCTCTCTCTCTCTCTCTCTCTTTTATTCCTACCTCTGAAATATCAACCTCTTCGTGCGGTAGAAAAAAAAAATCGATGTCTTATTCATGACGACGATGAAGTCGCGGGGGCCGGTTTATTCTGGAATTTCTCCGCGTATTGAAATGCCTCGAACCCTCGGGATCCTTAGCAGTCGAAGGTACGATAGCATTATGAAATCAAAAGATGCCGCGGCAGCTACAAAGGAGACGAAAACAAAAAAAAAAAAACAAAATACCCCGACGAACGATAAAAGAATAAGATCTCACGGTGATTGTTACGACCCACGACAAATTTCTCTTTGTTCGGCAAACCTTCCCAAGAAAATGGAATAATTTTATCCCAGAATGTCATCACCGAACAATTCGTTTGAAATTATCCTTTGGTATTAGCGCAGCATAGAGGTGCGCGAAATAATTTATTCATTGGTAAAATAATGAACACTATTAATAATAATTGAAGTCAAATTCGACGATATTGGCGTGTGTTTGACTGAGGTTTTGTCAGTGACGGTACATCTGTTTCAACTGTCCAAGAACAAAAAATTTCTCAATTTTTAAATTTAATTTATACGTTCAGATCATTTCATTATTATGAATAATTACCCAAAAACTCAATATAGAGTTTTCCAATTATTGCCATTAATTCATTGTTAAAAAAGGCGATACTCCTCGTTACTTTGATTAATTTCTCGACAATTACTAGCATAATTTATTACTTGATCCTAAATCTTAATGATATAATATTTTCCGAATTTGTGGCGATTTAGTTGCATTCGTTTTGCAAACATTTACGTCTGCAGAAGCTGTTTTCCCATAAGCGACCGTGTTAATAACTACTAAATGATTTAGTGAAAAATTCTAAAATAATTCATGTATTATTATTCTATCAAGAACTATTATTACTTAAATATTCAAGAATGTTGCCGATTTTTTAAGTTGTGTATTGCATTTAAACGTGTTAATTGCTAAAATTAAGTTATTATTATTATTAATTGCTAAAATAGTACACCTGGATTTGCAGTGCTAACGCGATTGAAAAGCGAAAGGTCTGCTCCGTATTAAATACCACCGGTGAGGATGACTTTTGTAACGAGCCTGATCAACTTTATTTCGTTGTATTCGTATATTACTTTCGCCCTCAGTTATATCTTTTTAATGCAAAATTGTACTTGGTCTCTTATTTCTAAATACCGAAAAAAATTCTTACTACTCTTTGCAATATTTCTAACGATGTTATACGAAAAAACGATAACAAATGCGATATATTTGTAAAATAAATGAAATATCAATCAAATGATTATATTACTTCGCAACGCGACAGTCGACGAAACAAGATAGTCCAGGGCAAGTGAGCAAGAGGCAAAAACGAATGAGATTGCGATGGAGTGTTAACGGTAAAGGGACGAGCTGCTGCGGGTGCACTCCCTCGTGATCTATCATCCTACCGAAAGTCTCGTGCGGCACGTTGACAAGACAGCGCCAGAGCGATCTATACATACATATATACATTCATATACATGTATACAAAGTGTAAAATGATCCACCGGTTATTTACATCTTTCATAAATATTCACTCGGGCGCAAGGATGAAAGCATATAGCTCATCTAGCGTGTGTAATGAGAAACCGTGGAGAGCATAAATCTTTGGGATACGCTCGTGGTGTGCGGGGGAATTCCCCGTCTTCTTCTTCTATCTCTGCCTACCCTCTTTACCGTACAGATATTTCCGTTGATTTCCATATCTCTCTCTCTCTCTCTCTCTCTATCTTTTTCTCTCTCGTC